>CM035231.1:17049900-17410805 GCA_020226215.1 Sindora glabra
GAACTATGATGTGTATTTATGTAGACTAAGGAGTGACAATTAGAAAGGCAAGGGGAATTGTAAAGGAGTTTTTAGTGAGGGCAAAGGAAACATCACATTGGAAGCTTGTAAAAGGTAGCTAGCTTTATCCTTAAGCCTCGTTTCTATTTACATGATTCTCTGTATTTTATGCTATTGTACGAAATGTGTATGAAATTGCTATGTGCACAACCCGGGAAGACAGTAAAATACTGTGTTAGGCCTATGGCTCGGGTTCCCCGGGGATGACAAGTGTGCGGTAACTATAGCCCGATACCTCGGGAAGACAGCGTGATGCTGTATGTTAGGCCTTTGGCCCGAGTACCCCGGGAAGACAGCGTGATGCTGTATATAGACCTAGGTACGATTATCTGTGATGGCCATCTAGATATTGATATAAGTCCTTGAATGGGCTTGATGATTGTTACGTGCGATGCATATTTCCTACAATGGTATGGATTGAAATGATAAATGATTAATTATTTTTGAAATGTATGTTTTATTTGCTTAAGGATCTGGAATGGCTTGATATATTTTATGGTATTAGCTAGCTACTGGGAAACTTTATTTCTCATGTTTTTGTATTGTTACTAACCATTCCAGGTGATGCTTCCAAAGGCTCTTATGATAAAGGAGAATGATGTTTTGAAATTTTATTAAAAATGTTTATATAGTTGGTGATGTAATACGTGATGGATGTACGATTTGTAAGTTGAACGTTTTGTATAATTACATGACTCGTGCTTATGTTGTATGAAATACAAGAATTTGAGATATTCCGAGTTGGTTTGGAGTAGAAGGCAAATTAGTATGCGATAATTACCTATTTAATGAGAATTAAGGTGTTAATAAGTAAGGGAGTTACAGCATTCATATGCTCCCTAGGGTTTCTTTCAATATCACTAGGTAAATGCCTGATTGTCTAGAATTTAGTATGCTTGCAATTTGACCCATTTGCATCTCTAAATTTTTAATTAAGGTTGCTTAACTTTTTAGCATTGTTCATGGTTCTTGAGTGTAGCTTCTATTCTAATCATGAATTGAGAAGTATTCATGGTTAATCAAGCCAATGCATTTTCTAAGTTCATCTTTGGTTGTGGTGGTGGTTGTTGAACTTATTGTTGATAGTCCCATTGAGGTATGAACACATTCTGACTATTCCTTTACCCCATATTAGGGTGATTTCTCCATCCTAGATTGTATGTGTTCGAAAAGGGTCCATTCTGACGATTTTGATTCCCCACATAGTTTGCTTGTTCAAGTTAAAAAGACATGAATGGATTACTTTCTTAGCATTGTGTGCTCATATAAGGACCTCTACATAAATCACAAGCATCTACAGGAGTTCTAATTGCATTTGCATGAGTCATTAATGAGCTTACTTGCTTAGATATAAAGGCAACCTGAGAAGACAAGGTGGCTAGGATGTCTAACTCATGGACCCCAAGTGCTTTCTTTCAAATGTTACATTCAGAAGGCCATTGATAAGCATTAGTCACCATATCTTCCAATAGCTCATAAATGTCTTCTATTTTTTTCCTTATTAATGATCCACCAATTGCAATATCTATAAGTATTTTAGTAGCATTGGATAATTCATTGTAGAAAGTCTACAATTGTAGCCATTCTGGTAGCCCATGATGATGACATCTTCATAATAGCTCCTTGTACTTTTGTCAAGCTTTATAAAGGCTTTCCATGTTATGCTGGGTGAATAAAGCAATCTCATTTCTCATTTTTGTAGTTTTAGCTAAAGGGAAGAATTTTGCTAAGAATTTCTATGCTAACACATTCCATGTAGTGATGCTTCCCAATAGCAGAAAGTGTAACTAGCTTTTAGCCTTATCCCTAAGTGAGAAAGGAAAGAGTCACAACCTTATATCATTATTAGAAATGCCATTATATTTGAATGTATCGCAAATTTCTAGAAAGCTGGCTATATGTGCGTTCAGATCTTCTGTTGGAGAACTACCAAATTAATTTGCTTGTATCATTTGAATGATAGTTGGCTTGATTTCAAAGTTATTAGCTGTATAGGTAGTTTCCTAATCCCAAAAATGGTATCCATGACTATTGGCATGGCATAGTCACAAAGTGCTTTGGTATTTACTCCTTCTTCTCTTAGATTTGCCATTGTTTCACTCTGATCTATAATTGATTGCTTTTAAACTTTTCAATTTCTTCAGCAAGTTCTCTCAATCTCGAAATCAAAAAGTAGTGGCTCAATAGCTTTTAATCTAGTTATACGTTAGGGCAAAACCTGGAAAAGAGACAAGAGATAAAAAAAATATAAAATAAAAATTAAATTAGGATTAAGATTACTTAGTATTTATATTAATGATAATAATCCTCGACAATGGCACCAAAAACTTATTACATGTGAAATGGATTGTCAATTAGTGCAAGTGTACACTATCATAAACAAGTAATAAAGTGATAAGTAGAGTATCGTTCCAAGAGGATTGACCACTAAGTACTAAAATTGATAATCTTAATTCTATTTGGTAAATCGATTAATTGAAGATTGGAATAACTAAAAGAAAATAATCCAAAGTAATTAGAATCAAATGTGAATGAGATTGTAATGAATGCAACTATATGAAAGGCCATAAGGATTAGATTTCACTTAACAATTTCTAATTGAATTATCTATCTACTCTAATCCAATTATAATCTTCTTAATTAATAGTCATGTTTCCCTAAATTAATTATTAGCCTCTTCCAATATTAAATAATTCTATTATTAATTGTTAATTTCACTATATTCCTATATGAAATTAAAACAACTAATATGCATTAAGATTTATGGACCTCATTAAGACTACACAAACCATATGAATATATTCCTATTTCATATGCAATTTATGGTTTTAATTATAGGATCCATACACATGTATCTCCTTTCGGTCTTAACATGCATATTAAGATCATTTAAAAGGTGGCTAATTAATTGAAAGCATTAAGAACAAAAATTAAAACTCAATTAAGGAGAAGAAATTAAAATTAGTTTTAATAAACTAGAATTTAATCCATTATTATTAAGTTACATCATCACCCTAGGAAAATGAAGATTTAGTTCATAACGAAATTAAAAATAAACTCAAAATAAAATGAAAACATCATAACATTCATGATTAAAACATAAAGATATGACTACATATTCATGAAAATAGAAATTCTAGCCATCCATGTAGGAGTAAAACCATCCATGTTGGTGGTAACCTAAACCATCCATATAGGAGGACTACCTAGCCTTCTATTAAGGAGGCATGCAAAGAGAACTAATAATGCATAAAAACTAAACTCTAGTTGCTCTCTAAAAATGTTGCCCCTTTATGTCTTCTGCTCCTTGTAATTTATAGAAGAATGGGTGCAAGAATTTAAACTTGCCAAGCCACCAATCTTGACCACTAGCCACCAATCATGATTTCACAATAGACATGATTTTAGGTTGTTACCAAATTTTGTTAATCAAAATGGTGAATTCATATTTTTTGTCAACATAAAATTTGTAGAACTAGATCTTAGCTTCAAAACATGCTCAAGAAGTATGAATTTTGACATTCACAGCTCCAATTATGGTCAAATTAGTGGGCAAGGGACAGATTTGGACAAAACCATTGCTTCAGTTTCTAAGCAAAATTTGAAATCCTTAGAGATGGAACTAGGCTTGAGTTGCAACATGAAAGTTGTAAGGCTTTCTTTTAGCTTTTGATCCATATAAAGAATGACCCAATCCAATGTCCAGAACTCTAAATATGGCTAAAAACCTGAAATAAGGTCAAAATTCAACATTATTCAAAAAATCTGATTTCATTTCAAAATCATGTCCCATTCATAAAATGCAACCAAATTAAGCTCATAACATCCAAAAGGACATAATATAAGGGAAAGTAAATATGCAAATATTTTTACTTATCAACTTACATGTAAACCCAGGAACCTATAAATTATGCAAAATTTCAAATTCATAATCCTTTAAAATATTACATAAAATACTTAGGAGCAAAACCTCAATAAACTTTGTTCATACTATGTTGGAACATCGTTGTTATAGAAAATATTGGAGATAATAATGATGATTAAATAATAAAATAAAATATTTTTGAAACCATGTTTTGAAGAAGTACTGAAAACCTCCATTGATGTAAATTGAAGAGATTGAATAGGAATGGTGGGTTCTTTAAAAGGTTTTAGGATTCACATAAAAGGCATAAAAAAAAGTTACCCGAAAAACTCTGTACCACCACAACTAATACTCTACCACTTGGAAAAATTTGAATCTTTAAATTTTAGGTGATTTTATGCTAGGAATAGTTAGATCACATAGTAGGAAGTTAGGTAAGAATTTCTAGATAGGACTTTTGTCAAAAAAATGTGCACAAAAATTAGGAAAATTGAATAGGTATGAAATAGGTTAAAACTAGGTCAAAAAATAGAGCCATATGAACCATTTGTTAGGGAAGAAAGTGAATAACATAGCACAGCACACATATGGCCAACATGCAGTGAAGGTATATGTGGTGCACGTGCTACTATGTGGGCACCTACTAGTGGTAATGATTACACCATTGCATTCCATTCTCTAAGCACATAATTTAGGCAATTTTTTAGAATTTTCTTGAATAAAAATTCTTTATGCTAATTTTTCCAATTTATTTGAATATTTATTTAATATAATTTTAACCTAAAAATTTTCTAAGTAATTCCTATATTGTTAGCTACTTATTGTAATTTTCTAGCATTTATGAATATTATTTGTATAATGTAATAATTTTTGGAGGATTATTACATTATAATAGAAATTACTATATACTCATATTATGCCATGAAAATTTTATGTAATACCATAATAGGACCAATTAAATGGAATTTTATTAAAAAAATTATGAGAAAAATTAGTTTTTGAAATTTATAAAGGGAGACATTATATTAATGATATTAAATATCCTTCAATATTATATTATTAGTATAGTAAGTTAGCAATAATATGAGTGTAGGATCAAACATTTTATTTCTAGAATTTTAAACACCCCTCAGTGCTAAAATTTTAGGAATTTGATATTTGGTTCTTGCATTGTATTATGAAATTCCAAAATACCCTTTGGTATAGAATTTTGTAATAGAATATTATATAAAATTGTGTGACTGAGGGGAAAATGAGAGTGTAACTAAGTATTTATATGCATTAATAGTTTGACACATTTTTCTTAATTGCTTTACACATACAATTGGCCTCTATAAAGACACCATATAAGACAAATTATAATGAATGGGTTGAATTTATGAGACTGTATTTGGCAATTACTAGGTTGAACATGATAATTAATGAAATAGAACCTAAAGTTGAACCAAATTCACTTACAAATCTAAAAGTAAAACATGAAAACTAAAAATAATCCAATAAGATTTGCCTAATGATCTTAAAGTATTCTATAGACTCAACTATTAGAGAAAGCATTCCTATAATTAGCATCACAAATGCAAAGAACTATTTAGAATTTGTGGAAGAAAATTCAAGAAATTTGATAAAGCACAAAAGGGATACTGTATCTCACTATATGAAAGGTCTTTCTATAATGGAGTTAGTGGAGTTCACGAGCATATTCTAAAGCTTAACAATTATTGTAACAAATTGAAGACATTAAGACTTTATCTGGATGATGACAATCTTTTATGGAAAGTATTGAATTCACTACCTTTGACATTTAATGTTTAAAAGGCCACTTATCAAGCTCAAAAAGGTGAATGGACAATGAATGACATGATAGTCATTTTAAGCCAAGTAAAAGAGAACATGAAAAAAAGGAAAACCTAGATAATTAATCTGGTGGTTCATGGTTCTACTTTTAGAGAAGGAGTGAAAGAACATTATAAGGATAATTGTAGGAAGTCTTCAAATGATAGGAAGAAAGAGTAGACTAATGATCATAAAAAATTCAAATAGGTCTAGTTCAAGGGTAAGTGTCGATTCTACATGAAATTCAGGCATGAGAAAATAGATTGCTTCAAATTTCAGAAATAGTTAAGGAAGAAAGAGAAAAGAATGAGAAGCCTACTAGCTGGAAATGGTTATTTTCATTAAGCTTGTATTCAAAAAACTTTCTAGATTATTATTTTATTTATCCATTAAGGACTTATTTTATTTCTATTTGATAGATTTTCATCTTGTTAAGTAAAGCACTTAATTTGGTATATAGCTCAATTATTTTCGTATTTATTTAGAGATTATTACTTTAATTTATTAAAGTATTTTGAAATCATCTCTAAATTAAAAATTATTTTTCAAAGATATTTTTTTATAGTAGGAGCTATCAAGTTACCCAGATAATGCAAGCGAAGGATAATACATGTTAACTATATTATCAACAAATTTATTAGCTAATTATTATGGTTTGTTCCAATGCAAATATATAATCTTGATTATAAAAGGGATGTTGAATAGAATAATGGGTTTTGGGTTAGGTCTATGCTCAAGGACCACATTTAATTGAAACATGTAGACTGTATGGAACTTTCACTTTAGATGTGTTTAAAACTCACTTATGATCTAAAGCAATTCATTTTAGTGGGAGTAGTGTTAACTAAAAGGAAAGTATAGTCTTATAACTTGACAAAATAATGTACAATTCTAGATAAATAAATAAATAAATATATATATATATATATATATATATATATATATATATATATATATATAACATGGATGCGTGTTTAATTAAGACAAATTAATTTGAACAAACTTAATTTGAACAAACTTAATTGAAGTCTTGGGAATGAAGTGTACTAGGGCCTCATATTATTTTTATGATGGGCCCATCTTATAAAGGTCCCAAGGGTTCTTGATCTATCTCATTTAATATCAAAAGAGTTCAAAAGGCTGATGTACTCTTATGCTTACTAATTTGACAAAAATCAAAATTTATGAAGCCTAAGTATTTTACTATGTAATACAAGTTATCCTATATATGTTAATCGTATGTAACTTATTGTTTATGAAAAGAGGTTCTAGATTGCAAGCTGTCTTATTTCCAAATAATACAATTAATTTCACAATGTCTTAAAGAAGATTAGGAGATCTCATATGCATAGGTTACTTAGACTTACTTTATCAATTGTCCAAGTAATCATACAATTATGACTAGACAAATATCAAAAGGTATTATGTTATAAAATTATTATGCAATCACTTGTAGTAAACCTCTATCAAAGGGCAAGACATGTCACATGTTTATAATTTCCTTAACAAGGTAAGTGTTTCTTAGCTTTAACTAGATTTATGTCGTGATTATGTTGTTGCCATGAATTTTCTCTCAACCATGATGAATTTACCCATAAAAAGAATTTCAAATTGAAGTAACTATTTGTGAGAAAGAAAATATGCAAGTATATTATTTATTTTTCATAGATTGTATGCTTTTGGATTCACTAACCAAAAGGACTTAAGGTTAAATATAAAAGCATAATCATGTGAAAAATATAAATTTATATAAGTCTTTTATAGTGTCTTGGGTTAATAGGAGTTTTGATAATGTGAGCTCATTAATGTCTTATAACATGTCTAAAGGAAATACTTATAATGAGATTTTCATGTTGTCACCACACATTTTATGCACATTTTGGGGTATGGTGCCTAATTAAAGACATTTAGACCCTATCTCGTTTTTGTGATCACATATGTTAGGCATCTTAGATGGATGCCATGACCCATTATGCATATATTTATATCGAGTCAATAAAGTTGTGTAATTCTTATTTTACACTTTTTGATAGCATTAGTTAGCAAGGTGTGAGTGTTTGCTATGTGTTACCGTAAATATCCCTTCAAATGTAATATTTATGCTATCAAATATTTATGATCTCAATTGGACTAATGGATGTAAAAGTACAATTTCTATATTAACATTGATCTATTTGTGGCCACATTAATAAATTATATATGTTCAAGTGGAGATTGTTAAATAATTTTTTGGACAATACATAATTTATTAATAAAATAAGGTTATTGTTGATTCGGCTCTACGTGACTTAACTAGTGGGTAATTAGGTACTTAGCCCAATTTTGATAACATAGGTATGGATCCCATGATGGACAAGATCCATAATTCAAACTAATTTATAAATAAAGGGTCCCTATCTCATATCTCTAATGTTTTAGGTTTGAGTGCTCCACTAATATATCCTGTTGTGCAAACATAGAGATTGCTAAGAAAGGTAATCCTTTGTTCTATATTTGTGGTACTAACACTAAGAGATAGATTTACACAACCCAAGTATTTCATCCTTTACAATTGTCTTTAAATAATTTGTTATAAGATTTCTCATGTCATAATATAGAACTTAAGATTAGGTAATATTTGAAAATTGTTATCATAATTTTCTTCATATACTTCATTTATTGAACATTGACACTAATACAAACTTTTCCATTAATGTAGAGTAATTTATCCTTAAAAATAGAATCACTAAAGTAATGTGTTTCCAACTTGTTTGCAATATGCCAAAAGAAAAAGATAATGACCGTAGTCTTAATATTATTAAGTCACTCAAAGTATTAAATATTAACTACTCTTTTTTTTATAATTGTGTTACACTTGATTCCAAATCATTAGAGATTTAACAAGACATTTGAGATTCTAAATAATGAAATTTTTATATATTTTAGGCTAAGCTCACATTATCTTTACACTTTAATGATGCAAAGAAGCTTATGTATTTTGTTTATATTTCCAAAGTGATTATGCTTAAAATATATCACGGTTACTAAAGTATAGATTAAGGTGTCAACATCATAACAAAAAGCTCAACAAACAAAACCAATAAAGAAAGAAATAATATTAAAATTAAGTAATATGACTTACTAGAAAAATTAATACAAATTAATTTTAAATATAATATAATGAGAATTTAATAATGATACAATAAGGAATTGAGAATCACTATTATGTTTCATACATTTATTCCTCATTTTGATTTAATTAAATCTCAACTATTGCTTCACATCTTCAACAAACAAAATAAACAATTGGAAGATGTATATTTGCAATCCATGTAAAAATCAATTGCATTAGATATAAATAAACTCTTATTAAGTTTAAAATATGTAAGAATTATCTTTTATACTATCCAAAATTGATTACATTATCCAAATTGACAATATATCAAATTGATAATACTACATTAAAAGATTAACAAATAAAACCATTCTACCATTAATAATTATAATTTAACAGTAAGCATATTGAATTTATATAAGATTGAAAAATATGATTTTTGAATTATAAAATAAACAAGGCATAGAAGTTTTTTAACATAAACTAATTTATGAACATTTTAACTCTTGAAAAAAAAGAATCAAAATAAAAGAAAATACTATACATAAAAAATCATCTGAAGCCTTATAAAAGTTGTAGCCTTACTTATAAAGTATTCTCACAAATTCTAAAAAGAAAGTATGAGGGAGACATAAGATATAATGGAAGAGGATATGTTAAATAACTAACTAAGACCTTAATATATAGGGGATAAGAGCTCCAAAATTAACCTTTATTCTTTTAGATGTATCTAGATAATTGCTTGATCATATTCATTCTTGACTCATAGTTGATTTAGCTTTCTAAAATTCATAGCTGATGCATGATTGGGTTAGCTTTTCTTCGTCATATCGAGACAACAACTTGACTAAGTTCATTCGTAATATATAGTTAAGTCAGCTTCCTTATATTTATCGTTAACGTATGGCTAAGTCAGTTTCCTTATACTTTGTTTGGTTGTGGGCGAAATAAGAAGAGAAAGAAAATGGATAGAAGAAAGAAAAAAAAAGGATAGAAGTTGTTTTTATTCTTTATGTTTGATTGGAGATAAATTTAAGAAAAAAATAAGAGAGAAACTATTTTTTTATTTGGTTGATTGAAAAATGATAGGAAAGAAAAATTAAGAAGTTCAAATGATCATTATACCCTTAATTTTTCATTAATCTTATTTTTTAACCAATTTTGAGCTATAAAACCAAATCATTGGCTTATACCATATTTAACATCAACTCATTATTTTAAATTTATAAATAATGGACAACATTTTTTATCTAAAAAAATTAGAAAAAATAATAAAATTCATGTAAAAATATCCTTCATTAATTCTATATTTAGTGGTAAATTCTTAACAAATCACCTAATTTAACTCCCTTTGTGTGTACTTTTCCGCCTTCTCATTTCTAAATACAACTTATTGCATCATTATAAATTAAACCTCCACTGATGCAATGATATCTCTTTCGTTGAAATCTGAAAATATTTTGTGTCTTTAACATTGACTTATCATTATAATAATATTTAGAAATTAATATACATTAATATCAACAAATAATTTATTTAAACTAATCAATTGTACTTAGAATATATTAATTAAAAGAGATCTATTTCATATCTAATGCCTAACAATATCTTAAAGGCTATCATTTTTTTAAATTATATATTGAATTTGAAATTTTGGTTATCTAATTCTTATTTTAGTTGTATTCCTTTTATCTTTTATTGCTATTATCTATTAGTCATTTGTACTTGACATTTTCTCTACACCACATTTCAAGCCAAATAAAACAACTAATTCATATGCTTGTAAAAGCTCATTCCATGCTTATATTCTCCTCTTTTTGAATCTTCAACATGATCTAAGATAAGATGAGAGAAATATTAGACCCTAAACTGCAACTAATACACACAATAGTGTTCCAACACATATTGCATAACACTTTATACTAAGGACATTCCAAATAATACATACAATGACTCTAAATAATACATATAATGGTATTCCATTATATAACACTATATATTAAGCTTAGAATCCACATATTATGGTTACATACACCCTAGTCCTTACTATAATACAACTAAATGCCTTTCATAAGATTCTTGCATCATCCATGAGTTGACACAAGACCTCCCAAGGCATTTCTAGTGAAATATTAAAAAATTATTATTATTATTATTATTATTATTATTTTACATTGTCATTATCACATAAGAAGTAATATCACTTGACTTGGAGTTATTGTATCACTCTTATATTTTTCTAACTCCTTCCATGCATCTCTTTTACTATAATGTCAAGGTTTGATATTCTTAAGAATTGCAAGACCTTTTTTAGCTATTTGAACCTATCTTCCAACTAATGTAATTCCTTCTCTCATAACATTAGTTAAGTTATTAATTCTTATATTCATTTTTTCATATTCATTTTTAACTAAATTAATCATTGTTGTTTTATGCTTAAAGGCCCTTGAAGATCAAGTTCCATGAGATTGATTTAAATTACCATATTTAAGACTACATGCATCCATATTACCTACAGAATTCATTTCTTTATTTCCCTAATGGATTTTAGATTCAAATATAACATCAAAACAATCATTTAAATCAATTCTTTCTTTTTACCATAATTTGAATTTATCTTTTCCACTTTCAGCTTAAGCACTAATTACTCTATCTTTACTAAAAAGATCTAGTAGTTTATCATAATTACCTATTGGCTTTCTTTTCTAACTTTTTCTTCAGGTTTCTCCCATAAATACAACATTTGTTAGTTATGCATATATAAGATGAAATTCATAATTAATGTTGTTTAAAAAAATGAATTCAAAGTGAAAATTCATATGAATATCGGTACCTTTAAGATCTTATTCTAAACTTCTAGTTCAACTTTAAACATTTATGTTATAAGATTCCAACCAATTCCATCCTTGTATGAAATAAATCATAACGTTCGTTGAAGTGATCCTTCAAAGTTTTCATTCTATTCTTTTTATGCTACTTTTGAAAAGTTAGTCCTATCAATAGTTTAAGAGTTTTCATGACAATAACATACACTAGAGAAGTGAATGTACTATCCAATTAATTTCTTTTATGGACCACATCTAGCAAAGCATCTAATAATATGGTATCCATTTTAGGAGTCCATCATAATGTATCCTTAGAAAAATTCTCTCTTTTCTTATTAATATTCTTATTCTTTAATGTAATTCAACCTGCAAAGAGTTACATAAACTAGTAATATGAACTATTACATGTTAGGAATTGGTAATCAAGTTGCATGACTTTAGAATTTTTGTATTGAGTCAATGACGTAACAATTTACTTCATAAACAACAAACATGGATACATGAATATATAAAAATTTGTAAGAATATTAGCATAAGCAATAAATTTGATAATTGTACAATACATGTACAAAGAGCGTGTATGCACCATTCATACGAAGAAACACATGAATGTATACAATCCTATATGAAACATAAAGCTCATAAGCAACACACACTAAGGTACACAATCTTCTTGAATGCATAATAGAAATTTATAGTAAACCCTCTTGATATTCGTCCCATATACAGTTTGCTATGCTTATTTTAAAATAAATCCTTGCTTATAGTCCTCCTTTATGTTTCATGCATCATGATCTTTAAGATCATCCATGTCATTATTTAGTAGCTCATGGTCCACTTTTTTAATCAAATGTTTATCAAGATCAATATCTATCAAAAAGTTATATACAATAAGTGATAGTAATTTCTATCACAATTTGAAAAGAAAAATATGATATTATGCCACTAGCTATGATTGCAAACCTCTTTTTTAAAAAATCCAAATACTCTTTCAATGATATTTCTTAATAAAGCACATTGATGATTGAATATTTCTTTCACATTTTGGAGCTCACACATTGAGTACTACTTTAAGTGATAACATACACCTTTATATGGTGTAAATATTTCACTTTTCAAATAAGAACCCTATACCTCCTAAGTAATATTTACTATGGAAATATAAGAAGTATATGAATATATGTCATAGAGCACAATTACAATGAAATGACCATATTAGAATTTTATTTTTTTTGTGATTGACCAACCTAATGTTTTGACTTATCTCTAGAAATTTTAAGTTTATCTTCCTTTTTATTTAATGCATGCTTTAGAACTTAAAAGTTAGATGAAATTCTTTCTCAACTAGACAATACATAGATTAATTTCATATCAAACAAGAAAAGAACTAATACATCTTCTATTGGAAAGTCTTTTCTTCCTTAAAAGCAAAAGGCATCTTTTCTTGGTACATTCATTCACATATGTCTTCCATTTATAGCTATTTTAATTATGTATATGGCACATTGAAACTATTCAAATATATTTAGTATTTAAACTTACATAAATTGTTATCTTACTTTAAAATAAGGATGAAATCTTCTATTATAAAGTATTCATGATAGAGCTTCCAATCCAAAAGGTTGCATAAGAAACTCATCCTCTAATGAAATAAGCTTGTAAAAAGTTATAGAAGTGGTGGTTAATTGTTTTCCTTGATCAATAGAAAAAAAGAACATAATTCTATGTTTTGCTTTTCCACTGTGGTTTGCTAAAAATCCCTCGCTCTACTAGCAACTCTCAATTTTCACATAAGTGAAGGAAGGCATGTAGGCTCATGCATATCACATCATGATATTTATCAATTTTTAGTACATGTTGCATTAATTATTTCCACATTTGATCTATTTTGGAAAATTTCCCATCAATAGGTGTATGAACAATAGTTACTTGCAAAGTCAACAAATGCATTCCATGCATAATGAAGCATATAACCTAGACAATACACATTCATTAATGCATTTCTCATTCTTGCACCATCTTAAAATTAATGAATTATTTTAGTTAAAATTGATGATCATTTATAACTTCCTTATCAACTTCCATTATCACTTATTGAATATTTGTGATATAAAACTACTAAATAAATAGATGTAGAGATTACCATTTCAATCAATAAATTTAATTAAAGCATTGTACTATAGCAAAATCATTGATAACTCAAAATTAGCTATTTCAATGTAATAAGATAAATAACACATGAACCAATAAGTTTTTCCAAAATATGTTATATAATAGAATAATAACATAATCAAATACCATGTAACTAGATGCATAGAACTTTTAAAAGTTTAATGCCAGGGACCAAATGCTTTTATCTCTTCTTGATTATCAATTTGCATTACTAGTTAAATATTAAAACAAATTTATTGGCATAACAAGGTACATAACAAGTAAATATATGCCTGATAAATGCACAAATGCACCTAAATTCTATGTGTTTCATCACTCATTTACTTAGTATTTTGTGCAAATTGATTGAAAAGAATACTTAGATGCTCTATATTTTGTTTTCAGGTCTTGAAATGACACATATGAGCATTAGAAAAGGATCCAGAAGTAAAACCATTCAAATTGTGAAGAATTGAAGCAAATTTATTCACTTGACAAAGAACACGGGGTATGGGAACCCCGTGTTTAGGGCCGTGTTCCCTTCTGGAATGCTTCGAGGCTTCACTGAGCTACTCAGAGAAGAACACGGTGGTAAACACGGGCCGTGTCATACCCCGTGTATCTTACTGCCATTCGCTTCTAAGGTAAACACGGGGAGTGTCACACTCCGTGTAACATGCTGATCAGTCTTCATTGAAGAACACGAGGTACAACATGGGCCGTGTACTACCCCGTATACATTACTGCTCGACACTTCGGACAAGAACACGGGGCATGTCGCACAATGTGTTTCGTGCTGCTCAACTTTCGCTAAGAAACACGAGGTACAACACGGGCCGTGTTGACCCCCGTGTACATCACCAATATAAGTTTTGCGCGAAATTTTGAAAGGGGAAGAGGAGAAACTGAGAATTAACGAGGAAAGTTGCTGGGAGAAACCCTAGGGGAGACCCAAAACTCACCAAGGGCATCTTCTAACGTGGATTCAAGCAAGGAATTTGTAGATCTGCATGAATTGTTTGACTTCCCTCTCTGTTTTCTAGTTTTCTTCTGATTTTGTAATGTTTTCACACTAAACCCTTGTGCTCAGCTTGGGTGAACTTGTTCATGGAGTTATGGAACTGAATTTTATATAATCTAGCTTAATTTACTGTTGAATTATGATTTGATTATGCTGTTTTATGCTGGAGCAAAACCAATATATCCGGAATATTGGATTTGTGCTATGGATTAATTGATTCTAGGTTGAAATAACTAATTAATTAATCGGACCTTGCATGATCATTGGGAATGTCAATTAGACTTAGGAATTAAGCTAATTGAATTCTTTTGCACAGGATGAAATGTCCAAGAATGGATTCTAAGCAAGTTAATGCAACCTAGATGAGTGATTACTAGAGTAATTCTGGGCACTTAATCTCTTGGTTAGTAGCTAGTAGCCTTGCAATGAGGTATAGCTTAATTTTGGTAATCCAGCAATCTTAATTAACAGTAAACCAAGTTAGAGAATTATATTCATTCCATAATAAAATGTACAAGGGATCCTTAAGCTGAGTACGCTTTTATTACATTGAATCAAACCTTATTTTTGATAGCTAAGCTCTGTTTTACATTTCACTCTTGATTCTTAAAATCAATTGATTCGCCTAGATAATTTTACTTGAGATTTAGTTAGTACTCAACCTACAATCCCTATGGAGAACGATAATCTTTTATACTATAACTCGACTTAACCCATGCACTTGCGGGATTGTAAGGTCAAGTTTTTAGCGCCGTTGCCGAGGATTGTATCCAGTTAATATTAACAGCAAGTTTTAAGTGAATTAGACTAGGCAATTCATTTTCTTTTAGTTTTTAATTCATCCTGTTCTGATTTTTCTTATTTTTACAGCATTACTTTCTTATCTTGTTCTATTCGAGTGTTACCTAATCATTTTGCAGAAAATCTTTTATATGTGAAGGAGAAGTCTTGAAGGAATTCTTGACTTAGATCCAGAAATTGAAAGGACTTTGCTTAGGAGAAGAAGAGAGCAGAAATCAGTTCATACTCAAGAAGAAATTGACACTGAACCAGAGATTCAAGACATGGATAACAGATCACTTAGAGAGTTTGCAGCACCCGATGCCACTGGTCTTCAATCCAGTATAAGGAGGCCTGCTGTTGAGGCTAATAACTTTGAATTGAAGCCAGCTTTGTTGTCTATGGTGCAGCAAAACTAATTTGGTGGACTGCCAATGGAGGATCCCAACCTCCATATCCAAATTTTCTTGGAATACTGTGATACAATCAAAATCAATGGCGTAGCAACGGATGCTATTAAGCTTAGGCTTTTTCCATTCTCCTTGAAGGATAGAGTGAGGGCTTGGTTACATTCTTTACCGGCTGGATCAATCATAACATGGGAAGAGCTACTGAGGGCTTTCCTATCAAGATACTTTCCTCCAAGCAAGACTGCCTAATTGAGGAATGAAATCACTACCTTTTCTCAAAGAGAAGAAGAATCACTGTTTGATGCTTGGGATAGATACAAGGAACTATTGAGGCTGTGTCCACACCATGGGTTAGAAAATGGCTAGTTCTCCATACTTTCTACAATGGTTTTAACTACAATACTAGGCTTATTGTGGATGCTGCTGTTGGAGGTGCTTTGATGAATAAAAGGCTGGATGAAGCTTATGAATTGATTGAAGATATGGCTTTGAACCATTATCAATGGTCAAATGAGAGGAGACCTTCAAGGAAAGCAGCAGGTAAGTATGAATTAGATGCTTTTAACCATTTATCAGCTAAAGTAGATGCACTAGGAAGTTTAGGTAACAAGGTAGATGCACTTATAGCTAAGTTTGATAAATTTCATGTTAACAGTGTAAATACAACAGGTGCTACTGACATTCCTTGTGAGATTTGTGGTATTACAGGGCATATGGCAGTTGAGTGTACATTGAGACAAGATTTTACTGAGCAAATGAACTATGTGAATAACAGTGGGTTTGGACAGAAAAATTCAAATGAACCATTTGGAAACACTTACAACTCATCATGGAGGAATCACCCAAATTTCTCCTACAAGCCCACCCAGCCATACAACACACAAAACACTCCCAATAGACTACCACCACCTGGTTTCCAAAACCAAAGACCCTATAACCCACTAACCCAAGCCTCTTCCACTACTAAATTAGAAGGCCTATTGGAGAAATTTCACATTTCCCAAGAGAAGACTAATGAAGAGTTTAGACAACATGGAAGAGCCATGGAAGATTCAATTAGGCAATTATCCTCTAAGGTAGATTCATTGGCCACTCATGACAAGATGTTGGAAACTCAAATTGCTCAACAAGCTTCTGCATCTTCTTCTAGAGCTTATGGCTAACTCCCTGCTCAACCTGAATCAAATCCAAGGGAGCATTGCAAGGCAATAACTCTTAGGAGTGGAAGGTTATTGAATGATCCAATTGCCACTCAAGAAGGTGAAAAAGAAATAAGTGTGGGGGAAGAGCAAAAAGAAAGCAAAAAGGCCTCAATTCCCATTGATGCGGAAGAGAAAGAAGGGGAACTACCAGAAAAATCCAAATATATCCCTCCGGAACCATACAAACTGCCTATCCCTTATCCTTAAAGATTAGCCAAGGCTAAACTTGATAAGCAGTTTGGAAAGTTCTTGGAAGTGCTGAAGAAGCTGTACATCAATATCCCCTTCACTGATGCACTCTCACAAATGCCGTCATATGCAAAATTTTTGAAGGACATTCTTGTTAGTGTATATGCCCTAAAACCAATCATATTGGTGATTGTAATTTTGAATCATGTTATTTTAATGGCAATTCCAATTATTATATTTATATATATTTTCTGCGTAATATATTTAATTATAATAATAACCTTAGAATAATTGTATTCTTAAATGTCCCTAGTCATATATCATTGTGGATTAGGTTGCTTTGATATGTTAAGACTAGCATGTGTGAAAACTTATATGGGATATTAAGTTTACACATGAGTACAAGTTAGAGAACTTGTATACTGGACCGACCCATATTAAGAACACTACATGGATCGTTATATGAGTGTCATAAGTGGTTCTTAGTGATCATTATTAATATGGTCCTTTGACCTGAGATCACCAAGGTTCCCTACATGTGAGTTTCATATTTTGATACTATTCTATGTCACCAATGGTTAAGTGAATGCAAGGGTAGATATTGGATATGTCACATATCATGCGGAGGGGTTTGTGTGATCAAGATGGGATTTGTCTCTCCTATATAACAGGAGTAACATCTATGGGCCCCTTGACTAAGTAAAGTTGAGAAAATGCATGGCCATGCTCAGATGAATTGACATGAGATGTCAATTACATTTGTTTCAGTCAGCTTACTTAGGAGTCAAGAAACCTTAAGATTGGGCTATATGGGAATGACACGGTCCATGTCTTGTGCCCAATCTAGATGTATAGGACAAAAGGACATAAGTGATGATCACGTGTAAAGGTTTAGTCAAATCACCGACTTTCTCATTATTTGGGTAACAATGATGTGTTGCTAGACACCAATCTTTGTTTATGATCATTAATATGATTAATGGTCATTGCCAACGTAATGAGAGCCTGTAGGGTCGCACACTTAGAGCTTAGTGAATTTGGAATTAATGGACCAAATTGTTTGGGCTTAATATTTGGGAATTCATGTTATAATTATAAGGCCCAATAGTAAGCCTATAATTATACAATGGAATAAGGCCCAAATAGGTTAGGTTTTTCTATGCACCTATTTAAATAGGCTTATTGGGTAATAATAGGATTACTATTATTCTTCACGCACCCCAAGTAAAAGCATAGAAAAAACCCTAGCCACTCTCCTTGATTAAAATCTCTGAAGAGGCGTAGCTAGCACTACAAGGTCTAAGGAGATCAATTCCAACCGGTGTGTGTAGCAGACATTCATCGGTGATTCACGGGTTCGTGTGGATACCACAGAGGTGCAGCCACAAAACGTTGTACTGGTGATCTGATTTACTGGTTTCCATTCCGGTTCGTGATTTGGAAGCAGATCAGATTTGCTGCAGCGGTCAGGAGAATTTTGCCGAAAGGTATAAACCCTAATCCTTGATCTATGGCATTCTAAATTCGCATGGATCCTTGGTGGAAATCGTGTAAAAATTTTATTCCGCTGTGCATGTATGATGTGCGATTTCCAGCAATTCTCTCCAACAAGAGGAAGCTAGAAGAGCATGAAACTGTAGCTTTAATTGAGGAGTGTAGTGCCATTATCCAGAATAAGCTACCTCCTAAGCTAAAGGACCCAGGCGGCTTCTCCATTCCTTGTGTTATAGGAAATGTCCCTATTGATCGGGCATTGTGTGACTTGGGAGCGAGTGTAAGCCTTATGCCACTGTCGGTTGCTAGGAGACTGAACATTAAAGAGATGAAGCCCACCACAGTTTCTCTCCAATTAGCCGACCGTTCAGTGAAATATCCAGTAGGTATTCTTGAAGATATACCTATCAAAGTTAGTAAGTTTTTCATACCTGTTGATTTTGTTGTGCTTGAAATGGAAGAAGATTCACAAATCCCTATCATTTTAGGTAGACCATTTTTAGCCACTGCTGGTGCTTTAATTGATGTTAAAAATGGTAGACTTTCATTATCTGTTGGGGATGAAAAGGTTGAATTTAATTTGAATGAATCAATTAAATTACCTGTTTGTGAAGACTCAATTTGCAGGGTAGATGTGCTAGACAAAGCTGTGAAAGAAAACCTTCTAAAAGGGAGCCTCTAAGATCCTCTTAAAGCATGTCTAGTCACAAAAGGAGTGATTGAAGATGAAGAAATTGCTGCATATACACAGTTTTTGGAAGCAAGCCCACCACTTCCCCTCCTTGAAGCAGTAGTTAAACAATTGGAAGTGGAGTCCAGCAAAACCACCACTGAGGAAGACACACCACCAAAGGTAGAATTGAAACCTCTCCCATCTTCCCTCAAGTATGAATTTCTAGGACCCCATTCCACTTATCCTGTGATAGTTAATGCAAATCTAACTGCTATTGAAATAGAAAAATTACTTAGGCAGCTTAGATCTCATAGAAAAGCTTTGGGGTATACAATTTCTGATTTGAAAGAGATTAGTCCTTCTATATGCATGCATAGGATATTGATGGAGGAAAATAATAAGCCCTCCATTGAACACCAAAGAAGGTTGAACCCTAATATGAAAGAAGTTGTGAAGAAGGAAATAATGAAACTGTTAGATGCTGGGGTAATTTACCCAATTTCAGATAGTCAGTGGGTTAGCCCGGTTCATGTTGTACCTAAGAAAGGGGGTTAACTGTGGTAAAAAATAAAAACAATGAGCTAATTCCCACTAGGACTGTCACGGGTTGGAGAATGTGCATTGATTATAGGAAATTAAATAAGACAACCCGGAAAGATCATTTCCCTCTTCCATTCATTGATCAAACTTTGGAAAGGTTAGCTAAGCATTCACATTTCTGTTATTTGGATGGTTATTCTGGTTTCTTCCAAATTCCTATACATCCAAATGATCAGGAAAAGACCACATTTACATGTCCTTACGGTACTTTTGCATATAGAAGAATGCCTTTTGGTCTGTGTAATGCTCTTGCTACTTTTCAGTGTTGTATGATGTCTATCTTCTCTGATTTTATTAAAAATATCATGGAAGTTTTTATGGATGATTTTTCTGTATATGGCACCTCCTTTGATAACTGTTTGACCAATTTATCTCAAGTGTTGCAGAGATGTGAAGAGGTAAATTTGGTTCTCAACTAGGAGAAATGCCATTTTATGGTAAGAGAAAGGATTGTTCTTGGCCATCAAGTATCTGAACATGGGATTGTGGTTGATAAGGCCAAAGTGGACATCATAGAGAAATTGCCTCCCTCAAATTCTATTAAGGGAGTGAAGAGTTTTCTAGGACACGCCGGTTTCTACCGACGTTTCATCAAAGATTTCTCTAAAATTGCAAAACCTTTGACTAACTTGCTTGCTAAAGATGTTCCTTTTGATTTTAATCAAGATTGTTTGGATGCATTTTGTAGGTTAAAGAAAGCCTTGATTTCTGCCCCAATTATGCAAGCACCGGATTGGAATCTACCATTTGAGGTGATGTGCGATGCTAGTGACTATGCAATAGGAGCAGTGCTTGGCCAAAGAAAGGATAAGAAGGTTCATGCAATCTACTATACTAGCAAGACTCTAGATGAAGCTCAATTGAACTATGCCACAACCGAAAAGGAACTCCTTGCGGTAGTTTATGCAGTTGACAAGTTCAGATCCTATTTGGTGGATTCAAAGGTGATTGTCTTCACAGATCATGCAGCCATCCGGTATCTTTTAAGCAAGAAGGAAGCTAAACCTCATCTCATCAGATAGATTCTTCTATTACAAGAATTCGATCTGGAAATTCAAGATAAGAAAGGTACTGAGAATGTTGTAGCTGATCATCTCTCCAGATTGAAGCAAGAGTTAGGAGATGAGGAAGATAAGAACATGCCAATCAATGATTCCCTTCCTGATGATTATTTGTTGGCTGTCTCTTCTTCAGTCATCCCATGGTTTGCGGATTATGTGAATTACATTGTGAGTGGAGTTTTACCTCCGGATGCGGGGTATTAAACGAAGAAGAAGTTCTTGGCAGAGGTAAAGCACTACTTTTGGGATGAGCCTCTTCTCTTTAGGAGATGTGCAGATGGCCTGTTTAGAAGATGTGTGCCTGAGGAAGAAATTGCAAGCATCTTGTTCCACCGTCACTCCTCTCCATATGGAGGACACTTTGGTGTTTCAAGAACAACTGCAAAGATTGCCCAGGCAGGTTTTTATTGGTCGACTCTTTTTAGAGATGTTCACCATTATGTCACTTTTTATGACCAGTGCCAAAGGGTTGGTAACATATCAAAGAGACATGAGATGCCTTTAAACAATATTCTGGAGATTGAAATCTTTGATGTCTGGGGAATTGACTTCATAGGACCATTCCTACCTTCTTGCAGCAACAGATATATCCTTGTGGCGGTTGACTATGTTTCCAAATGGGTGGAAGCAGTTGCCACTCGTACTTGTGATGCCAAGGCTGTGGTTCGATTCTTCAAGAAGGTGTTGTTTCCTAGATTTGGCATACCTAGGGCTGTCATTAGTGATGGAGGGTCTCATTTCATTGCCCATTAATTCCAATCACTCTTAAAAGGGCATGGAGTAACCCATAAGATCTCTACTCCATATCACCCTCAAACAAGTGGGCAAGTTGAGCTTTCCAATAGAGAAATTAAGTCCATATTGGAGAAGACTGTCTCTAGATCAAGGAGGAATTAGTCACTTAAGTTAGATGATGCTTTATGGGCCTACCGAACTGCTTTTAAGACTCCAATTGGTATGGCACCGTTTCAGCTCATCTATGGAAAGCATTGTCATCTACCAGTGGAGGTTGAACACAAAGCGTATTGGACAATCAAGTTGCTCAACTTCGATTTACAATCTGCTGGGGAGAAAAGGAAGCTCCAACTTCTCGAGCTTGAAGAACTGAGGAATGAAGCTTACGACAATGCCAAGATTTATAAAGAAAGAACAAAGGCTTGGCATGACAAGCGTATTCTTCGAAGGGAATTTCAAGAAGGAGATTTGGTGCTGTTATTCAGTTCAAGATTCAAGCTCTTTCCAGGGAAGCTTAAGACAAGATGGACTGGACCGTATCTTGTGAAAAAGGTGTATCCATTCGGAGCTGTGGAGATTTGGAGCGAAGGCACCAGCAATTTCAAAGTAAATGGCCAGAGATTGAAGCATTATGTTGGTGGACCACCAATAATGGAAGCACCAGACTAATTAAAACAGGGGTCGAGCTTATGACCTTAAACAAGCGCTTCTTGGGAGGCAACCCAAGGTTATTTCTCTGTTTTCTTGCTTTTAATTCTTAGTTTTCTACTTTTCAATCTGAGTTTCTGAGTAGTTGAGGAATTTAAGTCATGAAGTGTTGCTTTAAGATGTTTATTTTTGCATGTGGTCTCTATCTCTGAGGTAAATTAGGCATGAATGCATGTTTGTTGTCTATTTTCTTGCACAGAGGGCTCAAAACACAGTCCAGTGAGAAACACGGTGTACAACACGGGACGTGTACTACCCCGTGTTCCTCACTGTCTAACTAATTTAAAAGAACTTGTGATTTTCATCGAAGTCCAGTGAGAAACACGGTGTTGAACACGTACCGTGTACAACCCCGTGTTCCTCACTGTCTGATTTGCGTAAAAACTTTGTGATTTTTATCGAAGTCCAGAGAGATACATGGTGTTGAACACGAGTAGTATCCTACCCCGTGTACATCACTGGATGAACCAATGATGAGGACTTTTGAACATGAGCCTTCCAGAGAGAAACACGGGGAATAACACGGATCGTGTTAATCCCCGTGTACTATTACACATTTTGTTAGTGTCATTCAAAGAGAAATGCGGGACAAAACACGGGTCGTGTTTGACACCGTGTACAATTGCGAGGATTGTTAACATGTTTCAGAGAGAAACACGGGGGAGAACACGAGGAATGTCAGACCCCGTGTAAGTTTGCGAAACCCAGAGCACTCATCCGCAGAGAAACACGGGGTACCACACGGGACGTGTTGAACCCCGTGTTCTGTGCGGGCGAGCTTTTAATGGGCAAAAACCCAGATTTTTCCAAATTTCTCCTAAATTTCTTCTTCTTCCTCGCTGCCCTAACCTTTCTCCCTGCATTTTCGTACACCATCTCACCGAAATCCATCGATTAAAGTGTTTGATTTGGCCATTTGAAGTTGTTTTGCTGTTTGATTTGCAATCTAATCGGCTGAAAGTTGAGATTTGGATTCTTCTTGTCATTTCAACATGAACTTAGGGTTTTCTTCATCTTCTCATGAGGTAAGTGCATTTTCTTTGAATTCTTTGGAGTTTATTGCAATTACTTATGATTATTAACTTCCAATACATGTTAGAATTCATAGGAATGTTGATACTCTGTTTGATTGGTTGATTAAATGAATTTACATAGCCATTTTCATAGGAATTCACAAGTTTTATTGATTGAATTTGCATCTTTGATGATTGCTTGGTTGAATTAGACTCTTTGATTGATGGTTTGAGTTTGAATCTCTGCTTTATAATACTTGAATTGTTTGATTAGTTGAATTTGATGTTCATTGAACTCCAATGCCATTGCTTATGTTTATTGTAACTTTGACTGATCAAACTTGAACCCTTTGATTGCTTGAATTGAAATCCTTTGAAGCTTACTGATTACTTGACCAATTGCCTGCTTTGCTTCATAGTCATGACCACTCAATTGCATTCATGGCATTGACCTTTGACTTGTTTTTCATTTGATATTGGATGATATTGAAAATACATGTTGAACTATTGCCTTTGAATCTGCTGACTGATACACTGTTAATAAACGTAAGATTGATTGACTGGATATTGGATTTTGAATTGTTCTGCATTTTGAATTGTGCTTCATATTGAATGATTGGATATCGAATGATTGAATGTTGGCTATTGCTGAATTTTTGTTCTTGGAATTTGCTGCTGGCTGATATACTCTCAATACACTCTCTCACTTTGTCAATCCCTTTTGCAGATAACGTCTAAAAGGCAAAAGACCACTGCTAGGAAAACTACCAAGGGTAGTACCTCTAGAGGGACCTCCTCTAGAGGACCGATACACTCATTCTTGGAGTTTACTGAAGAAGCCCACATTCAAGCCTATGATAGACATAAGGATAGACCATTTGTGGAGGGGAGATACTTAGACTGGGGAGTGTTGAGGGAGTTTGTACTGGAGGAGAAGATTCGTGAGCTTATCAGTGTTGGAGCTTGGGAGACTTTCTTTGATATCAGAGAGCCCACCTACAGGGAGCTCACTTTGGAGTTCCTTAGCACCTTTTATTTGGAGAGGTATTTCGAGTCGGTTGATTCAGCTGATACTATTCAGTTTAGGCTAGGAGGAGTTGCTTATTCGATGAGTGTGACCCAGCTGTCTGTTCGCCTGGGACTTTATTCTATGGAGTTTGTGACTACTCCAGAGTATCAGGACATGCTGGTAGGATTGCCCCATGGGACCTAGGAGTGGCGGGTATGGACTGACATAGCTACTGGGCATACTTATGATCCCACCAAGAGCAAGGCGTCTAGCTTTAGGAGGGTTGCCTGGTGAGTGCTCCACTCTATTTTCAGCCACACTTTGAGTGGACGAGGGCACAGTCATGGAGTTGTGAGCACCTCTGATATACTCTTCCTATACAACATGATTAAGAGAGTGCCTATTCATATCGGAGGAGTATTTGCCCACTTCTTCTCAACCCAGGCCTCAGATAGGAGAGTTGCTAGCATAGCTGCTGGTTCGTATATCACTCGACTAGCCAGGCGGTTAGGAGTCTTTGACTGGCCGTATGGTTCCCTGACCATAGTATCACACATGGCACCCCTTCGAAGGGGCATTCTTATAGCTATGGGGATCTAGCCTATGCAGCAGCAGCAGCAGCCCCATGAGGAGGAGGAGCAGCATATCCCAGGAGATGATCCAGCTCCTGATGTGGGTCCTTCATCTTCTGCGGGGATTCGAGTTCCATCAGAGGCATATTTCAGAGATATCCTATCTAGCCAGTAGCAGATTCTAGCAGAGGTCCGGCTGATATCCGAGCGTCAGACAAGGATCGAGGGACTTTATGATGATTTGGATAGGCGCTCCAAGCACATCGAGAGCATGGTCGAGCCCCTGTTCCACCTTTTCCATCCTTCCTCTCCGGCTGACCAGGATCCCCCTACTCAGTAGCTTAGATTATTTACTGTTTACTTAGTTATTCTATTTTCTTTTTACTTTGATATACTTTCTATTTTTATTTCTATTGGTCTGTACATATATTGACTATGCACTTTCATTTACTCTTTCTTATATTACCTATTTCTCTTTTATTTTCTTGCACTTTTGATATTAATATCTGTAATAACTAACAGCATTTCTTTTCTAGTATTGCATTTTCTTTCTTTTAGATTACCAGTCTCCTCTCTCTCTCTCCTAATCTGTGTCCGCTTCTGGATCTCCCTACGATATACTAGGCCACCATACTCCACTTGTCAGGGAAGTTTCAGTCCCCCAACTATTATCTCTCTCTTTTCCCATTTACTATTTTATACATTGAGGACAATGTCCAATTTTAAGTGTGGGGGAGCAGTGTTTGCAATGTTCTGCACTTAAACTTGCTTGATTGATTTAGAGTATTGAAATCTGCTCCAATTTCAATGATATATAAAAAATAATAAAAATAAAAATAAAAAAAATGATAAAAAAAATAATAAAAATAAAAATAAAAAAAATGATAAAAAAAATGAATGAAAATAAAAAAAAATGTGTAAAAATTTCAGGCAATTCTATTGAATAAAGTGATTGATTCATGCTTTGTTTCTTTAATGAATATTTGGCAACTTAATAAGGAAAATCTAAAGCTTGAAGCTAAGAGTAATGAGCATAATTGATCCTTGTGAGATTTGAGCCTTTTGAGCTATTTTCTCATTAGAAATTAAAGCTCATTTTTCTTCTTGAGGGATTATGTCATCACTCTTGACTTCTTGCTCTAGAACTTGCATTTACTCTTTTTGAGGCTACATTTTATGTATTCTGCATGTAAAAAATGATGAGGCCATGTTTCTTTACCCTTTTTATTTGCTTGACTTATTTGAATCCTTTTCTTTAATTTACCCTAAACTTTTCAGCTTTTTCCCTAATTAGCCACCTTGAGCCTTGGACCCTCATTTCTAGCCTAGCCATACCATGTACATCCAAAGCCACTACCCAAGTGAACTTGAACCTTAGAGTTTAAGGGAACTTAGACACATTATATGAGTTTGGCTATCTTAGAGGTCCTTACTTAGTGCTGCTAGTTGGATAAGTTGATTTATAGTTTTGGTTGTTAAAAACAAAAAATAAAAAAAAACAAGCAAAAATAAAAAAAAGCAACAAAACACCATAAAATAAATAGTGTCAAATAAATAATTTGGGGAAGAAGAAAAGGAAGAAAAGCTTGTTGGGAATAAAAAAAATTGTGTTGTGTTTGCTGATTAATTTGTATAAAAAAAATGAAAATGATGAAAATCAAAAGAAGAAGAATGGAAGTTGAAGCAAGGATAGAAGTAGGATATTATGTTAAGCTGAGTAATGAAACTTGACAATAGTCAAATTCATGACCAATGTGTCTTTTTCCTACAAACTCAGGGTTCTATCACTTATCCTTACCTTTTTCCCTAATAAAGTCCTCTGATTTGCATGCATTTTACATTATAGTAGTGGAGATTAGAGTTTGTACAAGCATATGGTAGCATTAAGTCATGAGCTGATTGACTTGAGAGTAAACACAAGCCTTGTTTTGAGAGTGAGAGTAAACACTTTACTTGTGAGGCTATTCTCTTTTGCTTCTATGCCGAGGATTGACTTGTTTAGTTGCTTTATTTTCATTTAGTTGCTTGGCATGACTTGATCTTAATCTTTGATTTGTTGAATGAATGCCTGATTATATAAAAAAAAGAGAGAGAAGAAAAAGAAGAGAATCAAAATTGGAGTAGATTTTCTTGTTCTCTTACTTCCTTGCTCGAGGACGAGCAAAATTCAAGTGTGGGGGAATTGATAAATGCACAAATGCACCTAAATTCTATGTGTTTCATCACTCATTTACTTAGTATTTTGTGCAAATTGATTGAAAAGAATACTTAGATGCTCTATATTTTATTTTCAGGTCTTGAAATGACACATATGAGCATTAGAAAAGGATCCGGAAGCAAAACCATTCAAATTGTGAAGAATTGAAGCAAATTTGTTCACTTGACAAAGAACACGGGGTATGGGAACCCCGTGTTTAGGGCCGTGTTCCCTTCTGGAATGCTTCGAGGCTTCACTGAGCTACTCAGAGAAGAACACGGTGGTAAACACGGGCCGTGTCATACCCCGTGTATCTTACTGCTATTCGCTTCTGAGGTAAACACGGGAAGTGTCACACCCCGTGTAACATGCTGATCAGTCTTCGTTGAAGAACACGAGGTACAACATGGGCCGTGTACTACCCCGTATACATTACTGCTCGACACTTCGGACAAGAACATGGGGCATGTCGCACAACGTGTTTCGTGCTGCTCAACTTTCGCTAAGAAACATGGGGTACAACACGGGCTGTGTTGACCCCCGTGTACATCACCAATATAAGTTTTGCGCGAAAATTTGAAAGGGAAAGAGGAGAAATTGAGAATTAACGAGGAAAGTTGCTGGGAGAAACCCTAGGGGAGACCCAAAACTCACCAAAGGCATCTTCTAACGTGGATTCAAGCAAGGAATTGAAGAATCAAGCAAGGAATTTGTAGATCTGCATGAATTGTTTGACTTCCCTCTCTGTTTTCTAGTTTTCTAGTTTTCTTCTGATTTTGTAATGTTTTCACACTAAACCCTTGTGCTCAGCTTGGGTGAACTTGTTCGTGGAGTTATGGAACTGAATTTTATATAATCTAGCTTGATTTACTGTTGAATTATGATTTGATTATGTTGTTTTGTGCTGGAGCAAAACCAATATATCCGAAATATTGGATTGGTGCTATGGATTAATTGATTCTAGGTTGAAATAACTAATTAATTAATCGGACCTTGCATGGTCATTGGGAATGTCAATTAGACTTAGGAATTAAGCTAATTGGATTCTTTTGCACAGGATGAAATGTCCAAGAATGGATTCTAAGCAAGTTAATGCAACCTAGATGAGTGATTACTAGAGTAATTCTGGGCACTTAATCTCTTGGTTAGTAGCTAGTAGCCTTGCAATGAGGTATAGCTTAATTTTGGTAATCCAGCAATCTTAATTAACAGTAAACCAAGTTAGAGAATTATATTCATTCCATAATGAAATGTACAAGGGATCCTTAAGCTGAGTACACTTTTATTACATTGAATCAAACCTTATTTTTGATAGCTAAGCTCTGTTTTACATTTCACTCTTGATTCTCAAAATCAATTGATTCGCCTAGATAATTTTACTTGAGATTTAGTTAGTACTCAACCTACAATCCCTGTGGAGAACGATAATCTTTTATACTATAACTCGACTTAACCCGTGCACTTGCGGGATTGTAAGGTCAATGCCATTATCAACATCAAGAAACTATCACAACTAGTATAGGTCTTTTTATTATGATGGTTTTTACTCATGCTAACAAATCCTTTGAAGTAAATAAAATGTATGAGAAATTTCAAACTTAATTTTGATTGATACTTTATTATCAATTATGGGACTTTGGTAATTTATTTATACTTTTATAAAATAGCATCCAAAACATTTATGGCATTTTTTATTTGTTGAAGTTGGTCAAATATATTTTTATTAACAAATTTAAGATATATAGTTAAAAAATTATTTAATATGAGTATTTTCATAATAATCAAAGGATCTATTAAACAAAATAAATGAAACAAGAGCAATAGTGATACTTTTTTGTCCATTTTAATTGGATTTAGTAGTAAGCTAAGTATGCTTATTATTGTGCTAATGAACAACACTCACTAAACACTTTCAACATTAGCCTAAATTCAAATATTATATGTCATTTAGTTTTGATGAAAAATTAAAATAAAAAACTTTTAAAAAAATTAGATTTAAACTAACTTATTAAGTGTAGGGGACACATGCCAAGAATATGATATATATATTTATATATATTATTACTTGTTTAGAAGTTATTTTAATAAATTTGTTATATTTAGGAAACTCTAAAATTAATAAAGTTGTACACAAATATCCCCCTATATGTTATGTTTGGATTAAAAAACATAATAAAAGATTTAAAATTATACTAAAACCTACCAGAGATTTAAGTGAAAGAAGCATAAACTAGTGATAAGATATATACCTTTGAAGCAAGATTCCAAATTGATGTAAATGGGCTTAATCTAAATCAAATCTACTATGATCCAAATGACGAATGCAAACATTTAACTAGCATGAATCTCATGAACACACATGAATGTCATGAATGTTCAAGTATCATTAGTCATACCACAAACATTGTCAGATGCCAACATCTGTACGGCATCCACACAAGTAGCCAAAGACTCTAATTTGATAAAATGGAATTGCTCTCCTTCACAAAGAACTACTAGCTACAAAGATTTTTTAGTGCTTTTAGTTTTGATCATATTTCAAATAAAAAAATTTAACATTCCCGATATCATATATGTAGAACAAGAATTTAAAAGCTAGAATAATAGCTTTGTTTATTTTGGGATATATATGCTACCTAATTTAAAATGAATGATTGATCATAGCCAAATCTTAACCTAACTAATATATTTTATCTAATAAATAAAATATATCCAAATAATTATCTAATTGATTTATATTTTTTTAACAAATAAAATATAAATTTATGATCTCCAACTAAAATTTACCTTAAGTAAAAAAAGAATTGGCTTTTGATTATTAAGTAAGCTTAAACATGATTGGTTAATAATCAGCTCATATTTAATATTCCTAAGTATGACCTAATCATATTGTTTTATTACCTAATGAAGCCTAATTATATTATACCTTTCTCAATTAGGAGCCTTAAGTTAACAAAAAAAGTTCCTAATTCCATTAAAATGCTAATATTTGACTTGTCCTTGATAAGTGCACAAATACACCTAAATTCTATGTGTTTTATCACTCATTTACTTAGTATTTTGTGCAAAATTGATTGAAAAAGATACTTAGATGCTCTATATCTTGTTTTCAGGCCATGAAATGAAACATATGAGCATTAGAAAAGAATTCAGAGGCAAAACCATTCAAATCATGAAGCATTGAAGCAAGATTGTCTACTCAGTAAAGAACACGGGGTAATGGTAACCCCGTGTTCAAGGCCGTGTTCCATTCTGGATGGCTTCGTGACTTCACTGGGCTACTCAGAGAAGAACACGGGTGTGAACACGGGACGTGTCACACCCCGTGTATATTACTGCCATTCGCTTCTGAAGAACACGGTCGTGTAGTATGCTGATCAGTCTTCGCTGAGAAATACGGGGTAGAACACGGGACGTGTACTACCCCGTGTACATTGCTGCTTGACAATTCGTAGAAGAACACGGGGCGTGTCACACAACGTGTTCCTTGCTGCTCAAACTTTCGCTGAGAAACACGGGGTACAACACGGGCCGTGTTGGACCCCGTGTACATCAAAAATATAAGTTTCGCGCGAAATCCTACGAGAAAAAAAGAAAAAGGAGAGGACGGAGAAAAAGCTGGGGGAATTAAGAAGAAAAACTGCGAGGAGAAGCCTGAGGGGAGACCAAAGGCGCCTTCTAACACGGATCCAAGCAAGAAATTGAAGAATCAAGCAAGAAATTTGTAGATCTTCATGGATTGTTTGGCTTCCTCCTCTGTTTTCTTGTTTTCTTCTGATCTTATGATGTTCTCACACTAAACCTCTGTACTTAGCTTAGGTGAACTTGTTCATGGAGTTATGGAACTGAATTTTATATAATCTAGCTTGATTTACTATTGAATTATGATTTGATCTTGCTGATTTATTTTGAACAAGCCAATATATCCGGAATATTGGATTTGTGTCTTGGATTAGTTGATTCTAGGTTGAAATGACCAGTAAATTAATTGGATCTTGCATGATCATTGGGAATATCAATTAGACTTAGGAATTAAGCTGATTGAATTCTTTTGCACAGGATGAAATGTCCAAGAATGGATTCTGAACAGAGTTAATGCAACCTTGATTAGTGGTTACTAGAGTAATTCTGGACACTTAATCTCTTGGTTAGTAGCTAGTAGCCTTGCAATGAGGTATAGCTTAATTTTGGTGATCCAGCAATCATAATTAACAGTAAACCAAGTTAGAGAGTTATATTCATTCCATAATGAAATGTACAAGAGATCCTTAAGCTAAGTACACTTTTACTCCACTGAATCAAACCTTATTTTGACAAGTTAATCTCTGTTTTTGCACTTTAATCTTGAATTCCACTATCAATTGATCTGTCTAGATAATTTTGCTTGAGATTTAGTTAGTACTCAACCTACAATCCCTGTGGAGAACGATAATCTTTTATACTATAACTAGACTTAACCGTGCACTTGCGGATTTTAGAGGTCAAGTTTTTGGCGCCGTTGCCGGGGATTGTATCTAGTTGATATTAACTACAGGTTTTAAGTTAATTAGACTAGGCAATTCTTTTTCCTTTACTTCATAATTCGTCCTGTTTTACTTTTTCTTACTTTTTATATACAACGTTTCTTTCTCACCTTGTTCTGTTTTAGTGCTACTTAATCATTTTGCAGAGAATCGAGTATATGCGAAGAGGAAGTCTCGACGAAATTCTTGACTTAGATCCAAAGATTGAAAGAACTTTGCATAGGAGGAGAAGAGAGCAGCAGTCAATTCACAACCAAGTAGAAGTCTTCACTGAACAAGTAAATCAAAACATGGATAATAGATCACTTCGAGAGTTTGCAGCACCCGATGCCACTGGTCTTCAATCCAGCATACGAAGGCCCACTGTTGAGGCAAACAACTTTGAATTGAAGCCAGCTTTGTTGTCTATGGTGCAGCAAAACCAATTCGATGGATTGCCAATGGAGGACCCCAACCTCCACATCCAGATTTTTCTTGAATACTGCGATACAATAAAGATCAATGGCGTACAAGCAGATGCCATCAAGCTTAGACTCTTCCCATTCTCCTTAAGGGATAGAGCCAGAGCTTGGCTGCATTCTTTACCAGCTGGATCAATTACCACATGGGAAGAGCTACTGAAAGCTTTTCTTTCAAGATACTTTCCTCCAAGCAAGACTGCGCAATTGAGGAACGAGATTACTACATTTTCTCAGAGGGAAGGAGAATCCCTGTTTGATGCTTGGGATAGATACAAAGAGCTGCTAAGGCTGTGTCCACATCACGGATTAGAAAGATGGCTTGTTCTCCACACCTTCTACAATGGTTTGAATTACAACACTAGACTCACTGTAGATGCCGCAGCTGGAGGTGCCTTGATGAATAAAAGGCTAGATGAAGCTTATGAGCTGATTGAAGACATGGCTTTGAACCATTATCAATGGTCAAATGAGAGGGGACCATCAAGAAAAGCAGCAGGTAAGTATGAGTTAGATGCCTTTAGTCATTTATCTGCTAAAGTAGATGCATTAGGAACTTTGGGTAGCAAGGTAGATGCTCTAATGGCTAAATTTGACAAATTTCATGTTAATAGCGTGAATACAACAGGTGCTACTGACATTGTTTGTGAGATTTGTGGAATTACAGGGCATATTGCAGCTGAATGCACCTTGGGCCAAGACTTTACTGAGCAAATGAATTATGTGAATAATAGTGGGTTTGGACAGAGAAATTCCAATGAGCCATTTGGAAATACTTATAATCCATCATGGAGGAATCATCCAAACTTCTCCTACAAGCCTACCCAGCCATATCACACACAAAACACCACCAATAGACCACCACCACCTGGTTTCCAAGGTCAAAGATCATACAACCCACCTGCCCAACAATCTTCTACTGCCAAATTAGAAGGCCTCTTGGAGAAATTTCTTATTTCTCAAGAGAAGACCAATGAGGAATTTAGACAACATGGAAGATTCAATCAGACAACTGTCTTCTAAGGTGGATACCTTGGCCACTCATGGAAAGATGCTGGAAACTCAAATTGCCCAGCAAGCCTCCGCATTTTCTTCAAGAGCTTTTGGCCAACTCCCTGCCCAACCAGAATCAAACCCAAGGGAGCATTGCAAGGCAGTAACTCTTAGGAGTGGAAGATTATTGAATGATCCTATTGCCACTCAAGAAAGTGAAAAAGAGACAAGTGTGGGGGAGAAGCAAATGGAAGGCAACAAGGCCTCAAATACCACTGATACTGTAGAGAATGAAGGGGCACTACCAGAAAAATCCAAATATATCCCTCCGGAACCTTACAAACCGCCTATCCCTTATCCTCAAAGATTAGCCAAGGCTAAACTGGATAAGCAGTTTGGAAAGTTCTTGGAGGTGCTGAAAAAGCTATACATCAATATCCCCTTCACAGATGCACTCTCACAAATGCCTTCATATGCTAAATTTTTGAAGGACATTCTCTCCAACAAGAGGAAGTTAGAAGAGCATGAAACTGTGGCTTTGATTGAGGAGTGTAGTGCCATCATTCAAAATAAGCTACCTCCTAAGCTAAAGGATCCCGGAGGCTTCTCTATACCTTGTGTTATAGGAAATGTCCCTATTGATCGGGCATTGTGTGACTTAGGAGCGAGTGTGAGTCTTATGCTACTGATGGTTGCCAAGAGATTGAACATTGAAGAGATGAAGCCTACTACGGTTTCACTTCAATTAGCCGACCGGTCAGTCAAATATCCAGTAGGTATTCTTGAAGATATACCTATTAAAGTTGGTAAGTTTTTCATACCAGTAGACTTTGTTGTTCTAGAGATGGAGGAGGATGCTCAAATCCCTATTATCTTAAGTAGACCATTTCTTACTACTGCTGGAGCTTTAATTGATGTTAAAAATGGTAGACTGTCATTATCTGTTGGGGATGAGAAGGTTGAATTTAATTTGAATGAATCTATCAAATTACCTGTTTGTGAAGACTTCATATGCAGGGTAGATGTGCTGGATAAAGCTGTCAAAGAAAACCTTCTAAAGGAGAGCATCCAAGATCCTCTAGAAGCATGCCCGGTTACAAAAGAGGTGGTTGAAACTGAAGAAACTGCTGCATATCCCTTCCCTGAAGCAGCAATTGAAACATTGGAGGTGGAGTCCAGCAAAACCACCACTGAAGAAGACACACCACCTAAGGTAGAGTTGAAACCTCTCCCATCTTTTCTAAGGTATGAATTTCTAGGACCCCATTCTACTTATCTTGTTATAGTCAATGCCAATCTAACTGCTTTGGAAACAGAAAAATTACTTAGGCAGCTTAGATCTCATAGGAAAGCTTTGGGGTATTCCATTTCTGATTTAAAGGGGATTAGTCCTTCTATATGCATGCATAAGATATTGTTGGAGGATGACAGTAAATCCTCCATTGAACACCAAAGAAGGCTGAATCCTAATATGAAAGAAGTTGTGAAGAAAGAAATAATGAAACTGTTAGATGCAGGGGTAATTTACCCAATTTCCGATAGCCAATGGGTTAGCCCGGTTCATGTTGTGCCTAAGAAAGGGGGGCTAACTGTAGTGAAAAATGAAAACAATGAGCTAATTCCCACTAGGACTGTCACGGGTTGGAGAATGTGTATTGATTATAGGACATTGAATAAGACAACCCGGAAAGATCACTTCCCTCTTCCCTTCATTGATCAAACTCTAGAAAGGTTAGCTAAGCATTCACATTTCTGTTATTTGGATGGCTATTCTGGTTTCTTTCAAATCCCTATCCATCCAAATGATCAGGAAAAAACCACTTTTACGTGTCCTTATGGCACATTTGTATATAGAAGAATGCCTTTTGGTCTGTGCAATGCTCCAACTACTTTCCAGCGTTGTATGATGGCAATCTTTTCTGATTTCATTGAAAATATCATGGAAGTCTTTATGGATGACTTTTCTGTGTATGGCACTTCCTTTGATAACTGTTTAACCAATTTATCTCAAGTGTTGTAGAGATGTGAGGAGGTAAATCTGGTTCTCAACTGGGAGAAATGCCATTTTATGGTAAAAGAAGGGATTGTTCTTGGCCATCAAGTATCTGAACATGGCATTGAAGTAGACAAAGCCAAAGTGGACATCATAGAGAAATTGCCTCCCCCAAATTCTGTCAAGGGAGTGAGGAGTTTTCTAGGACACGCCGGCTTCTACCGACGTTTCATTAGAGATTTCTCTAAAATTGCTAAACCTTTGACTAACTTGCTAGCTAAAGATGTTCCTTTTGATTTTGATCAAAATTGTTTGGATGCCTTCTGCAGGTTAAAGCAAGCCTTAATTTCTGCCCCTATCATGCAAGCACCGGATTGGAACCTGCCATTTGAGGTGATGTGCGATGCTAGTGATTATACAATAGGAGCTGTGCTTGGCCAAAGAAGGGACAGAAAGGTTCATGCAATTTATTATGCAAGCAAGACTCTTGATGAAGCCCAATTGAATTATGCCACAACCGAAAAGGAGCTTCTTGCAGTGGTATATGCAGTTGACAAGTTCAGATCTTACTTGGTGGACTCTAAAGTGATTGTTTTCACAGATCATGCAACCATTCGGTACCTTCTAAGCAAGAAGGAAGCTAAACCTCGTCTCATCAGATGGATTCTTTTGTTGCAAGAATTCGATCTGGAAATTCGAGATAAGAAGGGTACCGAGAATGTTGTAGCTGATCATCTCTCTAGGCTGAAGCAAGAATTAGGAGATGAGGAAGACAAGGATATACCAATCAATGATATCCTTCCTGATGATTATTTGTTGGCTGTCTCTTCTTCCGACATCCCTTGGTTTGTCGATTATGTGAACTACATTGTGAGTGGAGTTCTACCTCCGGATGCGGGATATCAAAAGAAGAAGAAGTTTCTAGCTGAGGCAAAACATTACTTTTGGGATGAACCTCTTCTCTTTAGGAGATGTGCTGATGGGCTATTTAGAATATGTGTGCCAGAGGAGGAAATTGCAAGTATCTTGTTCCACTGTCATTCCTCTCCATATGGGGGACATTTTGGTGCTTCAAGAACTGCTGCCAAGATTGCTCAAGCAGGATTTTATTGGCCGACTCTTTTCAGAGATGTTCATCATTATGTCACTTCTTGTGATCAATGCCAAAGGGTTGGCAGCATATCAAAGAGATATGAGATGCCCTTGAATAACATTCTTGAGGTTGAAATCTTTGATGTTTGGGGAATTGACTTCATGGGACCATTCCCACCTTCTTGCAGCAACAGATTTATACTAGTGGCAGTTGACTATGTCTCTAAATGGGTGGAGGCAATTGCAACTCGGACTTGTGATGCCAAGGCTGTGGTTCGCTTCTTCAAGAAGGTGTTATTTCCTAGATTTGGCATACCAAGAGCTGTCATTAGTGATGGAGGATCTCATTTTATTGCCCATCAATTTCAATCACTCTTGAAGGGGTATGGAGTAACTCATAAGATCTCTACTCCATATCACCCCCAAACCAGTGGGCAAGTTGAGCTTTCCAACAGAGAAATTAAGTCCATCTTGGAGAAGACAGTGTCTAGATCAAGGAAGAATTGGGCACTTAAGTTGGATGATGCTTTGTGGGCCTATAGAACTGCCTTTAAAACTCCAATTGGAATGGCACCATTTAGGCTCATCTATGGGAAGAACTGTCACTTACCAGTGGAAGTTAAACACAAGGCGTATTGGGCAATCAAGTTGCTCAATTTTGACTTACAATCTGCTGGAGAGAAGAGAAAGCTCCAACTTCTTGAGCTTGAAGAATTGAGGAATGAAGCTTATGATAATGCTAAGATCTATAAAGAAAGAACAAAGGCTTGGCATGACAAGCGAATTCTTAGAAGAGAATTTCACGAAGGAGACTTGGTGCTCTTATTCAGTTCGAGATTCAAATTATTTCCAGGAAAGCTAAAAACCAGATGGACTGGATCATACCTTGTGAAGAAGGTGTATCCATTTGGAGCTGTGGAAATTTGGAGTGAAAGCACCGGCAACTTCAAAGTAAATGGCCAAAGATTGAAGAATTACGTTGCGGGCCCACCAATGATGGAAGCACCAGACTAATAAAGAAACAGGGGTCGAGCTTATGACCTTAAACAAGCGCTTCTTGGGAGGCAACCCAAGTTTGTTTCTTTGTTCTCTTGCCTATTCATTCTTAGTTTTCTACTTTTTAATCTTAGTTTTTGAGTAGTGGAGGAATTTAAGCCATTAAGTGTTGATGTTAAATGCTCATTTTTGCTTGTGGATTCTGTCTTTGAGGTAGATTAGGCATGAATTGATGACTGTTGTCTATTTTCTTGAGCAGAAAGCTTAAAATGAAGTCCAGTGAGAAACACGGTGTTCAACACGACCGTGTACAACCCCGTGTTTCCCACTGACTGATTCGCATAAAAACTTTGTGATTCTCATGGAAGTCCAGAGAGATACACGGTGTTGAACACGGGACGTGTCCATCCCTGTGTACCTCACTGATTGAACCTATGATGAGGACTCTTGAACTTGAGACTTCCAGAGGGAAACACGGGGTACAACACGGGTAGTGTTATACCCCGTGTACTTCCGCGCATTTTGTTATTACCATTCAGAGAGAAACACGGGATGTGTTTTATCCCGTGTACAATTGCGAGGATTGTTATCTTCTTTCAGAGAGAAACATGGGGTGAACACGGGGTATGTCAGACCCCGTGTAAATTTTTGAAATCCAGCGCGCTCATCCGCATAAGAACACGGGTTCAAACACGGGTTGTGTTCAACACCGTGTTCCTGTGCGAATGAGCTTTTAATCATCACAAAACCAGATTTTTCCATATTTTCCCCCATTTTCTTCTTCTTCCTCGCTGCCCCAACATTTTTCCTTGCATTTTCGCACTCCATACTGCCAAAATACACCGATCGAAGTGCTTCATTTTGCCATTTAAGCTTGTTTAGCTAATTGATTTGTGATTTAATCGGTTAAAAAGCTGTGATTTGAATCCTTCTTCTCATTTCAATACGAACTAGGGTTTTTGTTCATCATCTCAAGAGGTTAGTGCATTTCCTTTGAAATCCTTGAAGTTTATTGATATTTCTAATGATTACTAACTTCCATTACATGTTAGACTTCATGGGAATGTTGAAATACTCTGAAATTGATGTTTGATAGATTGATTGAATGAGTTTACAACATACTGAACATGGAAATTCACTTGTTTGCTTAATTAAAGCTGCTTCTTTGTTGCTTATTTGATCAAAATAGAATCTTAGATTGATGAATTGAGTTTGAATCTTTCATTCCTAGGTCTTGTATTGTTGAATTGATGGATGAGTTTGATTAACTGACCTTAATGATCATTACATTTCACTGATTGGATGTTGATTGATGGCTTGCTTATGTGTATTGAATCTTTACCTGTTTGAATTGGAATGCTTTGATTACTTGGATTGCAAGCTTTAAAGGATTTCTCTGATTCCCTGCTTTACCTCATTGACATGTTCACTCCATTGCATATATGGCATTGAACTATTACCTTTTGATCTGCTGACTGATCCATTGTTGATAAACTTGACATTTATTGAATATTGAATGATTGGATGCTGACTGTTGATAAATTTTTGTTCTTAGAGTTGTTGCTGGCTGATATACTCTTGATACACTCTCTCACCCTGTAAATTCCTTTTGCAGACAATGTCAAAGAGGCAAAAGACTACAGCTAGAAAGACTACCAAAGGTAGTTCATCTAGAGGGACATCCTCTAGAGGACCCACGCATCCCTTCTTAGAGTTTCCTGAAGAGGCTTACATCCAAGCTTGCGATAGGCACAAGGATAAGCCAATTGTAGAAGGAAGATTCTTAGATTGGGGAGTGCTGAGGGAATTTGGGCTAGAGGAAGAGATACGCGAGCTTATAAGTGTGGGAGCCTGGGAGACCTTCTTTAAGATTAGGGAGCCCACCTACAGGGAGCTCACCTTGGAGTTCCTCAGTACATTCTATTTAGAGAGGTATTTTGGGACGGTGGACTCCCCTGATACAGTTCAGTTCAGGCTTGGCGGCATTACTTACTCTATGAGTGTCACCTAGCTATCTGTTCGCCTGGGACTTTATTCTATGGATTTTGTGACTACTCCGGAGTACAAGGACATGCTGGTCGGACTGCCACACGGGCTCCAGGAGTGGCGCGTATGGACCGATATAGCTACTGGGCATACATATGATCCCGCCAAGAGTAAGGCGTCTAGCCTTAGGAAGATTTCCTGGAGGGTCCTTCACTCCATCTTCAGTCATACTCTGAGCGGGCGAGGGCACAGCCATGGCGTTGTGAGCAACGCTGATATTCTGTTCCTCTATAGCATGATTGAGAAGGTGCCTATCAACATTGGAGGAGCATTCGCTCACTTTTTCTCAGCTCAGGCCACGGATAGGAGAGTTAGTAGTATAGCTGCTGGCCCATACATTACTCGACTAGCCAGACGGCTAGGAGTCTTCGACCGGCCTTATGGTTCTCTTACCATTGTATCACACATGGCACCCCTTCGAAGGGGCATTCTCATAGCCATGGGGATCCATCCGGTAGAGCCACAGCAGACCCAGGCAGAGCAGCAGCAGCATATGCCAGATGATGACACAGCTCCTCATGTTGGTCCTTCTTCTTCCACCGGGAGCAGAGTTCCACATGAGGCATACTTCAGAGACATCCTTTCTAGCCAGCAGCAGATCTTGGCGGAACTCCGTCTGATGTCCGAGCGTCAGACGCGGATTGAGGGACTCTATGATGACTTGGACAGACGCTCCAGGCATATAGAGGGCATGGTGGAACCTCTGTTCCACCTATTCCACTCTTCTTCCCCTGCTGACCTGGATCCCCCTACCCAGTAGTTTAGTTTGATTACTACATTGTTGATTAGCTATTCTGTTTTTCTTTTTACTTATTCTTCATATCTATCCCCATTTATCTGGTCTGTATATATATTGACTTTGCACTTGTTTTACTCTTTCCTATATTGCTTTCTTCTCTTTTATTTTCTTGCACTTTTGATGTTAAATTTCTATAAATACTAACAGCATTTCTTTTCTAGTATTTTATCTGCTTTCTTTTAGAGTACCGGTTCTCTTTCTCTCCTACCTCGTCTCTCCTTCTGGATCTCCCTGCGATATATTGGACAACCATCATCCGCATGTCAGCGAAGTTTCAGTTCCCCATATGTTTTCTATCTCTTTTCCCATTTACTCTTGTGCACATTGACGACAATGTCCAATTTTAAGTGTGGGGGAGCTGTGCTTGCAATATTCTGCACTTGAACTTGTTTAATTGACTGAGAGAATTTTGAGTATTGAAATTCGCTCCAATTTCAATAATATATATATATAAAAAAAATAAAAAAATTTGTAAGACAATTCATTGAATAAAGAGATTGATTCATGCCCTACTTCCTAAATGAATATTTTACAACTTGATAAGGAAAATCTAAAGCTTGAAGCTAAGAGAAATGAGCATGATTAACCCTTGTGAGATTTGAGCCTTTTGAGCTATTTACTCATTACAAATTAAAGCTCATTTCTTTTCTTCTTGAGGGATTATGTCATCACTCTTGTCTTTGTGCTCTAGAACTTGCATTTTCTCTTTTTGAGGCTACATTTTATGTGCTTTGCATGTCAAAAATGATGAGGCCATGTTTCTTTACCCTTCTTTTTACTTGTTTGGCTTATTTGAATCCTTTTCTTTAATTTTCCCTAAAACTTTTCCCCTAGTTAGCCACTTTGAGCTTTAGACCTTCATTTCTAGCCTAGCCATACCATATACACCCCAAGCCACTGCCCAAGGTGAACTTGAACCTTAGAGTTTGAGGGAGCTTAGACACATTATATGAGTTTGGCTATTTTAGAGGTCCTTACTTAGTGCTGCTAGTTGGATAAGTTTTGGTTGTTTAAAAAAAAAAGAGAATCAAAATCAAATAAATAAATAAATAAATAAAAACAAAACACCATAAAAAGATGGTGTCAAATAAATAATTTGGGAAGAAGAAAAGGGAAGAAAAGCTTGTTGGGAATAAATAAAAAAAAAAAAGAGAAGAAGAAGAAAATGTGTTGTGTTTGCTGAATTATCTGTATATATAAAAAAATAAAAAAAAATGATCATGAAAATCAAAAGGAGAAGAAATGAGGTTGAAGCAAGGGTTGATGCAAAGAATTATGTTAAGTTGAGTATTGGAACTTGACAATGGTCAAATTCATGACCATTGTGTCTTTTTCCTTCAAACTCAGGGGTTCAATCACTTCTCACCCTTTGTTGTTCCTATCCCCTATCCTCACCTTTTTCCCTAATAAAGTCCTCTGATTTGCATGCAATTTACATTATAGTAGTGGAGATTAGAGTTTGTGCAAGCATATGGTAGCATTAAGCCATGAGATGATTGACTTGAGAGTAAACACAAGCCTTGTTTTAAGAGTGAGAGTAAACACTTTACCTGTGAGGCTTTTCTCTTTTGCTTCTATGCTAAAGATTTACTTGTTTAGTTGCTTTATTTTAATTGAGTTGCTTGGCATGACTTGATCCTAATCTTTGATTTCTTGAATGATTGCATGATATATATAAAAAAAAAAGAGAAGTGAATAAAATTGGAGTAGATTTTCTTGTTCTCTTACTTCCTTGCTCGAGGACGAGCAAGATTCAAGTGTGGGGGAATTGATAAGTGCACAAATACACCTAAATTCTATGTGTTTTATCACTCATTTACTTAGTATTTTGTGCAAAATTGATTGAAAAAGATACTTAGATGCTCTATATCTTGTTTTCAGGCCATGAAATGAAACATATGAGCATTAGAAAAGAATTCAGAGGCAAAACCATTCAAATCATGAAGCATTGAAGCAAGATTGTCTACTCAGTAAAGAACACGGGGTAATGGTAACCCCGTGTTCAAGGCCGTGTTCCATTCTGGATGGCTTCGTGACTTCACTGGGCTACTCAGAGAAGAACACGGGTGTGAACACGGGACGTGTCACACCCCGTGTATATTACTGCCATTCGCTTCTGAAGAACACGGGTGTGAACACGGGACGTGTCACACCCCGTGTAGTATGCTGATCAGTCTTCGCTGAGAAACACGGGGTAGAACACGGGACGTGTACTACCTCGTGTACATTGCTGCTTGACAATTCGTAAAAGAACACGGGGCGTGTCACACAACGTGTTCCTTGCTGCTCAAACTTTCGCTGAGAAACACGGGGTACAACACGGGCCGTGTTGGACCCCGTGTACATCAAAAATATAAGTTTCACGCGAAATCCTACGAGAAAAAAAGAAAAGGGAGAGGACGGAGAAAAAGCTGGGGGAATTAAGAAGAAAAACTGCGAGGAGAAGCCGGAGGGGAGACCAAAGGCGCTTTCTAACACGGATCCAAGCAAGAAATTGAAGAATCAAGCAAGAAATTTGTAGATCTTCATGGATTGTTTGGCTTCCTCCTCTGTTTTCTTGTTTTTTTCTGATCTTATGATGTTCTCACACTAAACCTCTGTACTTAGCTTAGGTGAACTTGTTCATGGAGTTATGGAACTGAATTTTATATAATCTAGCTTGATTTACTGTTGAATTATGATTTGATCTTGCTGATTTGTTTTGAACAAGCCAATATATCCGGAATATTGGATTTGTGTCTTGGATTAGTTGATTCTAGGTTGAAATGACCAGTCAATTAATTGGATCTTGCATGATCATTGGGAATATCAATTAGACTTAGGAATTAAGTTGATTGAATTCTTTTGCACAGGATGAAATGTCCAAGAATGGATTCTGAACAGAGTTAATGCAACCTTGATTAGTGGTTACTAGAGTAATTCTGGACACTTAATCTCTTGGTTAGTAGCTAGTAGCCTTGCAATGAGGTATAGCTTAATTTTGGTGATCCAGCAATCATAATTAACAGTAAACCAAGTTAGAGAGTTATATTCATTCCATAATGAAATGTACAAGAGATCCTTAAGCTAAGTACACTTTTACTCCACTGAATCAAACCTTATTTTGACAAGTTAATCTCTGTTTTTGCACTTTAATCTTGAATTCCACTATTAATTGATCTGCCTAGATAATTTTGCTTGAGATTTAGTTAGTACTCAACCTACAATCCCTGTGGAGAACGATAATCTTTTATACTATAACTAGACTTAACTGTGCACTTGCAGATTTTAGAGGTCAGTCCTTTTTATGTGAACCTATTGATTCTCATTACATTGGTAATGTTCTTAAAATTTTATTTTAGTATTACAAACAATAAGTGGTATCTAATAGTACAACACTACCACCTAAGTAATGAAAATTTTCAATAATCTAACATAACCTTTCCATCATTATATTCTATTTAGTTTAGTCTTGAATATCTAATTAAACTTGAGGCATGGAATGTGTTGCCTTCTTCATAATTCAACTTATGTGTTTCTTTATTCCTAAGTGGAATAATTGAAATAAATAAATCAATATCACATATTGATTCATTTAAGTATAATCATGTATTTCATAGTCTCACTCAATCAAGGAACCCATAGATATCACTCATCTTAAATAAAAAGAAAAATATCCCATCCATATGACTCATATCTCTCTGCATAATTTATGGTATACCTAATTACCATATTTTAAGTTAACCTTATTGCAAGTGACATTAGATGGCATCAAAGTATACAACTTCTCATATAGGGAATCATAATGACTTCAGGTTAAAGAACCACATACATCATTATCACTATAAGAATTTCTCATAGCGCAATGATCCATATAGTACTTTCATGACATGTTAGTCCAGTACATTTGTTCTGTAACATGTACTTATGAACTAACTTGATATATGATATCCATAACTGTAATCATTAGTCAATATAAATACCAATCTCGATGCATTATTGATATCCTAATTAATAATAATACTTGATTAGAGACATTTTAGAAATAATATAAATTATTACAAGGATAATTATCATGTTAATTTATATTACACAAATAAAACATTAAATATAATAATTAACTAAATGCCTCTTAGTTATATACACTAAGAAAACTTAATACATTGTGCACAAATACAATTATCCTATGATTGACTACTAGAGCATGCACTAATACCATAAACAAATCCAGAGCCTCTCTCACAAAGCTTATGATGAGCATGAAATTTCCTAGTAGTTATTGCTAAATTTTCACAAGCAAAAATCTCTTGCTTTTACATAAAAATTCTCTTATTATCTTGTTCACACTATTCCTTTAATCAAACATAATAGAGCAAAAATAGATAATTACTTAAATATTATCAAATATCACTGCATGACTAAAGTCTACTTTCAATTATTTTGGACTATAAGTGTTAACTTCATCTTAATGCATTCTTTGCATTTTATCTAGGTAGTGAAGTTAATTTAAAGTAGATAATAACTAAAAGACATTCAGTAGAAATTTTAGCTTCTTCCTTTTTTTTGGCAACCATTACATTAGGTAACATATGACATAAATACATAAACTTAAAATTTATATTTCTTGTTATTGGGCTTTTCCTTCACTTTGTGAAATAAAAGCATTATAATTTTGAAAAATTATTTCTTTTTAAGATGAATGAAATTTTCTAAAATATCTCTAAAAAAGCCTTTGAATTCTCTTTCATCCATTGTAGATCTCAAAGGAAAAGGTAACAATTGTTTAGAGGAATGGAAGTATATAAGGAGGGAATAAGGGACTATATAATTATAATCTGGATAAATAACTTAACTTTAAATTTCTTTATATAGATATTGGTTTCTAAAAAAAATACTTGTTTAAGGACTTTTGAGTGTCTACTTCTTGACTCTATATTATTGTACTTGTTTTTAGTACTCTTAAATTCTCTTTATTGTAGTCTTCCATATTGTGCTACTACTTCTACTTTAAATTAACCTATAGAAATCCATTATTGAAATGACTTAATGAAAAAATTCTCATAAAATTCCATCCATTTTTTTATAAGGAAGTATATGCTTAGAGATAGCTACAAATTGAATTCATACGTTAGAAGCACAAATTTACATTAAAGATATTCCTTCTGGTGTTTAGTTTATATGACATACATATGTTATGGAGCATGTTGATAAAGTAAAAGTGTTTAATGGGCTTAGGCTCAGGGGCTTAACAAATTAAGTCGTGGACTTTTTATGAATTGGACCACTTAAAAAAAAACCAAAAAATAGGTTTAAATAGGCCAAGCTCAATGGACCATGGCCTAAGTGGACTAGATTGATATGGCCTGTAAGTCTATTTATAGAGCAAATTTATTTTTTATGTGTGACCTAACACCTACTTAGCCAATTCCACAACTTAACTCCCCTAAACCATTGCTTTAACACATTATCCCCATTAACAAAAACAAATAAACAAAAATAAAACTCATTTCCTAAATTCCCAACCCAAATTGCATTCTACTTTCCCACCTCCCATGCACTTCTACTTGCCTCACTAGAGATGACAAGTAGAGGAGACAAGACAAAGTCATAAAGGTGCACTTTAGTGATTGATTACTTATCCAACTCCTTTTAGAATTCAGAAAGATATGCAGCACATTCAATCTATAAATTTTAGTGGATAAGCTTACCAAGCTAAACATTTTACAGATAAGTATAAAAAGTATCCTTAGCCTTTAAAATTTTTTTAGTTCATAATACTTTTCCCATTTCTTATTTGCATTCAGTATTATATTCCTCACTAATTATGGTAATTGTCTTCAATTAAATGATGAGATTATTTACTTTTCATTATTTAACTTCACATCCTTGATCTAAATTTGTACTTTAGTTGTGTTGAAAATAGGTCTTGTTATGATGTAAAAGATGAATTTCATTAGGTTAATTTTGCATTCTCTTCATCTTCTAGGTTTAATTTTTTCATACAAGAGCTTATCAAAGTTTATATCTACTAAACAAGATTTTCAACTAAATAAAAAATAGGCTAGTTTGCTAACCATTCATATGAACTACACAAACGGACCAAACCAGCCCAAATTATTGGGATCAGAAGCTAAATAAATGCAGTAGAATTAACCGATCCTAGCCAACGAATCCATGCAAAACGTTAGATTAGAAAAAATATTTAAGGAATACCTTTCCGATGATTCAAGAACTCGTTCGTCGATCACCTCTTTGACTTCCTTTTAGTCAAAAACTCCGAGGTATCCACATAAATCAACATATCACCAATAAACGTCCACACGTACACTGGTTGAAATTCTTCTCCTTAGCTTCGTAGTGCTGGCTACGCCTCTTCAAGGGTTATGGTCAAGGAGGGATGCTAGAGTTTTTCTATGCTTTGGGATGCATGAATAATCATGTATTATTACCCAATAAACAAGCCTATTCAAATAGATGCATAGAAAATCCTAACTAATTGGGCTTTATTTAATGTATAATTATAGGCTTATTATTAGGCCTTATAATTATAATATGAAATTCCTAAATATTAGGCTCAAACAATTTGGTCAATTAATTCGAAATTCACTAGGCTCTAAGTGTGCGACCCTATAGGCTCTCATTACATTAGCAATAATTATAAATCACATTAATGATCATAAATAATGAGCGGTATCTAGTAACACATTATTATTACCCAAGTAATGAGAAAGTTGGTGAATTAACTAAACCTTTATATATGATCATTATCTATATCCTTTTGTCCTAGACATCTAGATTGAGCACAAGACATGGATCGTGTCATTCCTGTATAGCTCAATCCAAAGGTTTCTTGATTCCTATGTGAGCTGACTGAAGCAAATGTAATTGATATCTTATGTCAATTCACTTGAGCATGGTCATGCATTTTCTTAGCCTTACTTAATCAATGGGCCCATAAATGTCACTCCTATTATATAGGAGGGACATATTACATCTTGATCACACAAATCCCTTCGCATGATATGCGATATATCCAATAACTACCCTTGCATTCACATAACCATGAGTGATATATAGTAGTATCAAAATATGAAACTCACATGTAGGGAACCTTGGCGATCTCAAGTCAAAGGACCATATTAATAATGATCACTAAGAATCACTCATGACACTCATATAACGATCTATGTAGTATTCTTAGGGTAGGTTGGTCCAGTATACAAGTTCTCTAACTTATACTCATGTGCAGACTTAATATCTCATATAAATCACGACACATGCTAATCTTAACATATCAAAACAATCCAATCCACAATGATATATGACTAGGGATATTTAAAAATACAATTATTCTAAGTTTATTATCATAATTAAATATATTATGCAGATAATATATATAAATATGATAGTTGAAATTGCTATTAAAATAACACGATTCAAATTTATAATCATCAATATGATTAGTTTTAGGGCTTATATACTAACACAAATAAGTTCACTTAAAAATAAACCTTAATGGATCGAGTCTAAACAAATCGAGTTAACATGAATTTTAGTCTAGTTCATCTAATCCGTTAAGCATTTATATACTAAAGAGACAAATTTTAAGATGAGTGTCTATTCTATATAGAAATAGAAAGGATTTAACCTTGTTAAATTTCTCTTACCATTAATTAAAAACACTAAATTACTACTGTCTTTTTTTAAGTAGCATCACCTTATTCATTAATGGTTCATTACATTAATAGTAGATTAAATTTAAACTTTACTATAAATATGTGTCTGTAGAATCCAGGTACACCAATCATGTAAGGACAAGTTTATATTGGTTTCTATTTTAGGCGTACTAAATGATTAAGCAAATTGAAAAAGCTAAAGCTTATTATATATATATGTTGGGTTTCACATATATCATGCAACACAATGAAAATTAGATTTTCAAAATTATGTGATATGAAACCTTCCCACAGATTAATGTGCACAAACATAAATCAAGAATTAAAGATTACCTCTTGAAATGCATATCCAAATCACGAGCACAATCAGGTGATGGTATCTCTACAATATCCACACAAAGTAAATGATGACTTCTTAACCTCCATGAATTTACTAGGATCTGTCTCTCACACAAAGGAGTAAAGTTTAGTATGAATTTAGTAAGGTTTTATGCAATTTTTGCTAGTGGCGATTTTATTTGTTTTCTGCTATATACAATGATGCCTTCATACCCCTTTTATAAAGTTAAATGCACGGGTGTTTCCTAGTCCTACTAGGAAAACTACATTCAATTTTAATTCCACTCAATCACTAATATCTTATCCATAGCATGGTGAAAGTGAGGAGAGATAAGATTTATCTATTAGTTATCTAATATTACTTTAATGTTAATAACTAAATATTATTAAATAATAATATTATCTCATAATATAATTATCTAATATCAAATGGCATAATTATTTAATATTACTTTAATATCATATAATATAATATATATTACGTGAATATATATAGATTATTACTTTGATAATATATATATACATATATACAAAATAATAAGCCCAATTAATAGGTTTTTAGTCTAATTAAAAACTAATCAATTACTATCTCATTCTTACTCTTTTTGTGTGACCCTGTAGGTTCCTAATACATTAGGAATGACCCATCAATAGACTATAGACAATAAGCAATATCTAATAATACATTACTGCCATCCAAGTAATAAAAATATAAGTGATTCAACATCTACCTAATATGTGATCAACACAGTCCTTTTTGTAATGATATCTAAATCGAACTAAAAGCATAGAGTGTGTCATCCTCATCAATATTTAATTTATATTTCTTGATACTGAGAAGACTAACTTAAACAATAATTAATATCACATATTGATCCATTTGAGTACGGTTATACATTTTTATGTCTCACTCAATCAAAGGATTCAAGGATATCTGTAATATCCGCAGACAATGTGTGTACATATATATATATATATATATATATATATATACACATACATACATATAAAGGGCACCCAAATGAAAAGAATTTTCAATTTAGTATTCAAAAAGCTTTAAGAAAAATTAAGTAACATAAGTGGATTGTTTAAAATTCCTTTTGGACTAACTTAGTATATTTATCCAAGGCCCAATAAGTATTATTAAAAGTCCAAGAATAAGCCCAAGGATTAAATTGAAAATCAGCCAAAAAATTTTGGTAAAAGTGAAAATTTAAAACATTTTGGGGGTCAAATTATAATTTTTCAAAAAACTTAAATTTTGGGCCATTATTTTATATTAATTTTGGACAATTTTGGGCTGAGGAGAGCCCAGAAAATTTCGTCCTTAGCTGCTGCAAAACAGTAAGAGAAGTATAAAAATTTTCATGGATTTTGGGCTAAATTACAAAAAAGGCCCATTTTCTCAAAACTTGTAGAAAACCCTAGAAACCTTGAGAAACTCCATTCAGCTCCTTTTTCTCCCTCATTTGCACGAAATTTAAGCTGCCATAGGGGACCTTTTCAAGCTTTTAACATAATCAAACATACAATCAAGCCAAATCAAACACAAAACTTCAAGTTCTTGCTACTTGTTTGCTTGTATTGCTAGGAGAAATCAACCAAAACTTAGAGACATCATCTTTCTTCTCTTCAAATCAGAAACCTTCTCTTTTAGGGAGCAACTTAAAGCCTTGACATAATCAAGTTTAGAGGTGAGTGACAATTCCTTACCATTTCCTTAGAATTTTGATTCAAGAATTGTAAGATTTTGAACTCTAGATTGGTGAATTTGTTAGTTTGATGTGTGGCCATGCAATTAAAGGCATGGTGCTGTTCTGAACTTGTAAACATGTATTTTGAATATTATTAGCATGATATTAGCATGATGAATGCATGAGAATACTAATTTTGATGTTTGGAAGGACTGGTGAATCCAAATCATGAAGAACAATGGTTGCTGGAAAATTTCTGGAAAACTTAGAAAAATGACTCTGAGTACACGAATTTTATGGGCTTCATAGAGTTGGTTAAAAATTAAAAAATAAAAATTTTATGGTCTCTTATGATGTTATAATCAACATATAATTTATTTAGAATTTTTAGAAGAATTTAAGATTTCGGAATGGGTACTGGTTAGGGAGTATTCCAGAATTCCAGAAACAGAACGCCTGGGTGATTGGTCTCAGGTTTTAAATTTTTTGAGGCACTATATGGCACCTAAAAATTACAAAAAAATTTATGGAAACACTTACATATGTTGGTTAAAACATATAAAAATTTCTTGGCAATTAGATCTCATTAACCTATCGAATAAATTCTTAACATTTTGGGGCTCCAGTGCTGCCAAATCTGGAACCAACTTGAAAAGGTGAACTTGAGCGAATTTCTGGGAAAATTCAGTAGGGATTCTGAGAAAAATTACAACATATGCCTTGTCATTTAAGATGTTAGTAATAACATATAAATTAATGGGAAATTTTATAGTTGATTTAATTATCTAAATAGAGCCAAACTTTTTATTACTCTCTGCTGGCCCTGTTCTGGGCCAGTGAATGAACAGTATTATAGTGTAATAGATTCTAAGTCCAAATTGAATGGTAGTTAGTTGGCATTGCACTATTAGGGCTTTGGTTGAGTATAGCAAACTTTGACAATTTATTTAGAATTAATTAAGCATAGGTTGAGGGCCTAGTGAAAAAGAGTATAGTATAGGATTGATAAATTCTAATTAAAATATAAACTAAGCCATTCTATCTAAATTCTTGGAATATGGATGTATTATTAGAATGTATGTTGTTCGTGTAAAAACTTAAAATGATTGTTTTGCATGTGTATGTATTGTTTGGCTTGATTAGGATGATTGTTACCTAAATGGCTAATAGTACGTTTGACTTTACTATTAATTATTGGATTATGAATATGCTTATAATAGCTATTGTATTCTGAAATACTATAATGTTTTCTAAATTCCTCTCTGATATAATATGTGAGGGAGTATTACATCATTCTAAAAGAAGAAGAGGTATGGTAGAGGTTGGAGGGATAAGGATGGTGGCTTTGGCCTAGGATGGTAGGAAATAAGGTTGAATTGATGATATAAGGGGAAACCCATACCTTATTAGCAATTTGTTAATATCCAGTCTAATTATTTCTTCCTTATATATTTTAGATGAGATTCTTAGTGGATGATACTGAATAAAAATAAATTAAATCTTTAGTTATAATTTATAACCCTATAAGATAAGAATAATACAATAAAAGGATAATTGTTACTCACTGAATATTTTATATACTCACTCCTCTCTGATATTATTTTATTTTATAGATAAAGAACATGGAGCTCCAGTAGAAGATTGATATGCTGCATAAAATCTTTTAATCTCCATGAGGCATAGTGTAATAAAAGATTACTATTTTGGATGGTCCATTGTACAGTTAAAGTCTATGTGTATTACTAAATAATTTTGCTATGCAACTATATATTGATATCATATATTAACTTTTCATTGTACGTGTAATGCAATTTATTTTACTTTTATTATTTGATACTATCATATTCCCTCTTTAGTATGAACAGTAAGATATATTTTCTTATAGGCTTGTAAAGATGTCTAATTGGCTAGATACCAGTTAGATGTCTTTACGCCGGTCACGATACCTGAAATTGGGTCGTAACAATATCACTCCCTTTATACAGGAGAAATAAAATTTCATTTATATCACTCACATCTCTCTGCATGATTCATGACACACTTAATCAATGCCCTACACATTATCTAAATTAAAGGTGACATAAGATGGTATCAAAGTATGTGACTCCTCATATAAGGAATTGTAGTGACTTTAAGTTAAAGGACTACTTGCATTATGGTCATATGAGAATAGCTAATGACACATGACAATTCATGTAGTATTCTCATAGTAGGTCAGTGATATGCACATCATAATGCTTCAAAATTAATCAAAACTGGTGTGCTGAAGGTACAATGTTTTATAGTGGCATAACTAGGTCATACTGATGTGAAAAATATTCTATTAATATTTTCCCTTATATTTAGGTCTCTTAGGAGGTGATGATACTTAATTGGATCAATTTTACATTAATTTGAAACTAATTGCATTAATTTAGGCTTAGTTGAATTTCAAGCTTAATGTTGGATTTTTGATATTATTTTAGTATTTTAATCATAACTTGAACTTTGGATGTCATATTTGGATGATCTATACACCGTTGGAAAGCCAAGAGAAAGAGATACAATTTTCATGTAGACTAGAGAACCCAGTTCTTCCATCTTTGAGGTCAAATATTAGCTTAAAGTCAAAGTAGAGTTGTTGTCCAAGCCCAGACCCAATCCAATTGCAATGATTAATTCATATCTTGATCTCCAAGTGTCTAATTGATGCAAGGCCAAGGCCAAGTCCAATTAATTACTAAAATCCATATATAATCATTAATAAAGCCCTTTTGAAGAAACTAAGTCACTTTGAAGGCCAAGGAAGACGGATTGATGGCTTATTATTTCATCTCGGACTAGATTGAACTGCTTGTACTATTTTGGCTATAACTTGAGCTAGGAATGTCTGATTGGGCTGAAATTTTGTGAGTAGTTTCCTAAGATATTAGGCTACAAGTTTGTAATTTAGGTCCAGTCCTAATTATGCCTCTAGGGTTGTAAATAAATAGATGAAAAAGTTTAGCAGAGTTCTTCTTTTCTTTCTTTTCTTATTTTCAAGTCATGAAAGGCTAAAAACTTAGTTGATTCAAGGATTGTGAAGATCTTCTTCAAAGGTTATGAGATTTTGATTAGTAATGTTAATTTCTTCCTATTTATTTTCCTCTTTCTTAATTGTTTATGCTGAATTATTAAGATTACTTGTGGTAAGTGCTGATTTGATATAATTGGTGCCTAATCTTGTGATTTCTATTATTTTGCTATTTTGATGTGAAATTATGATTGATTAATCATGGTTTTACATATTAGGGTAGAGGGTTAGGGGGTTACTTCAATGATATTTGATTTAATTTCCTAAATTAATCGAATTTTATCTATAAGTCAATTTCAATCTAGTTTTAGGATTATGACAATTGCTTGATTTATCTTCTAATCTTAATTGATCAAACTCTAGGTAATTTTTTAGCATAGGATTTATGGATTATTTTAGGAATTCAAGATAATCTAAGGTTGAAAAATCAATTGGAACAATCAAATATTTAGTGATCTAGGATTAATCCACAATAAGAGTTATCATATCCTTGAATCGACTGCTTCTGTGTATTAAACTCCTTCTATTTTATTTTTGTTTTTGCTTGGTTATTTCATTGCTTCTACTTTAGTTTTGTGCAACTAAACCCCCCCAATTCTACATAATTTTCATTTTGCATTTTGTTTCACATAGCATTTAGTACATTGAATTATGTTTCTACACAGCATTCTATTTTATTGCATTATCATTTTGTTTGCATTAATTTTCTTTGTTTTCATTGTATAAATAATTCAACAATTATGTATATATTGTTAGGAAATCATTTAGGAAGGATAAAATCAAAGGATTACTAGGGGTACGACCTGGTTGTGCTACTATATTGCATTATTGTTTTCGCAACTAGTTTTTAATTAATTTTGGTGCATTGCAGCATGCACATCACATACCCCTAGAGATCCTTTTGATTTCATCCTTTCTAAATGATTTTTCAACAATATCTACACAATAGTTGAGTTATTAATGTAATGAAAATGAGAAAAACTAATGCAAACATTATGAAATGCAATGGAACAGAATACTAATGCAGAAACAAAATCAGTATGCAATGCTTATGTTGTATGATGTATGCAAAATGTAGAATTGGGGGGTGGTTGCATAAAATTATAGTGAAAGCAATAAACTAATCAAGCACAAAACAAAAGCAAAGCAATAAATTAACAGAAAGAAATCAATATACGAAATGTAGCCGATTCAAGAATATGATAGCTCTTATTATGGATTAATCCTAGATCACTAAATATTTGATTGTTCCAATTAATTTTTTGACCTTGGATTACCCAGAACCCTTCCAATAATCCATAAATCCTACGCTAGATAACTGCCTAAAGTTTAGTTAATTAAGATTAGAAGATGAAGTAAGCAACCACCATGATCCCGAAACTAGATCGAAATTGACTTATAGATAGAATTCAGTTGATTTAGGAAATTAAATTAGATACCACTGAAGTAATCCCCTTACCATCTGTCCCAATATGTAAAATCATGATTAACTAACTATAATTTCACATTCAAATAACAAACGAATAGAAATCATAAGATTGAGTACCAATTATACCAAATTAGTACTTAACATAAGCAATCTTAATAATTCAGCATAAATAATTGAGAAAGAGGAAAATCAATAGGAAGAAATTAACATTACCAATCAAGATCTCATAATCCTTAAAAAGAAAAGCTTCACAATCCTTGAATCAACCAAGAGTCTTTAGCCTTCCATGGCTTGAAAATAAGAAAATAAAAAAAGGAAAAAAGAACTTTGTTGAACTCTATGTAAGGTCTAAATGTATTTTTCTCTTCAACTTTCTTCCTTGTTTATATAATCTAATTAGCTTAAAACCCTATTGGACTAGGATTACATGAATCTTAGGATTACAATAATAAGTCTTTCCTAATTTCTAGAAGTCCATACCTATTTTTTACAAATCAATTAAATCTAGTAGATACATCACTGAATTCCCGTAGGCTTAGCTTCCAAGTAGAATAAGACCATAGAGTCGATAAGATTTTGAAAATTTACAAAAACATGAAAGTTGGAGGCTTATATATTTTGAGAATTTAAGCATTAGTTTTAGGATAATCGAACCATTATAGCTCCAAATATGGCCCAAATACGGAAACAGGTTTAGTTGGGACAAAGACATAGCTTTGGCTTCTTAGCTAAATAAAGGCTTGAAAAAGTCCGAACTAGGCTTTGACTAAAATATAAAAGTTTTAGTTCTCTCTTTTAGCTTTCCAACAATAAAAAGTTTGCCTCAATCCAACACCCAAAGCCTAAGATACGATTGAAAAATAGAAATAGTATCAAAATCTAATATTTACTAAATAAATTCACAATATTGTAAAATTGACCACAAATTATAAAACAAAGTCTAATCAGTGAAATTAAGCAAATATAATACTTAAAAGACATAAAATAGAAAAAAAATAAAATAATAAATATTTTTTATCAGTTAATTCAATACATCTATTCACTAATAATGTATCTATATATTAACTTGATATTATATATTCATGATTCATAATCATCAGTCGCCATATATGATAATTTTAATGTATTATTACTATCCTTTTTATAATATTATTCGACTATAGATATTTTAGAAATAGTAAAACCATTACAAGGATAATTATTATATTAAGTTATAAATTGTACAAATATTAAAATAAAATAAAATAATTGTATTGCCTAAAATAAAATATAATACATTATACGTTATTATAATTATTTTATAATTAGCTCCTAGGACACACACACCAACAATCTTCCACTTGACCTAGAGCCAATCACTCATGTGTCTAATATCAAGTGACCTAGTGTGAGTATCATGTTTTTTTTGTGCTAAAGGCTTAGTTAATGAGTCGATGATATTATCGTCTGTTGGCACTTTACATATCTTCAAATTTCCTTTATTAATGATTTCACAAATAAGATGGAAGCATCGAAGTATATACTTAGATTACTGGTAAGACTTAGGTTCCTTGACTTATGTAATGGCCCCATTGTTGTTACAATAGAGATCTACTAGGTTTATAATACTAGAAATAACTCCAATTTCAACAATGAACTTTTTGATCCAAACATCCTCCTTTGTTGCATCAGAGGCAGTAAAATACTTAGCCTCTATAGTAAAATCGGCCATTATTTCTTACTTTGAAATCTTCCAACATCTAGCACCACCATTTAGGAAAAATACATAACCTGAATGCGATCTAAAGTCATCTTTATTAGATTGGAAATTGGTATCAGTGTAACCTTTTATAGCAAGTTCTTCCTCACCTCCATATATTAAGAATGAATCCTAAGTCCTTCGCAAGTAATTAAGGATGTTCTTAATAGTAACCTAGTGAGGTTCACCTGAATTTAACTGGTACCTGCTAATCATACTCAAGGTATACGAGTTATTAGGATGAGTACATAGCATGGCATACTTGATAGATTCAATTGCTAATGTATATGGTATCTTATTCATCCGATCCCTCTCATCTTGTGTCATAGGACATTGAGATTTGGATAAATTTATACCATGTGACATAAGTAAAAATCCCTTTTTGGATTATTGCATGTTAAAACATTTTAACACTTTATGTATGTATGTATTCTAACTTAGGTTAAGCAATTTTCTTGATCTATTTCTCTAAATCCTAACACCCAATATATAGGCAACTTCACCTAAGTCTTTCGTTGAGTAATAATTTCCTAACTAAGTATTTACAATCTTTAGTGTAGGGATATCATTTTCGATGAGTAGTATGTCATCCACATACAATACAAGGAAAATAATTATGCTCTCACTAACTCTTTTGTAAATACAAGATTTATTTTCATTTTTTATGAAACTAAATTTTTTAATTACCTCATCAAAATAAAGATTCCAACTCTGTAAAGCTTACTTTAATCTATAAATTGATCATTGTAACTTACATACCTTTCTAGCATTTTTAGGAGTAACAAAACCCTCAGGCTATGTCATGTACATATCATTAAGAAGCTTTTCATTAAAAAAAGTTATTTTGACATCTATTTGTCAAATTTCATAATCATAAAAAGCCAAAATAGCAAGTAAGATTCAAATGGATTTAAGCATGGTAACTAGAGAGTAGGTCTCATCATAGTCCATACCATGAACTTTGCCTATAAATTTTTGTAACTAATCGTTCTTTAAAAGTTTGTATGTTACCATCCATGTCAATTTTCTTTTTAAAAACCCACTTGCACCTAATGGCTTTTACCCTTTCAAGTGGGTCAATCAAAGTCCATACTTAGTTAACATACATGGAGTCCATCTCAAATCTTATGGCTTCGAGCCATTTCTTAGAATTTGGCCTTTTAATAGCTTTTTGGTAAGTTGTGGGCTCATTTTGATCCATAAGCAATATATCACCATGTTAAGTAATAAGAAATCCATATTTCTTAGGCTTGTGATGTGTCCTACCAAACCTACATGGGCCTTGTGTGACTTAAGCTAGTTCCTAAGCCATAACTTCTTATAGTTATGTTCAAACTCTATTACAGGTTTAATGTTACTTTGTAAGTGTCAAACTTCTTTGATTTCCACTTTCTTCCCATTATTTTTCTTCAAGATAAACTCTCTTTCAGGAAAAATACTAATTTGTACAACAAACACTTTGCCCTCAGAGGGATTGTACAAATAGTATCCTTTGGTTCCCTTAGGACACCCTACAAAGTAGCACTTATCCGATTTAGGTCTAAGCTTATCAAAGGCTTGACATTTTACGTAAGCCTCGCAACCTCAAATCTTCATAAAAGACAAGTTAGGACATTTCCTAGTCCATATCTCATATGGAGTCTTTTGAACCATTTTAGAAGGAACACAATTAAGCATAAAAGTAGCTATCTCTAGAGAATAGCCCCAAAAGGAAGTTGGAAGATTTGCATGACTCAATATAGATCGCACCATATCTAATAAGATACAATTCCTCCTTTTTGAGACACCATTCCATTGTGGCATTTCCAGATGGAATGAGTTATAATATTATACCACACTACTTTATATAGTTATTGAATTCTTGGCTTAAGTATTCTCCACCTTAATATGATCGAAGCATTTTAACACTTTTACTAAGTTGATTTTGTACTTCATTCTTGAATTCTTTGAACTTTTCAAAGGATTTTGATTTGTGTCTCATAAGATAAACATATCCATATCTACTAAAGTCATTAGTAAATGTAATGAAATATTGGAAACCTCCTCTAGCATATGAACTAATAAGCCCGCATACATCACTATGTATGAAACCCAATAGTTTATTGGCCTTTTCACTATGTCTAGTGAATGGGGCCTCAGTCATCTTACATAATAAACAAGATCCACATACCTCATATGATACAAAATCAAATGGATCCAAGAGTCCATCTTTATAGAGCTTGGATATGCACTTCTCATTTATATTGCCCAAACGATAATGCTAGAGATAGGTTGGATTTAAATTATTTGATTTAAATCAATTAGTGTCTATGTTATAGACAAGCATTTCAAGAGAAAGAATATAGAGTCCATTGAATATTTATGCATTACAATAAAACATTTCATTTAAATAAACTGAACAATTTTTTTCCTTTATTAGAAATGAAAAATCTTTCTTGTCCAAATAAGAAATAGAAATAATGTTTCTACTGATAGTAGGTATAAAATAACAATCCTTTAATTAAATCACTAAGCTAAAAGGTAAGGATAGATGATATGTTCCTACAGCTAAGGCAACAACTTTTGCTCTATTGCCAACTCATAGGTCCACTTCATCTTTAGCCAGAGTTTTACTCATTTGAAGTTCCTACATATTGGTACAAATGTCATAACCATATCTAGTATTTAATACCCAAGATGTAGAAGTAGAAACATTTATTTCTATAACATAGATACCTAAAATGGAAGTCTTACTTCCCTTTTTCTTTTTTAGATTTTCCATATAAACCTTGTGGTTTCTTTTCCAATGTCTAGTCTTATTGCAGTGGAAGCATTTCCTTTCCTTAGCCACACCTTCTTTAGGTTTCAGTACAAAAGACTTCGGCTTACCCTTGGATTTGGAATCCTTCTTATTATTACCCTTGCCTTGGCCTTTTCAACCATTATTATGGTTTTGAGTTTGGCCTTTTGCAAATTTTGTTCATTAGTTCTTAACATGTTTAACAATTCTGGCAGTGGTTTGTTAATTTTATTCACGTTGTAATTCATGACAAATTAACTATAACTCTATGTCAATGATTGCAATATTAAGTCAGTGGCCAACTCTTGGCCTAGTGGAGCACCTAACCTTTCAAGGTTCTTAACATACCCAATCATTTTAAGTATGTGAGCCCTTATAGGGTTTCCTTCTGCTAGTTTGCACTGAAACAATGCTTTAGTCACCTCAAACCTCTCATGCTGAGCTTGACCTTCATAGAACTTCTTCAAATGCTTTAACATGTCATAAGATTTCATGTTCTCATGTTGCTTCTAAAGCTTAAAGTCCATGGGTGGCTAACATGAGGCAACCCATATCCAAAGCATTATCATGATGCTTTTATAAGCATCTTTTTTAGCATGCAGGGCATTAGCTTCAAGTTGCTAAGGAACAGGTTCCTCTAGGACATGCATTTTTTGCTCATGTTTAAGGACTATCATCAAATTCCTATACCAGTCTAGGAAGTTTGTCCAATTTAGTTTGCCTTTCTTAAGGACTGATTACAATGATAAGTTATTTAATGTATTAGCCATTGGTAATCTATGACAGAAATATACAAAGTAAATATTAAGTTTTTAAACATTTAATAAGGTTTTTTATTAAATGCACCTTCTACTATTTTATTCAAATTAAAAGCCCTCATTGTTAATTCAAAAAGTCATATTGTCAAGACTTTCTAGTGGCCTAAGATCCATATTTCACTAAGCTTTAAGTTAACTTTGGTTGATCACTTAAGATTTAATTATTTATATAGGCAACAATTTGCCAATTGCATTATATACAACTCTTGGATAGTTAGGTGAACAACACTTATTTTAGTCTATCTCATGAACTAAGGCCTAACTCTATGCCTCTAAGTCCTAATCCTATTAGGAAGACCTAGTTAAGTTAGACCTAATGTTTGACAATTGGATATCACTATTATCCAGTCATGTCTCACTAAGATAAATGAGGTACTTTGCTTTGGCAAACCTACCTTATGTTGATCGAGGCTTTAACGAGTGCCAAGCATTGGAAAGCATCATTAATTATTAATGACTTAATATTTCAGTTGAAGGATTTAAATTAATTAGATCTCACTATAATTAGCCTACTTTTCATACATCATATCTAGCATATCTTATACATCATATGAATAAATAAGACACAATATTGCATACATTATACAATGAATAAAACAATTATATGCATACTATCACATAGTAAATGCACATTTATCAATATTATTGCATAATAAAGATATTAAAATGTCACATAGTATGGCCCCTAAATCCTATTTTCTAATAATATTCCTAAACTAACTCTTTAACTTCTCCTTAAGCCACACTCCTCAACTTCTCCTTGTGCTACCCTAAAATGCTCTATTATGATTTCAACTTTGAAGTAGAAACCTTGAGTTACATTCCAGGGGAGTAAGATGAAAAGAGAATATACATAAAAAATAGAGGAAGGCACAACATAGATGTCGTATTTAAAATCTAGCCATAAAAACTCCAAGGGCCATACTACATAACACAATCATGCATCACATGCTATAATTGCTAATATATACATTTATATATATATAACAAGATAAATGACATATATATCTTCCATGTAATACATCATCAAAATCTAATTTTAGAATAGTAAAATATGAATAAAGACGATTTTTGAACCCTACACAGAGTTAGGATGACGATCCTACTAGCCGGTTAACCAGCAAGGTCAAAGGGTAGTGCCCCTATGGTAGGGGTGTCCATGGGCCAGGCTAGGAAACATTAGTAACCTGCCCAATTAGCAATCGAGCTTTATTTTGAAAGCCTAGTTTAGCCTAAAAATTTAATGAACTCATAGTTTTTCGGGTTGAATCGAGTCCATCAAGCATAATTAGGCTAGGGCCAATTAAGAATTTATTTTAGCTTAGTTATTGGCCTTGGGCCCTAATTAAAACCAAGCTTTCTTTATGAAAAAACTATGAATTATAACACTAGAGAGCCCAAATATGAGAAAAACTAGACACTATAAAAATTGAATATAACTCATAGATCTTAATAACATTGACATCAAAATACGAGTATACAATTAAAAATTAACCAAAAAAATAGCAAATTTCTTGTCTTCCTACTAGAACTATAGTTCTATGCAAATTTCTTTCAAAGGAAAGGGGAAAATAATATAAATTTACAATATTTAACCTTAAAAATCAACTAAAAAATAATTTCAAACAAATTTCCTTTGCTAGCTTTCTGAACTATAGTATATTAAGCAAATAAAAGAAATAGCAAACCTAGCAATGTGTTGCTTCAAGAAAACTATTTAGACTAAAAGTGAAGAGAAAGAAAAGGAAGAAGAAAAGAAAAACAAGGATTTGAAGTTTGATGAAATTGAGTGAAAATACAAAATCTAAGATATACTTTTTCATTATAACATGAATAGTAATAAGGTTTACCTTTAAGAACTCCTATTTGGGGTTTTCTATTTTAATCCATAGAGGAGAGAGTACTGAGTATCATCAAAAGTCATGCTTTGAATCTCGATAATATGATAACAACAAATTACAAATAGAGTTAGCACCAAACCTTAAATAAACAAGATTATTCAAACTTTAGTCTATGATAATAAAATATTAAAACCAGAGTTAGCGCTAAACCTTAAACAAATAAAAGAAAAATAGCACTAAACAATAAACATTACTTAGTCTCTCATCTTCATCCTTCATCTAATTTCTGATCTGAGACTAAAAGATTGAGAAATAGAGCGAAGGGAACTTACTTCAAAGTTTGAATGGTAAAAGTTACTCTGCTAGGACTTTTTCACTTTCAGACCAGAGAAACCAAAAAAATGAGAAACCAAAAAAATGAGAAACCAAAAAAGTGAACTGGATGCTAAGGTTATGACGTAGGTCAATGCAAAGTATTATATAATATGTATAAAATGACATCGTATTGAATTGGTGAACTTAAAAAAATAAAATGCATCAAACTTGGGTGGGTATGGGTCCAAACAAGCCTAATAACTAGAACCCGTTCTTGTCCAACTTAACTTATGTAAAGCTATTTTTAACCTAAAATGACTTGTAAGACTGATCTGACTTGACCTAATTGAAAAAACACAGTCCAAGTCGGGCAAGTTAGACCAAGTTTTCAATATTTAGACACCCTTACCTTATGGGGTTTTAGGGGTAGAGCCCCTAAAAATCAATGAAACTAATTTATCCCATATACTAACCCTTGGTATCGTAGCATGACCCTATCATGCAATCTAGTAATTCCCTTACCATAAAAAAACATAGATCCGTGGCTTTTAAGGGCATAAATCTATGAATCACTATGATTCTTTCTTCTACCATGGCAATAGTGGTATGATCTATGGCATAGGCAGTAGTATATACAAAACATATACATTGTATATCTAATGAATACCACAAAATATTAATATCGTAAAAAATAGCATAGATATTCTATGTCATTAAGATGCCATAGCCATAAAAAAATCATTTAGAAATGCAGAATGAAATTTCATAGATAATCTATGCTTTGTTCTATATCAATCACATAACAATAGCATAAACATTTTATGCCTCTAGAATGCTCTTTGAATATTTAAATTAACATAGAAACCATAAAAATAGAAGATATAATTCATCTATGCACAATTTATATCAACATAGAAAACAGAAGATCTAATCCATATATGTGCAATTTAGATCAACACAGAAAACAAAAGATCTAATCTATATATGTGTAATTTAGATTAGCATAAAAAACATAGAAACAGAATATTTAGTCCATGTATGTGCAGTTCAAATTAATATAAAAATAAAAGATCTAATCTATGTATGCTCACCCATGCTTTGATACTACTATTAGGTTTCATATATATCATGTAATGCAACAGAAAATATATTTTCAAAATTATGTGATGTGAAACCATCCTATGGATCAACATGCAGGGACATAAATCAAGAATTAAAGATTACCTCTTGAAGTGTAGATCCAAATCACAAGCACAATTAGGTGATGGTGCCTTTAAAATATCCATATGGAGCAAATGATGACTTCTTAACTTCCACAAATCTGCTAGGATCCGTCTCTCACACAAAGGAGTAGGGTTTAGTGCAATTTTAGTAGGGTTTTTATATGATTTTTGTGGGTGGTGATTTTATTTTTTTTTCTACTATATACAATGATACCTTCATGCCCTTTTTATAAAGCTAAAGGCATGCCTCTTTCCTAGTTTTACTAGGAAAATTGCATCCAATTTTAATTCCACTCAATGACTAATACCTTCTCCCTAACATGGTAAAAGTGAGGAAAGATAAGGCTTAACTATTAGTTATCTAATATTACTTTAATATTAATAACTAAATATTATTAGATAATAACATTATCTCATAATATAATTATCCGATATCAAATGGCACAATTATCTAATATTATTTTAATATTAGATAATATCACATAATATAATTTAATATAATATATATTACATGAATATATATATATATATATATATATATATATATATATTTACTTTGATAATATATATACATATATACAAAATAATAAGTCCAATTAACAGGTTTTTAGTTTAACTAAAAACTAATTAATTATTATCACATTTTTACTTCTGTTATGTGACCCTATAGGTTCCTACTACATTGGTAATAACCCATCCATGGATCATAAATAGTGAGTGGTATCTAACAATACATTACTACCACCCAAGTAGTAAGAATGTCTGTGATTTGACATCTACCTAATGTGTAATCAACACTTTGCAATACAATCCCTTTTGTAATGATATCTAAATCGAACTAGAGGCATAGAATATGTTATCCTCATTAATATTTAATTTATATTTTTTGATGCTAAGTAGACTAACTAAAATAAATTATTAATATCACATATTAATCCATTTAAGCACAACCATGCATTTCTAAGTCTCATTTAATTAAAGGGCCCAAGGATATCACTCCTTTATATAGGAGGAATAGAATCCCATCTACATTATCAAATCCCTTTGCATGATTCGTGAGACATCCCATTAATGCCTTACACTTCATCTTGATTACAGGTAGCATAAGACAACATCAAAGTATTTGACCCCTTATGTAGGGAATTGTAATGACTTCAAGTTAAAGGACTACATGCATTATGGTTACATAAGAATAACTAATGACATATCACAATTCATATAATATTCTCACAGTGGGTTAGTCCAGTAAATCTGTTCACTAATAATATATCCATGTATTGACTTAATACTATATATTCATGATTCATAATTATCAGTCACTATACATGATAATCTTAATGTATTATTACTATCATTTCTACAATAATATTTAATTATGGATATTTTAGGAATAGTAAAACTTTTCTAGGGATAATTATTATATTAAGTTAAAAATTGTACAAATATTAAAATAAAATAAAATAAAATAATTGCATTACCTAAAATAAAATGTAACATATTGTGCATTATTACAATCATCTTATTATTGGCTTTTAGGACATACACACCAACAGTATATGTTTTCAAATGACATTTGTAGGTGTTGAAGTGAGGAACCATAAAATAAGAAAGTACTTCTCTTTAACTATTGTTAGTGTTAAGCTTACATATGTTAATTAAGGTACTACTTCAAATATTTGGACAAGATTACATGATTATTAAACTTCTAGAGGATTTGGAACATCATGCTATGATAATATTTAAACTTTCAACCTCTACTTCTAATAAATTGTTTTCTTTTTATTAGTAGCTACAATATGTAATCAAATAAAGCAATAAAATAGTTAAATATTTTTCATTTGATCTTAATTTTAAAATTCTAAAAAATCAAATATTTTACTGATGCTTAACATTATAAAATATCCTTAAAATGAGAATGAATCTAGGAGAAAGTGGACTATTAAGATCATTAACTATGTATAACTAAGAAAAGTTCGTAAAGCACATTTTAAAGTAGAGCTCCTTACACTAACTCTTCAAAGCCAAGGTTTGATATCTTTTATCTTAGAAAATATTTCCTATCCTTAATTTGTAAATTAAAATTTTAGATCTCAAGTCTTCCTTTCACTAGAAACTCTAAACACGATTTAATCTTGATTCTACAATAGTTTGACCTCTTAAAAAAACATATAATAGAAACTTTTCAAAAGAAATCTTAGATTTAAATAAAATGAGTGATAGTCATTTCTTAAGATGAAAATTTCCTCATTCATCAACCATTAAAAATGATTTACGAACTTGTTGCAAGTTTCAAAAAAAGAAAAGAAAAAATTGAGTAAATACCTTAATAACCAAGAAGCACAAAATCCCTTCAACAAAAACACCAAATCTAAAGGAGATAATGAATAAAGTGAGAAAATAGTGGTCCGAGCTTGTTTAAGCAATGCAACTATAGGTAGGTGGAAGTAAAAACCTTGTATCTTGAGGAAGAAAACAATGAATGAAGTTGCTTAGTACTGTTTGAGCAAGCAAAAGAACTGAAGATAAATAGAGAAAAATATTAGGGGTTTTGAGGTTTCTTCTAATTTCTCCTTGCATGAGGAGAGAATATGCTCATAGAGCCCACTAAAAATTTCACCATAATTTTCTCTCCCATATTGTCTTCTATCATCCAAATGAAAAAAAATGGACATTTTCTTCTCCAATTTTTGCTCCATCATTTCTCTTCATCCAATTTTCATTACAACAAAAAATAAGGTTAAAGTTATCATTAATAATTACTAAAACCTAGCTAAGTTAGCTTTCTAAGATATATTAAGTTAGCAACTTGACTAAATTTATTAATAATACATAGTTAAGTTAGCTTTTATAACTTATAAATTTAAAAAGATTAATAAGAACATTTATGAAATAATTACATGATAATTCATATTTATTCCTCATAAACATAAAATAATGCCACTAGTGAAATCAATTTAACACATATTTTTTTGTATTTATCATAACCCAACTAGCTCATTACTAATCGTTTAGCAAATTGAGTGAAACTTCGGACATACAACATGATGACTAGATCAAAAAGAAACTAGCAAAATTACTAAGTACTATAAGCATAAAGTTTGTCAAAGATTTGAAATGCTGTCAAGATTATTTGAATAAAACTTTAAAATTATACTTATGCATGTGCTAAGCTATAACCTTCTTATCACATAACATAATATATATAAGATCAAAACTTAATTGAAAAAAGAGAAAAAAAAGCCTTAACCCCGTACCCTCATAGGAAAGTACAAGGATAATAATTCAAGGATTTCACTCACATGGCTGGAAAACAAATCAATATTTAGTGAAAAGGCTACATATTTTAGTATAAACAAATAAGCTAGACATTGATCATAAGATAAGTTCCCTAGTTGCTTAAAATTTCAACCATGCTTGCCATAAAACTTCCTTTTTTTCAAAAATTGAAAATTATCCTTTTTCTCTTCTTTTTTAATTCATCTTCCATATTATTATCTTTTATTTTCTTTTTTCTTTTTTTAGCGAGGAAATATTTATAAAATTTTTAATGCTAAAAAAATAATAAAAAATTTCAAAGATAGAACATTTGATCCTTCAAATAAAGCATATTATCTCTTAGTTAGCCATGCTGCAAATTACAAAGTTATGTTCTAAGTAACAACTCAACTAGTTTAAAAAGTCAATGCAAGATCATAAGATATTTTCTCACTCCTCTCCACCCACATCCAAAAAGTGTACAAGTAAAAAAAAATGTAAAGTTTAAAACTTGAAAATTTTCTCCATTATATGTATTGATAATCAATCTTACCACAAGGCAAAGAAATGTACAAATATATTTCAAAAATTAATCTCTAACAATAAAAATAGAAAAGATGATTTGAATCAAACAATCTAGAATTATACTTAGATAACAAAGTGAAATTTCCATTTTGAACTTGTCAATCATGCAATGTTCTTAAATATATTTTCTATTTTTTTAAAAAAATTATAAACAAAAGACTATCCTTATTATTATTAAAAGATAAAGAGGATAGGACCTATAAATGAAGAAAAGACTATGAATTTTAGCCATGAAATAAACTAGCTAGAAGAAACCAAATAAACATGAAAAAACTAAATAAATAACTAAATAAAGAAAAAGAAGTATGAAATGAAAGAAACCTAATCGATCGTATAAGTCATATTGATAGCAATCATCTTTTTCTAATGGTTGTTTTCCAATGTGGAAAATGTTCGCTTCCAAACTCATCTTCCTGAATAAAATTTTCATTTAATAAGAGAATTTATGGCAAGGAAAAGTCTTTCTAAGAATCTTTAGCCCTACGTCAACCATAGATTGAGTATTTATGATAAAAAATCAATATGATAATAGAATTTACTAACTTAAAATAGAACATCTTCTATTATTCCTCTTGGCCTTTTTATAGAACCATTTACTAATCATAGTACCAGAGGTATAGGTTTGATCTCTCCAAGTCCTAAATGCTTACAAAATAAATAAGGTATAAGATTTACATTTAACTCTAAGTTTAGTAAAGCTTGGTTGAACTCGTGTCCCAACATGACAAGTGATTATAAATCTTTATACTTCAATGGTATCATTTGCTTAATCATCACATCACTTACTTTATTAAGAATGTAATCTTCTTAACTTAATGCTTCTTTTTTATGGTGCATAAAATCATTGATTACCTTAGCATAAGTTAATACTTGCTTAATCATATGTAACAAAGGGATGTTAACCATAACTTATTGTAAATGTTCTAGTATCTCACCTCAATTCTACAAAACATTTGACATGCATATCATTGCACACCAAAATTAGATTATAAGTTGTTTGCTACAAATAATGTAATATAGGATGAAAAACTAAGTTATACCCCTATGATCCTCTTGGCATTATCCTTTACTATGATTTACTAGAAAAAATGCAAATATATATATATATATATAGAATAGGATGTAATAGAATGAAAATAGTATGCTGACAAAAAATAGAATGTAGTATTATATAGAATAAAAAAATAAATACAAGGGGTTTGTGATTTGAAATTGAAATAATTATATTAATTAAAATGAAACACAAAGTAAAATAGGAAGAAAGAAAAGCAATACAATAAAGTAGCTAATTCAAGGATTTGAGAGCTCTTAGTATGGATTAATCACGGATCACTTGATATTTGACTTTTCTAATTAATTTTTAACTATGAATTATTTGAAACCCTTGCGATAATTCATGAACCCTATGCTAAATAACCATTTAGGATTTAATTAATCAAGATTAGCTAAACTAAGTAACCACTATAATCCCTAAGAAGTTAGATCAAAATTAATTTAAATATAAAATTTGGTTAGATTAAGAAATTAAATTAGAAACCTTTAAATTAATTTTTTAACCCTCTACTCTTATGTGTAAAATTGTGATCAACTAACTTCAATTCAATTTTAGAATAGCAAAAGATCAAAAGTCACAAGGATGAATACCAATTATATCAAATTAATATTTAACATATACAATTTCAGGAAATTTATACAAAGAGTTAAGGAAAGAGGAAAATCAATTAGAAGAAATCAACATTACAAATTAAGACTTCTTAATCTAGTACAAAAGAGCTTCAAAATCCTTGAATCAACTCCAAGTGTTTAGCCATCCATTGATGAAGAAAAAGAAAACTTGAACAAGAAAAAGAATTGTTTACTGAATTGTGTGTATAGTTTAAAGTCTAAGTATGTTCTTGCCTCTAATATGACTTAATTACCCTAAAATCCCCTTGGACCTAAATTTTATGCCTCTTAAGATTACAAAGATAGGACCTTCCTAATTTTTAAAAGTCCATAACCTATTTTTACAAAGTAATAAACTCTAAGAGTTACAATAATGAATTTTCACAAATTTCACTTCCACACAATATAAGACCACTAAAAAAATATAATTTTGATAAACCAGAGACATAAAATTGTAAAGCTTGGTCATAAGAAGACTTGTGCACTAGTTTCACATTAATTAGACCTTTATAGCTTTAGATATAGCCCAAAGAACAAAATTGATTCAATTAGAATAAAAACAAGACTTCAGCTTCTTAGTAAAATAAGACCTTTACGGAGCTTGAATTGAGCTTTGACCAAAATACAAAATTCTAGGTCCATCTTTAAGTTATTCAATAGTAAAAAAAAATCCCAATCTAATATACAAAGCCTAAGATATAGTCAAAAACCTAAAATAGTGTAAAGATTAAGCATTAACTGAATGAATTCAAAATATTATAGAACCAATCCTAAATTATAAAACAAGTCCAATAGTTTGATTCTAAAAGAAATTTGATTTTAAAATTTGATGTTATTTCCAAAATGTTTTAAATTAGAATACAATTTTCTAATTTTTGAAGTTTTTCTAATTTGGTCTTATCCTATTATGTTTATTTTATGATTTGAAATTTTGAAATTTAATTATCTTCATTTCATGGTTTAAACTTTTGAACAAAATTCATTCCTCAGTATTCAAAGAGTTTTCATTGAAAATATATTTTTTTATTTCTTAAGGAATATTCTTAAGAAAATGTTATTCAAATAAGTTTCTTAAGTTTGTTCTTCTATTATCTTGCTTGACAAATCATTTATTTTGAAATAGGTTCTTGAAAAACTATTTGTTTGAAAATCTACTAGAATTATAAATATTTTGATTAACAGATATCCTTGTAAAATTACATTACTAGCATTGTCTATTTTTTTAAGGTTATTATGTTTAAATTATGTCCTAATTAGAAAGGAAATCTTCTTCTATTTAACTTGGATTTTGATTTTGAAAGAAGTTGCTATAAATCTAACTTCATAAATTTGTTCAAAAAGAAAGAAAAATGGAAAATAATTTTTTTTACAAATGTTTTTCTTGTTTTATTAATTTCTTTTAAAGAAATACATTTCAAGGATTGAAGTTTATCAATTATGAAAAATGGTTTTTCAATTTGATAATGTTTATATAGAGTTTTAGGAAAAAGAATTAATGAATCTTGTGTCTCTACATCATGCATATTTTAGAAAATAGTTAATTTTTTAAATTAGTTAGTTTAGAAAGACTTATAAAGATACCAAATTGATATCTTTAATCAATCACAATGGTTTAAAAATTAGGTCGTGACATAAATCCTACTCTTATTTTGAAAAATTCATCTTCATAATGATCACTTTCATGTATACATACGGTACGAGCAAGGTTAAATATAACTAATATTCTCAATGATGCCTTAGCTAAAGCTACCCTATTTGAAAATCTTGAATTAGCAACAAAGATTACAATTATTGGAGGAGCTAGCTAACTAATTCTATACTTTCTACTTGAAAGATTTTGACTAAAAAGTAAAGTCTCCTAACCCTTATAGATCCTTAAATTTAGCTATAATACTTGTCATGGTGGCAAGCACTTCATCTTTTGAAGAGCAAGTTTTAGCTACTATAAAAACACTTGAAAATTGATGAAACCCATCCAAGAAAGAGAAGCTTTCAAAGAGAAATAAATGTTTGACATTTTAAAAAAGATTAATGATTTTTCCAAACCATATGATGATTTAAGCAACACATTCAAAGATAAGTCATGCAAAAATGATTAAGATGAAGTAAAAAAAGAACAGATTGACCCTAAGAATGAGTAATGTTATCAAAATGGTATTATTCCTATTAGTTGATTGAAAGAATTCATAAAGAAGCCATTAAAGACTAAATACAAAGGGCATGTAGTCTTCCTTTCTCTTTATTAAGCCATACAGTCACTACTGTAGAATTGTAATTCTACATTAATTGATAGATGTCAATTATCAATTAAATTGACATCTTTGTAAATGCAGTAACATTTTTAAAATTATTGAAAAAATAAGACTAATTATACAAAAAGCTTATGTCTATAATTATAAGGTTACATTTTTAAAATCTAAAGTGAAATTTAAAATGATAATTAAATTAGAAATTTTTGTTCAAATGGAATTTCATAGGTTAAGTGTGTAAATGAAAAAATTTACACTTTGATTTTATCATTAGTTGATATGTAAAGCCATTTCAAAAGTTTCCTTGGGCAATGAGATTGCCACTGAACAATCTTCTGATTTTAGTTTTTAGTTAACAATCGACATCAATATTTTTGTTTTGTTGCATATATATTTCATGTGCACACTCTATTTTAAAAACATCTCAATGATGCCTTAACCTTTATTATCTAACTTTAGCGTATGTTTAAGGAAGAGAAAAATAACTTCCCTGCCATTTCATTTAACATTTATAGAATAGAATCTAATCAATATCATTTAAATATGTTAAATGAGTAAATGGGAAAGCTATTTTCCTTCTCTTTGAACACAAGTTAGTATTAGAAATGGAGACAAATTTATCACCTAGATCCATGATTTACTAATATCAAATTTTAATAATTTTTAAATAATGGTTATGAGAATTGGCATTAAGATTAGTCATAAGAGTGGAAAACTAAAATCCTTTTTTTTCCTTGTGCAATACTGTTGTAAATTTGCATTTATTGATATAACAATAATATAAATTGAATAAAATTTTAGAATAAATTTTCATATATCAATGAATTCTTTCTTATATTTTGATATCTTCATATTCAATGTATTAATATTTGTATCATTGTAAGAAAAATATGTAAAAAGAATATATAACTTATCATAAATTTATGATATTTAATTGTTAAAACTTAAGAAACATTCTTTATTAATTTTGAAACTAAATTTTTTTTTTAACTTACAAAAATTAATATCTTAAAATGGAGTAAACCTCTTATCTTGTTTATGTAGCTTTGATATTTTCTCACATTGATCTATCTTTTAGGTAGATTGTGCCCAAGGAAGACTTTATTACATTGGTTTCCTATAACTATTATCTAAAAGGCATTCACTGTGTGAGATATTTAATATTTATATGTTAATTCTTATTAAATAAATAATATATTGTTGTTCCCCTAGTTACAAATTTCCTTTTTAATTTTATTTGTTATCTAAGTTCTTCACCTATCAAGTTTCTTTTTCACTTTACATTTTCTTTAGGTTTAGACTTCATATGGCAATGGCATAAGAGGACATTACATAATCAATGCTACTCAATTATCAATTACTAAGATGGAAGTCACAACTTTTTTGCTATCATCCTTTCATGGCCATTCTTTTTATATTATTAATTTAATAAAGTGAATATGAGAGTACTAGTAGTAAAAAAGAGATGGTATTTCTACAAGAGTTGCCAATAATGGCCATAAGGTGGTTATCACGGATATTAATAAATACTTTAAGAATATTGTGAAGATAATCACTATCATTTTTTAAGGAGGAAAAAATCATAAATTTTATTCATTTGTAGATCATATTATAAGGATTAATCTCTTTATCCTAATAAATTTATCAATAAACAAACTTTATTATCACTTTGTTAAGATAATTTTACCAAATGTTGCAGCATGAGTAGAAACTAAGGTTGTAAATAACCTTGTTAGCCTTAAGGTTTCATGTGATGAGTTTTGATGATGACAAATAAATGTTACAATACCATTATATGTCTTGTGCTAAAATGATATATATTATACAAGCCTTAATAGACATACTATATTATAGTTAATGCATATGCTTGATTATATGCTAAAAGAGCTATACTTTATACAAGTATCATTAAGCATGTGATTGATTAAGATATATGACATGATGATTATGCATGTTCTTATATTAATTTGTTTTATGTAAGAATCAAGTATCAATATCTTGATATATTAGATTGGACTAATTACATGCTTTACAAAGTTTATGTCTATTATATAGGAAAGTCCAAAATGAAGAAGAGTAAGCATTGAAGTAAAGTAATCAAAGATATTTTCCTGCTTAACTCAAGAGTGAACAAGGAAGAGATGCAAGAAAAAAATATGTGATCTAAGTATTGAAAGAATTGAAAGCTTAGAAGCATCAAGAAAAGTTAAGGAACTTTATTAGTATAGTCTTTTTATTTTTAACTTTAAACTTTCTTGCGAAATAAAGTTTTTCATGATATGGAGCTTAAACATATTTTCATAATCTTAACTTGATCAAAATGTTTTAAAAATATAGCCTATAATCATATTTTAACAAGATAGCCTATGAGGACATTTCAAAAACCAATAAGATATGAGGTTTTAATGTTTTCAATATTAACCTTTAGTCATTCTTTTAGTCATATCTTATGAAATGCTTGTAATTTATTGTCAAACCTTTTCCATATGAAAATAGAGTCAATTAGCTTTCCATGGGCATATCATTTGCTTAAAATGATCAATATACAAAAGATTTATGATCATTTCAAGTTGAGTCTAGAAATTAGTTTTTTGCATTCTAGCCTTTTATGACCTATGCTCATTGTTTTAATAATATATTGAAAATTATAAATGATATGAGTATGAAATTATTTTTACATGAAAATATACTTAAATATACTTCCATGGATAGGTTATTTGCTTAAAATGACTAGGATATGAAAGAGTTATGAAATATACAATTTAAGTCTCAAAATCATATTTTTATAGATTCATTATTTCTTACCTTTGCTCATTGTTTCGAACATATCTCATAAACTCTATTAGATATGAGCATAAAAATAGTCCTATTTGAAATTAAACTCAAATATCTTTCCAAAGATATGTTATTTTCTCAATATGAGCTTAAAATGAAGAAGTTATAACCTTTTAAAGTTGAGTCTGCATTTTTATCTAGGTGAATCGATTCACTAATCGATTCTAAATATCTAGAAAGCACCTTAGATATCTTAAATTGACTCACCAATCGATTCTAACTATTTTGATGCACTAATAACAGCCAGTAATCGATAATTTTCATTCTTAATAACCCCAAATAACTATAATACTCCATGAGCTTCCTATATAAGTTAAGAAACATCAAATGCAATTGAGAAAGAGCCTAAATTACATCTTTTAACATTATTCGACTCTTTCTTTCATCAAATCATCAATTAAACTCTAATTTATGAAAATTTTATATTCTAAGTGCTTCATTTGTTTTATCCACTCTTTAAGAGAGTTTATTTAAGTTGATATCTATCTTATATCACTTTAGAACTATAAAGGGTGAGGTATCCCTTAGAAAATCATTGAAAGGGTGAAGAATCCCTTGTAAAGAGTAAATTTGCTCAAGGAAGGGCAATGAATAGTAAGGTTTTTTCAAGTGCCAATTGAAACTTAAAGGGATAGTGGATTGATATATAAGCTTGAAAAGCTTGGAGAGTAGATATACACCTTGCAGAGGATATCCAAGGGAGGAACCACTATAAATTCTTGTGTTTAATCTCTTTACCTTATCTTTTTATCATTCTGCACTTACTATGCTTCTTTTGATCAGTTGCTCTATTTTGCTACTATTATTTACTGTTATATTGTGTTGTATACTTTATTTTGTTGCTATTGCTATTTCTTCTTATATAATTTGGTTTTCTATTGTTGTTTGATAGATATATTGTGTTATAAAGCTTATGTTAATGCTTGGATAGTCAGATATTTAAAAAAGTTGCACATCTATGCATATGCTTCCTAATTATTTTGTCTATGCATAGTTAATGAAATTGTTAAATGAATTATATTGGTTCAATGATTAAATAGTTGAAAGAGAAATCAATTTATGCATTGGCCTCTTGATTCTTATCTATGCATAGTTGAATGAATTCTTTTGCATTAGTTCTTTAGATTATCATATCCTGAGTGCAAACATCTTTTAAAAGCTTTCTTGGAATTTTTTAAATTAAAATTATCTTTATGACTTTTCAAAATCAAAAGGTTTTCAAAGAGAATTTCAAAAATAAGAAAAGCTTTAAAAATATCCAATTCACCCGCTCTTAAGTGTGGGTTACCAAGGCCTACAAACCTTATTAAAACAATTTAAATGGAATTCATATTTGGATTTAATATCATCATAACTTGGTTTATCGATGAACAAAACCTACTGGACCATCACTTTTATTAAAAGTCATTGTTAGAATAATGTTAGGAAAAAGAAGTTGTAAAAAATGTCAAAAGTTGAAAAATAATATATATATATATATATAATGTCAGTATTTATTAAAATTAAAAATCATAAATAATATCAATATTTATTAAAATCAATGTGTTTTTGTTCAAATTCCATGATTTTTTTATCACAATTGACATCTGGATCTAACCTAATCACCAATTAACATGTAAGAAATATTTACCAACCTGTAATAAATATTTACTAATACAACAATGATGGCATTTACAAGGTGTGTTGTATTAGGAGATGAAAACATAGGTCATAAATACTAAGATTTTATGAAGTAATGTGTATTGGGAAACTAACAAAAATTATGACATTTCAAGTTATATCAATAGTTAAGCTTTATTACGTAAAACATACATAATATGTTCGCTTTCATTATTAGAGATTAACATCAAAATTTCTGCATGATGCTTATAAATTTCACTATTACTCTCCATTTGAAACATATAGGTGATACTTTTATTAATAATATGCAAACTAATGTGAAATTATATGATAAGAAGTAATGTGACCATTCTTGCATTGGAAGGCCTAACCTTGAATTCATTGTAAGAGTGGATACACCACTTATTCTTAATATAGTTGATTATCAATTTGCAACCATCACACCCTTCAAAGATGTTTCTATTGTTCATGGTCCATCCCAAGAAGCATAATTAGGGAGAAAACATAAAGATGGTATGCAAAGTGATGATAAATTGTTGTGAGAAGCAACAACATATCCATTCTTGCATTAGTAGGATTAAGTTCAATACATGAATAATTATGTTGCATTTTCTCATTTTACACCTTTTTATGTAATAATATTTTAAGTAAAAATTTATTGTTTATAGTTTCTTATTTGTTATTAGATTGTTCATTTCTTATAATTAACCTTCACTAAAACTTTTTTCATTATAAATTATAGTTTCTCATTTGTAATATTATTTAATCTATTATTGTTTGTATTTATTTAATTGTATAAGAAAAACATTGTAATGGACAAAAACAATTTTAATGCTATCGACTTGTGAAATTATGAAGTTTTTACTTGAAACATAATGGAAAAACAAAATATTTTGATTTATGATATCCATAGTTAATTAATAACTAATGTTTAAAATTATTTAGTTGATTAATGTCATTTTGTTATAAATGTTGATTTTTAATTAGCAACTAATGTGTAAACTTTAACATAGCAAAAGAAAAGGCATAGGATGGGAAAAACAAAGAGTAAAGTTATAATGCCATTTGCAAATTTCATTGCAAAACCTCAAATGATTTTTTCTCTATCAAGGTGTGTTTTCCAACCATCCTAAAGATTATTCTTTCTAATTTTATGTTTGTGCACACTAATTATTTTACAAGATTGAATCTCCATTAGGATATGGCTAAATATGTGAGATTTAACATACATTAAAAGAGCACAAAATATAAATATAAAGATTTATTTCACATTTTGTGTTTGTTCTTGTGATTTAGCATAGGTTTCATAACATACAATATTTTGTTATCTTTCACTTTAATGTAGCTTTTATAGGTTTTGTATAGGTAAGAAACTTAATTTCATTCATTTTCTTTAGCATTATGTGTAATATCATACATGAAATTTTAATGAATATTTATAGGTATTAGATTTAAGAGTGCTTTTCTAGCAAATGCTAACTTCATATATTAAGTGATGGGTGCCTACAATGCAACACTAATCTCTTATTGAGGTAAAATTTCATAGTTTTCAAACTTTTCTAGTTTAAATATATTGAAATTGCAATGGAAATGTTAATCTAGGGAGGGCATAGGAAACATAAAGAATAAAGATATCTAAAACAAATTAAGAAGTAATTTTTCTTTCACCATAATAAAATTTTTGTTTGTAATTGTTGTAATACTCAACTTTTCATTTTCTTACTTCGTTCATTTGTAAATTTTACATTCTCTAGACATATGCTATTTACTAGTGCAAATTATTAAGTACTCCTTAATCCCATATATCTAAATTGTATGATAATGTTGGGGTTTTATACTTTGCTAATTTTGAATGTATTTTAGGTTAGAAGTAGTGTAGCAAAAAGTGAACTGAGATGATATACAAAATGGAGAAAGTGTAAGAATATTTTTTTTTATTTTTTAGGGTGAAGAGTAATACAATGCTAGTTATCACTATAGGAAAAAAGGCCTTCAATGACAATAATTGTCATCAGTGAAGATAATTCGATTGTCACTGAATATTGAAATTGTCATCATTAAAAATTAATCAGTGTACATGCCAACGTCAATAACAATAGAGTCATTGGTAAAAATTAATGTTTCTACAATGAATGAAAATAGTTTCAAAATTAAAAAAATTTTGAATTTTAATTTTTAGCAACAACTTTATCATCGTTATTAGTTTATATTAAAAATAAAAATATTGTAAAATTATTGTAGCAATGACACTATTGTCACTAAAAATGTGATCTTCAACGACGACTTTGAAGTCGATGTAGGTTTTAAAATTAAAAAATAAAATAAAATACACTTCTTAACGATGATTTTGTTGTCGCTAAAAGCTATTTTAAATTTTTTTATTTTTAAACCCTACAATGACAAATTTGTCATCATTGAAACTTTTTTCAAAATTTAAATATTTTTTAAATTTAACTTTTAGTGATGACAACGTCATTGCTGAAAGTTATAAAAATTAAATTTAATATTATTCTAGTTATAGAAAAATTTTAGAAATATTAAAATAAAATATATTAAGTTAAAATTGTTATTAAATATAATTAAATTAATATATTGTATTAATAGCATAGACAATAATATTTTTTATTTCAATTCAATTGAATTAATTTAACATCTTTTAATTTGATTTTATATAACTTAAATAGTACAAATAAAATATGTCAACAATACTAGTAATAAAAAAAATGAATACTTATAAAATAACTATGTAATTTTTTGCACATATAAATAAAAAGCTATACATACATGATCCAAATAAATGCCCATACATGAAATATATATATATATATATATATATATATATATACATGAAATATATATATGGTAATCTACAGGGAAGAGAGGTGCAAATATTCAGATGTATCATTGTTCGTGCTAAGACTATTATCATCATCATTCTAATTATGTGGACGATACATTGAAATGGTACCTAGGTACGATAGGGTGGCTGAGCAGGAAGTGCTACTACAAATCTGCTTGGCTCAAGCTGTACAGTCACAAATGAAGGAGTAAATAGTGTAAGCCTTTGCTATTTAAGTAGGGAGGTAAGCTTTGTGAAGTAAGTCCTCACTACTACTACATCTACTATTGTTAAGTAAGTTATTAGTGCTCTTGAATTAATTAACTTTGCTCAAGCTGCTTTCAACTCTGTTATAGCTACTCCTACAACTCACCTATATGGGAAAAGTACTGTGAGCCCACACCAGAGCTAGAGGTGCTCGTCTAATGGTACGACTAGCTAACCAACACATGACCAACTACTTTTCTGTACCCTCAATAAGTGCTAAACACCTCATCAATGATGGTAGCCTTGTCGATCTATACAAGAGTGCCAAGCAAGCCAATAGACGATACACTGGACTGCATATACTAAGTCGCCAACTCAATTATCCTTACCTTGAATTATTAAAATAAAAATCAATTATAAAAATTATAAAATCTATTCATAAAATTTCTATCATTAAAATATAAGGTTTAACTAACTTACATACTATTCCTCAGGGGTCAGATGCACCCACTCCTTCATCATATATGTGTGTTAGTCCTTAAAATTCTTTAGCGCCAATTGCAGCTCACCTATATCCTTATTTCTCTATTCATGTTTTCTGAGAAAAAAAGGATGAACATAATTATTAAGCCAGCTAACAAATTACACATTTAAATCATAAATAATAAGTTGAATTACCTTATCATAATAATATTAGTAATGCATTTTAATCCATACCAATCATTCACCACCTTTTTCGCTATATTCTTTACATTTCTCATAGACAGCTCCTGCAAATTAAAAACAACCATATAATATTATTATGTTTAAGAGTCATAACTAAAATATAATTTAGATGTATGATATAATTGTTAGGTTTTGGATCAACATACACGGTGAAAATTAAAATTTTTTTTATTCAAATCCTACTGAGGATCCATGCAAAAAGGCATAAATCAATGTTAGGGTTTTACCTATTGTATGCTCATGTTCTTTCTAAACAAAACTTTGAGAGAGCGAGATGAATCATAAATCAAATGCCAGCCATAACGTACAACATCTCTACGGTATCCACACGAAGTGAACAATGACTTCTTACCCTCTATGAATCTGCTAGGTGCTGGAAATCGTGCATCATACATGCACAGCGGAATAAAAATTTTTTGCACGATTTCCACCAAGGATCCATGCGAATTTAGAATGCCATAGATTAGGGATTAGGGTTTATACCTTTCGGCCAAAAATCTTCTGTTCGTTGCACAGCAAATCCGATCTGCTCTCCAAATCACGAACCGAAATAGAAACTGGAAGATCAGATCACCAGTACAGCGTTTATGTGGCTGCACCTCTGTGGTATCCACACGAACCCGTGAATCACCGATGAATGTTCACTACACACACCAGTTGGAATTGATCTCCTTACACCTCGTAGTGCTAGCTACACCTTTTCAAGGGTTTTTGGTCAAAAAGAGGTGCTAGGGTTTTCTATGCCTTTTTGGGGTGCGTGAATAATGATAGTGAATCTATTATTACCCAACAAGCTTATTTAAATAGGTGCATAGAAAAACCTAACCTATTTGGGCTTTATTCCATGTACAATTATAAGCTTATTATTGGGCCTTATAATTATAACATGAATTCCCAAATATTAAGCCCAAACAATTTGGTCCATTAATTCCAAATTCACTTGGCTCTAAATGTGCGACCCTACAGGCTCTCATTACGTTGGCAATGACCATTAATCATATTAATGATCATAAACAATGATTGGTGTCTAGCAACACATCATTGTTACTCAAGTAATGAGAAAGTTGGTGATTTGACTAAACCTTTACACGTGATCATCACTTATGTCCTTTTGTCCTATACATCTAGATTGAGCACGAGACATGGACCGTGTCATTCCCGTATAGCCCAACCTTAAGGTTTCTTAATTCCTAAGTAAGCTGACTGAAACAAATGTAATTGACATCTCATGTCAATTTATCTGAGCATGGCCATGCATTTTCTCAGCTTTACTTAATCAAGGGGCCCATAGATGTTACTCCTGTTATATAGGAGGGACAAATCCCATCTTGATCATACAAACCCCTCCGCATGATATGTGACATATCCAATATCTACCTTTGCATTCACTTAACCATTAGTGACATAGATGAAACTCACATGTAGGGAACCTTGGTGATCTCAGGTCAAAGGACCATATTAATAATGATCACTAAGAACCACTTATGACACTCATATAACGATCCATGTAGTGTTCTTAATATGGGTTAGTCCAGTATACAAGTTCTCTAACTTGTACTCATGTGTAAACTTAATATCCCATATAAGTCTTCACACATGCTAGTCTTAACATATCAAAGCAACCTAATCCACAATGATATATGACTAGGGACATTTAAGAATACAATTATTCTAAGGTTATTATTATAATTGAATATATTACGTAGAAAATATATATAAATATAATAATTGGAATTGCCATTAAAATAACATGATTCAAAATTACAATCACCAATATGATTAGTTTTAGGGCATATACACTAACACTAGGATACGTCTCTCTTACTAGGATTAGAATTAGTGAATTTTTCTTGAGTGATTTTAGATTTAATAGTAGCTAATGTATGTTGTTAAAGTGTTGCCTTCAAGCTCCTTATATAGAATTAAGGCATACCACATTCTTAATCTCACTAAGATAATGCTTCCAAAATCCTAATCTCACCTAACAACTATCATCTTATCCTTATCATTGGGAGAGAGTGAGAAAAGATAGGACTTATCTATTAATTATCTAATATTAAAATAATATATAATTATCTTATATTAGAAAATAATATTATCTCATAATATAATTTTTTTATATCTAATAACATAATTATCTGATATTATTTTAATATTAAATAATATCACATAATATATCATATGTATTACGTGAAAATATATTATTATTTTAATAATATATATATATGCACAAAAATAAGCCTAATTAATTGAATTTTAGTCTAACTAAAAGCCAATTAATTATTGTCTCATTCCTACTCCTTTTGTGTAACCCTATAGGTTTTTATGGTAATAGCCCATTTGTGAACCATAGACAATGAGCGGTATCTAGTAATACATTATTGCCACCTAAGTAGTAAAAATGTCAATGACTCAATATTCACTTAATGTGTAAATAACACTTTACAACATAGTCCTTTTTATAATGATATCCAAATCGAACTAGAGGCATGGAATGTGTTATCCTCATTGATGTTCAATTTATATTTTTTAATATCGAGTAGACTAACTTAAACAAATGATCAATATCTCATATTGATCCATTTGAGTATGGTCATGTATTTCTTAATTTTACTCAATCAAGGGGCCCAAAGATATCACTCCTACTATGTAATAGGAATAAAATTTTCATCTACATCACTCATATCCCTTTACATAATTCATGACACATCTAATCAACGTTCTACAATATAACCCAATTAAAGGTGATACAGGATAACATCAAAGTGTGTGACTCCTCATGTAGGGAACTATAATGACTTTGGGTCAAAGGATTATATGTATTGTAATCTCATGAGAATAACTAATGACATATGACAATCTATGTAGTTTTTCTCATTGCGAGTCAATCTAGTACATCTATTCACTAACAATATACTCATATATTAACTTGATATCATATATCCATGATTCATAATTATTAGTCACTATACTTACTAGTCTTGATATATTATTACTATCCTTTTTGTAACAATACTTAACTAAGGGCATTTTAGGAATAATAAAACTATTCTAGGGATAACTATTATATTAAGTTATAAATTATGTAGATATAAAAAAATGAAAATAAAATATAATAATTGCATTGTCTGAAATAAAATATAATATATTGTGCATTATTATAATCATCTTTATGATTGACTCCTAGGATACACAATAACAATAATCACATAAATTTATTAAATATCACACTTGCCCTATGAGCATTATTGTCAAAGAACTTGACATACCTCTGTCAGGTCTAAGGTGAGACAAATCGCAACATATAATGCTTAGCACAGTCCAAGTTGAAATCCTACTTTTGATCACCCTTGTGTTAAAAAAAGTATTTGTTCAACCTATATTTCAAGTCATTATACAGGTCAACAACAGTCTGCATCAAACCACTAAGTGCTCTATCCCACTTAAGCTTAAAGATATCTTGGAACTCAAAGCGGGACTACATTAAAAGATATTTAACAAATTTATGAGGATTATATCCAATAAGTTCAATATGGAATATAAATAAGTTAAGATAGTTTGGAGATCAATACTTATGTAAACCTTCTACATAACTCTGTCCCACAATTGCTGAGGCACCAACCACCATGATTCATAATAGGGCAAAATGTGGGCTCAAATAATATTGCCTATATTATAAGGGAGACAGCTAACATTCTTACTAACCATATTCCATGTACCAACCGTATCAAAATATACAAGCACCAGTTTCCCTTTTCTCTTTTCCATCTTTTCATGCAACTTAAAAGACCTATTCAGGCCCCTCTTTCTTAGAGTTGTACCTTTGAAAGATAAGAGAAAATATCAATACCATGAATTTATATTTAATAAATAATCAACTTAAGTATGCATGATAAGAAAAATACATGATCCCTTACATTGGGATGGAATATAGGTATGCTGACGTGGAGACATGGAAGGTCCCCTCTACCATCACCTTTATAATATCATGGCTCGACATCCACCATGACTAGACTAATACATACTTTATAAGTATTTAAGAGAAAAATCCACAGTTGAACTAATTGACAATAACATATAAAATATTGTGTTCATATAATGAAATTACATTATCACTTTTACATAATTATGAGTTATAATACAAAAAAATCTATTTCCCTAATCTGAATCAATATTGGTGAATGTAACAAACTTATCCTTATACTAATTAGTTTCTCCATCATCATCAGACTTTAAAAGCCCCTTCTCCATATAATCTTCAATCATTTCATATTCTAAATTATCTTCATTGTTAATGAAGACATCCACTCCTTCTATGGTAGAACTAGTATTAATGGAAGATGAAATGATTAAAGGATCATTTTTTTATGCCTTAAGTTTACTAAGTAGAAATTTCCAAGGTCAATCTTGAGGTTAAAAATGGAGGAGTTACTTCCTTACAAGAATGGCAAGTCTTATGTATTGACATCATTATCAGGTAAATCTCATATGTTGCAATGCACCATATTATAGACGATCCTCCAATTTGGCCTATTAAGAAGATCCTTGATGTAAAAGATTTGTTTTGCTTAGGTTATAAGTATGTAAGGATCATCTTTATACCACTACCCATTGATGGAGATGCTTATAGTATTCTTGTCAATGTAAAGTTTCTTCTTTCTTGGATTAATGTCATACCATTTGCACTTGAATAGACTCACACTATATTTAAATAAGCTAACTTTATAATGTCCTCTAGTACATCATAAAACATGTTATTGTCTGTTCTCGGAATGGAAATGCCACTATTATGTATTTTATGCTTCGTATTCTGAGTTTTAACTACAAAACATACTCCATTTATAACACATGCTAAGTATATCATAATAATAAAACTAGGACCAGAAGTTGACAATAGTAGCTCTTAAATGGCTGCAAAAATAGCATTTCTATAAATAGTTAAATTAGAGAAAAAGTACAAGTAAGGAGTAATATTTGCATGATTGGTATAACACAGTTGGAAAGAATAAGCCTTTACCTTAGAGTAAAACTATGTAGGGAATTTTATTCTTTACAACTGAATAATATTTTCAACACCATTTTGTTCAAGCTCTTGCTGATATTCACTATATAACACATGTATTTTAGTCCGTTATAGTTAATTTGGACAAAAGTATGAATGATTGTAGAGACTTGCTGGAGATACTTTTCAATCTTAACACGATTATTCAAGATGTACCATATGAAAACATCTTGATCTTTATTATCAAAGTGGGAAATGGTTTTCTTCCCCACTAGTTGACATTGAGATCTGAACACCAATAATGCCTTCTTTGTGCCCTTGGATGTTACATCTTGGTTTCTATTAAGCCAATTGAATCTAGTTTGCACTCCTTTTAGGTACATAAAACAAAATGTTAATACCTCATCAATAACATATCCTTTCATAATTGAACCCTTAGGTCAAGCACGATTCCTGACATAATCCTTCAATTTTTTAATGTATCTCTTGTATGAGTACATCCATAAAAAATGAATAGGACCGCACTGTAATGATTTATCAAACAAACGTATCACTAGGTGAACCATTATGTTGAAGAATGTTAGAAGGTATATCCTTTTAAATTTGCATAAAATGATGACAATGTCTTGCTTAACTTGTAGGATATCCCTCCTATTAGGAGTTCTGGCAAATATTTGGTTGAAAAAGTTGCATAACTTAATAATTGGACATGATAGTTCCTTCAGCAAAAATGCTTAAACTAAAGGTGCTAATAATCTCTACATGATAACATAACAATCATATGATTTCAACCTCTTCAACTATGATCAGTCACATTCTTCTTAAGACTCCTAATAAACCCATCAAGAAATTCACATTTTTTTATAAATTATCAAAATTATCTTCGTTCATCCTATTTGAGCACATATGCAGTATATGGTTCGAAAAGTTGACCCCTTTCCTTATATAGATGTAAATCTAGCCTTATCTCCATGTCCACTAGATCTCATTTTGCATTATCCATATTTTTTATTTTATGCTCAATATCTAATAATGTACCTAAAATACTATCACATGCTTTCTTCTTAACATGTATCATATCAATATTGTGCCTCAAGTTCATTATTAGCTAATATGGAAGGTCAAAGAATATGCTACTCTTACTTCAATTAAGTTCATTAACACCCCTCTTCCTTTTTAGTCCACCAAACTGAGCATGTTTTCTAGGAAATCTCTAACCCACCTTACGTAGTTAGTCTATGATAATTTCATTGGTAAAAGGATGAGGAGGGGTTTTCCTTTCTAGCCTCCTATTGAACTCCTTCCTGTTTCTCTATACATGACTTCTTGGAAGCCAGTGACGATGACTAACATAGGTTATTTCTCCCCTAACTCAAATTGATGAAGTATCATTACTACACAAAGGGTATACTTTATAGCTTTGTCCATCCCACCCAAAGAAACTGCTTTGTGTAGAAAAGTCATTCATAATCCATAATAATGTTGCCCGCATGCTGAATATTGTATTTGCATTAGCATCCTAAGTCTCAATTCCCCTCTCTTAAATATGTTTTTAACTCTTTTACAATTGATCTTAAGAAGACATCAATATCCTTACTTGACAATTGTAGCCCAATATTAATAGAGTCAACATGAAAAAAGGACTGATTCTTATAATTTCATGGTGGCAAGTTATAGGTAGTCATCACCACTAATCACATACTATAAGATAAGTTTTTATCACCAAAAGGATTAAATCCATTTGCACTTAAGCCTAGCCTAATGTTCCATAGGTCTGTAGAGAAATCAGGATGCCGCTTATTGAATTTTTGCCAAACTTCTCCATAAACAGGATGTTACAATACCCTATCCTCTGTTAACCTTCTAGTATGATGCCATATTAAATCCTTTATAGTATGCCTCGACCTATATAATTGCTTTAGTTAAGGAGTTAATGGAAAATATTGAAGCACTTTTTTAGGCACATTTTTTCCTTTCATATTTTTATCTACCCATCAACTTTGCTAATAAATTGGATAATTATGTTTTCTTTCCAAAAAAGTGCGCAATCATACTTGCACACATGGATTAACTCAAACCCCAACCTTGATTTGTTCAGTCATTTTTTTGCACTATGGTATAATTCTAGTAATTTATTATCCTTCAAAAGTGTCTCTTTTAATAACTTCAAAAGAGTATAAATGACTCATTAGTCCACTTATGTAACACCTTTAAGTGTATGAATTTCACTAAAAAGTTTAAGGTTGAAAATGTTGTGCATCTTAAATACAATTTTGTTTCCACTTGTTTAAAAAGGTTGTCCCAACCATTATAATTCATCCAATGTTGCCCTCAATTGCATCCTCATTCCCTTTTCCTTCATCTTAAACTATTTCTTCGATTACATGAAGACCAATGAAATCATGTATAATGTTAACCATCTCATCCTTATTATTAAAAGATATCCTCTTGTTCCCCAAAAAGTCAAACTATCTACCTCACCATGATGTACCTAATTCATGTATAATGGATGAAATTCATTATCTATGATATGTGCCTCTAACATTGCCAATTTTTGAATTAATAGATTCACACACTTCTTATATGAGCATCTCTTCAAACCCCTTTCATTAATAAAGTTTTTAACTTTCTTAACAAATGACAACACATTATTCCAATACTCATCTAACAAGCGATCTTATAAATATATCTAACTTTTATCTATAAACATCATACCACTAGATAGAAAGAAGATAGCTTCTTATGGAATTAAATGTTAAAGGGTAAGGCCCTATCCAATTCAAGATATTTTTGTAGTTATGATTGTATTAATTTATTCACGTTCATCATTTCTTACATACAGAAATTTCAACAGTATCTCTCTATAATTCTTCAAGTGTGTAAATTATACATTGGTATAGTTGACACCCAGAGAACAAAAAGGATGCCAAAAAATTTTTACAATGTTAAATGAGAACCAAATAAATTATTTATAATAACTATAAGACATATCCCAAACTGTCCAACATTATAAGATAATTCAAGGGTTAGTTGATGTATAAAGATTAACTAACCCTTGAACGGGTTTAAACATACAAAGTAAATGCAATTCTATTTAAAATTATTGTAAAAATATATTTATAATAATTTTAAACTTACATTATGACATTTTATGAGTATTGTTATTCAAGTGTATTATTGTCTACATTGTTGAATATTTTAAATATCCATATAAATTATTATGTTTAACATTTTGAAATTCAGAATTCAATTTTTGAACCTAATCTATTGCATTCATAAGATACATAGATTAACTCTTTTGACGAGACATATATTTTATGAGTACTGGTAAATTTTTAAGCATTCAAAGTTTTCAAATTTTTATGATTATATAATCGTTAAATTAACATGAATTTTATTTTATGTAAGAATTCTTAATGATGTAAAAATTCAAATTCTTACAGTCTTTTAAAAATTCCTATTTATATCATCATAATATTTTTATTAAATATATTTATAAGATTCAAATTTTTTATTTATACATTTTTTAAAATATAGTTAACAAAATTTATTTTTTCCAATATTTAATTATATTTAAAATTCTAATTTTTAAGTTAATGAGGATTATGTAAAATATATCAAAATAGTCATTATGTTTTATCATGATATCTTTATGATTTTTTTATTCTTTTAAAATATATAATTGTATGTAATCTTATTGTCACTCCTTTATGTGTAATTTGCATGTATCTTTTTGTTCTTATTATTTATTTATATAATATCTAATGTTATTGTTGAATATATAAGAAATTTAATATTCAATTGTTTAAAATTTCTTATTCATATATTCAATGTATAATTATTCATATATATTTTTGTGATTTGAATTTTTTTATGTTAACACATTTTCATTAATATGTATTTATTAATTTTATATTAACCTAAATATGAATTTCATTTTCAAAACCTAACGTTCATGTAAATACATTATTTCAAATATATTTATGTAGTCTTTATATTTTTATAAGGCATATTAGTCTTTGTATAATCATTATTATCTATTTCTATAATATCTGCTTTTATTAATTATTGTATAAAAATATTAAATTTTTTAATCTACTAAAATGATTTATTTATATATTCAATGTTTTTTACGTCCTCTTTTTTCAATATCTCAATATTTTCTAGCATATTTAATATATGATTTTGTTCTTTACAAATATAATTGTTTCAAAATTTTAAAACTTTCAAAACATCTTATTCATATATTCATAATATTTTTATTAAATATATTTATAACATTTAATTTTTATTATATGTTTTTATTGAAATAGTTTTACTAAGGTATATTAAAAATTTTTAATTACATACCTAAAATTTTATTCTTATGTCAATATATTTTTTAAAATATATTTATGTAATCATTCTAATTTCATGCTTTATATTACTTCAATGTAACTAAAAATTTTATACTTCAAACTATATCCTAAACTCTAAAATTTGTAAACAAAACATTATAACAACTTCGTCTCACATTAGCCTAACTAAATATTTCATACGCATATCATATTATGCAATATTACAATTTTACTTGTCAACATAACAACAATAAAATTAACATTTATAAATTGAACATTAAAATAAAATTACATAAACACATTTAACATTTATAACATATAAAGTCAAATAAGATTTATTTTATACTAAAGTAATCATATCTTCGCAATAAATAAATTTATTTCATATTATTCACCTAATAAATTACATATTCAAATAAAATATTATAAAATTTGATTCATATATCTTAATGGAATAAATCTATTAATTAAATACTCTCTAAATGCCAAACAACAACAACTAACAATTCAAAAATACATAAATAAAAAATTATACCACATTACAAAAATATATAAATAGAAAAATATATTGCATTATAAAAAATTTATAAAACTCCCACTCACCTTATCTCTCGCATTATTGTTTCTCTCTTCTCCGTGCAAAATGAAAGTCAAATGGCACTTAGGGGTATTTATAGATAAACCATTCAACAATAACAAAATTCTCATTTGTTATTGTTCGATTGTCATTGAAGGGTCATCAATGAAAATTGGAAACATTTATTAACGACCTTGTCATTGGTATAAAATAGGATATTTATAGGCACAATTTCCTATGCCCTTCTTTAGTAACAACATTGTCATCGATGAAAATTAAAAACTTTTATCAATAACAAATGTCATCGCCTAACTTTTATTGATGACAATGTCATCACTAAAGAGAGGCATGGGAAATTATTCTTTCACTTTTAGCAATGACTTTTGTTGTCATTAAAAGTATAAGCTTTTTCTAATGACATTGTGATCGCTAAAGAGCAAAGCCCAATTTCCTATGCCCCTCTTTAGCGATGACATTGGTTGTCGGTAAAAGTTAAATTTTTAATGATGATAAAAGTCATCATTAAATGTTGAATTTTCCTGCATTATATTTCAAGGCAATCTTCAGCAATAATAATTGTCATCGATAAAAGTCCATTACTTTTATTGATGACTTTTGTTATTGTTGAAGGTTATTTTTTTCTTGTCAAAATTTTTCCCATCTAGAAAAATTGGTGCCTATTATTTTTTGATACATCACTGACAACTTTGTCATTAATAAAAGTCCAACCATAAATCATCGATGACTAAACTTTTGTCATCACAAAAAATCTCATTAATGTTGCCATTATTTCTTTTAGTGTATGTGAATTATTGTTATGGTTTATTAAAATAAGTTGACATCAAATTTCATTTCTAACAAAATTAATGGAAACTAATGTATTTAAATGTGATTGGTTATTGAGTTATGGGTACTATAAGAAATTATGACAACTTATTTATTATGAGAACTAATATAATATTTAATTTGCATGACAATTTGATAGAGATCTTATTGTAAATCAATTTGTGTGCTCCCTTAAGTGAAATGTATTTGACTAGTACATAAACTTGGCATTTGGATCAATTGATAACTAGGAACAACTTTGCACATAAGTTTCTAAATTAATTCTACAATACTCATTATAATGTTAACATACTTCAGCTTATAAAGACTCGGCAATTAAAAGATGAGCAAGTCATGTCCTATATTCAATGGTGGAGAAATCTAAGTCTTGATTATAATTAATTTTTAGAACCTTTTACCATTAAGATGTGCATACAAGTGATGGATTAGAACCTAAGCTACATTAATTCTTTAAGCTATCAAGCCTTAAACATTTAAAGAGTTAGCAACAAAGGCATATGACATGGAGCTTAACATTGCTACAAATGCTAATCAAAGGTTACTAATGCTAAACAATGTGGAAAAACAACATGGATTTCACAAATCCAATAATTTATCATATTTGAAGTATGAAACCACGTAATGGTAGTGTTTGCTTTAGTAATCAAGCTTACTATTAACTTAAATAAGAATGATGACAAAGTCATTAGTGTTCTTGATTAAAAAAAAGTAAGGTTACATTGAAGGAAAGGAAAAATAAAAAATGCCCATTTCTAAATTATGTTGTTTCCATAATATTGAAATCTTTGCTAAAAGTTAACTTAATTGAGTTACTAGAAATGAAATAACTTAATAAGGCAAGCAAAATGAATGATTCGAATTTTTGTAGGTACCATGGACTAATTGGTTACCCAGTAAAAAGTTCTCTGTGTTAAAAGATAAAATCATGGAGTTAGCTAAAAAAAAGGCAAAATTACATTCAACAATGATAATGCAACATGTAATATAACCACAATAAACTTATCTTCATTGGCATTGGTCATTTTCCTTAAATGATTTAATTTGGTATGTTAAGCCAATAATGGTTAAAAAGCAAGTTAAGTTTCTAATGATTGTTACAACCCTCATGACGCTAGAGGCAAGTACAATGATAAGTTAAAACCTAACTTAGATTGTGAAAAGGGATGGACCACTATCATATACAAAAGAAACAAGAAAAATAGTTGCCATACATGTTCCAAAGCAAGTTAAAGAAAGAAAATTATGAAACATGAGTATAAATTGCATGATACTACTGGCTCATATGAGTATAAATTATGAATGGCTAAATAAAAAAATCTCTCAACTTGTACTCCTAACCATGAGAGTATAATTGTGTATGACTCAAAATAAAACATATATACTACTCCTAGCTTACATGAGCATAAATTATGAATAAAAATATCAAAGTTATAACATATGTATTACTCCTAGCCTGCATGATTATAAACTATGAATGGATAAATCCAATTAAAAATACATTTGAACTTAATCCTTCATTAGGTACATAGGTAATTTAGTAAATTACTAAGTACAATTATATAAATAAATAAATAAAGATGTCCTTGTACAATGATAACTAAAATGGATTTCATATTCAAAAGTTTGATAAGTTGCACTTAACTATCATGAAATCTTTAAATGTGTCTTCAAGAATAAAAACCTCCAAATGGATATCATGAAGAAATACATCAGATTATGATATTCTTACCCCAACTCAATAAGAAATATTAATCATATTCCAAAAGGTATGACTTGTGATAAATTTGATAATGTGTGAAATATGTAAAAAAGGCAAATGGATTTATGTGTCACTAAGAGTGAGAGCTTCAATTAGATGAATGCCTTCAAATTTGAAGTCTACATGGCATATGGAGGAACACCTTTAAATAGGGGACCTTTGTGATAAATGGATGAACTCTTGTTTACTTTAAGTATAAAATAATTATGTGTCACTAAGAGTGTGAACTTCAATTAGATGAATGCCTTCAAGTGCATTATCTTCTTGGCACATGGAGGAACACCTTCAAATGCATGGTCTTCATGATAAATGAATAAACTCTTGCTTTCACCAAGTATAAAATAATTATGTGTCATTAAAAGTACAAACTTCAATCAAATGCATGCTTTCAAATGTAAGGTCCTTATGGCATATGGATGAATGTCATTGGATATAGGATCTTCATAGCTTATGGATGAACTCCTGTCTACACTATGTATAAAATATTTATGCATTAATTAGAGTGGAAATTTCAATCTAATGAATGTCAACATTGGATGCAATGTCTACATGGTACATGAATTAACTTTTACTTACACTAACTATAAAATACATGAGTCTTGCTAAGATTATGATATCTGAATTGATTAAACACCTTTAAAAATCAATCTTCATTTTAAATGACATTCATATCACAAAGGCAATAATTGAGTCTTTCTTAATAAATAAAATTATAAAGTTAATCTCCAAAAGTCATAGCCATAGAAAATAACATTGTCATGAAAGTCTATCTTCATTAGCAAAATGACAAAAGTGAATCTTTGACAATGGTTGAATTGGATTGTGAAGATTGACTAGTCAGTTCTAAGCACTATCTTCAAAATGGTTGTCTTTATCATTACAACAGATTTTATTGGCGCAAACTTTCAAAGTTAGTGAACATGTCATAGATCTAATGGAGCTTGTAAGTTATCCTTTTTTATTGAGTTTGTATTGTCATCTTTTGAGCCTACATTACCACCTAAAAACTATTAATCCCATAATCATTGTCAATAGGAAGGTTAATGCCATCTTTTCTAGTGCCACCTATTGCTATGTCAAGACTTTAACCATAAACTTTAAACTATTGACTAAATTCTAATACCACTAGATACAAGATGGAAAATGGAAAGTGTGCTGGAAATCGCGCATCATACATACACAGCGAAATAAAATTTTGCACGATTTCCACCAAGGATTCATGCGAATTTAGAACGCCATAAATTAGGGATTAGGGTTTATACCTTTCAGCCAAAATCTTCTGTCCGCTGCATAGAAAATTCGATCTGTTCTCCAAATCACGAACCGAAATAGAAACTCGAAGATCAGATCACCAGTACAACATTTATGTGGCTGCACCTTTGTGGTATCTACACGAACCCATGAATCATCGATGAATGTCCGCTACACACACTGGTTGGAATTGGTCTCCTTACACCTCGTAGTGCTAGTTACGCCTCTTCAGGCGTTTTTGGTCAAAGAGAGGTGCTAGGATTTTCTATGCCTTTTTGGGGTGCGTGAATAATGATAGATAAATCTATTATTACCCAACAAGCCTATTTAAATAGGTGCATAGAAAAACCTAACCTATTTGGGCTTTATTCCATGTACAATTATAAGCTTATTATTGGGCCTTATAATTATAACATGAATTTCCAAATATTAAGCCTAAATAATTTGGTCCATTAATTCCAAATTCACTTGGCTCTAAGTGTGCGACCCTACAGGCTCTCATTACGTTGGCAATGACCATTAATCATATTAATGATCATAAATAATGATTGGTGTCTAGCAACACATCATTGTTACCCAAGTAATGAGAAAGTCGGTGATTTGACTAAACCTTTACACATGATCATCACTTATGTCCTTTTGTCCTATACATCTAGATTGAGCACGAGACATGGACCGTGTCATTCCCGTATAGCCCAACCTTAAGGTTTCTTGATTCCTAAGTAAGCTGACTGAAACAAATGTAATTGACATCTCATGTCAATTTATCTGAGCATGGCCATGCATTTTCTCAGCTTTACTTAATCAAGGGGCCCATAGATGTTACTCCTGTTATATAGGAGGGACAAATCCCATCTTGATCATACAAACCCCTCCGCATGATATGTGACATATCCAATATCTACCCTTGCATTCACTTAACCATTAGTGACATAGAATAGTATCAAAATATGAAACTCACATGTAGGAAACCTTGGTAATCTCAGGTCAAAGGACCATATTAATAATGATCACTAAGAACCACTTATGATACTCATATAACGATTCATGTAGTATTCTTAATATGGGTCGGTCCAGTATACAAGTTCTCTAACTTGTACTCATGTGTAAACTTAATATCCCATATAAGTCTTCACACATGCTAGTCTTAACATATCAAAGCAACCTAATCCACAATGATATATGACTAGGGACATTTAAGAATACAATTATTCTAAGGTTATTATTATAATTGAATATATTACGCAGACAATATATATAAATATAATAATTGAAATTGCCATTAAAATAACATGATTCAAAATTACAATCACCAATATGATTAGTTTTAGGGCATATACACTAACAAAGTGATGGGAGTCAATCTCTACTATTACCCCCAACTATCATCTCTAACCTTGAATCTTGGAACATTGATCAATGGTCTAATTCTAATACCACTAGATATAAGCTTGGGACCATTGATCAAGCTTTGGTTCCATTTCACATATGATGGAAAGTAAAAAGGAATGAAAATTAGTTTTTGCCATTATTTCCACTGGTGGTGCTACTATCTTTACAAATGCCACTACTTATCATCTTAAACCTTCGACCTCAAACATTATACCATGGACCAAGCTCAAATGCCACCTAATATTAAATAAAAAATGAAAAGTGATAGAAGTTAATCTCTATCATTGCCATCAATAATGCTAGCATGTTTGTTGTTGTCACATATTGTCATCTCAAACCTTCAGTCTCAAATCATTGATAAAACTCCAATACCATTGAACATAGGAAGCAAAGCAAAAAGTGATGCAATTTAGCTTTGATGGACATAGTCACAAGAGTCTATCATGATTAGCATGGTGATGGAATTCAATCTTAGGGAATAGAGTGATTAAAATTGATCTTGATAGTCATACTCACAAAAGTGCAAATTTCTTACAAACAAGAATGCCATATAATTCCTTCCAAGAACATAAATGTATCCAAGGTGAAGTTTTCAGGGATTTATACAATTTTTGAAATGGTTGATATCATTGAAAGAGTGAACAAGTGTCAAAAGCAGTTGACATCTTTAAAAGTGGATCTTTAATTAAAGAACCAATAGTGCTTTTGGACTAATATATGGAAGTTGCATTGTAACTTTACATTAATATGTCAAGAATGAATTTAAAGAAAATATTACTATAAGAGCTTTAAGATTAAATCCATGAAATTCGATAACAAATGCATAAAGTGACAATATTAGGAGAATCATATTAATTATAGTAATTATTAGGAGAATCATCCTAATTATATTAATTATCTCATTGCGATCTCATTGCTGATTTTTAAGAAATCTTGTACATATCATGATTAATCATGAGCAATGTTAGGAATGATTCTAAGAATAGGAATCATGATCAATCATGATCAATGCATATCATGAATGATTTTAGGAATAGGAAATTTCAAGAATTTATTCTCTTAATGATTTGTATATATTGTACACATCTATTATTGGAATATAACACAAGATTATAAGAATAGTCATATTTTATTATGATATTAGAGGGATAGGGTAACTTGACCGTTGTGTGATCATGGCTGGGCAAGACATGAAGAAGGCTAATGTCACATAAATGCAACAAGCTCACAATACAACAACCATGCAGATAGGGAGAGTAACTGATGAACGTGAATCCTTTCCTGAGTTAAGTGATGATCAATGGACAACCCTACTAAACATTCTTAATAGCCATAAAAATACGACATTCACTAAAAAACTCACTAGTAAGCAAGTGAAAAATTCTTAATTGCTGGATACAGGGGCTTCAAATCATATGACAGGTGATATGAGTTTGTTGACAAATATACTTGATGTCTCACCTTGTCCTATTAGGCTACTTGATGGAAGAAATGCAATTGCAAACAAAGAAGGAATGATAAATTTTAGGAAAGGCCTAACCTTGAATAATGTGTTATATGTGTTCAATTTAATATGTAACCTTATTTCTGCCTCTCAATTAATATATGACTCAAATTGTGCAATCACTTTTTCTAATAAATTGTGTATAATACAGGACTGGACTTCGAGAATAGTGATTGGTATGGGTGAACAGCAGAATAGGGTCTATCATTTTCGTGCAATAACCTTTGTGTAAGTGTGCAAAACAAATGGAACTAACTCCTTTACCATGTGGCATAAGCGTATGGGACATCCTATAAGTCAAATAGTTAATTTACTTCCTGATATTCAAATTAGTGACAAACATGAGAAAGTTTGTGATATTTATTTAAGAGCTAAGCAAACATGAGATGTTTTTATTCCAAATTAAAATAAAGCTAGTGGAACCTTTAATTTAATACATTGTGATATGTGGGGTGCTTATCATGTTCGCTCTTCTTGTGGTGCTTCCTATTTTTTAACCATTATGGATGACTTTTCTCATGCTGTGTGGATTTATTTATTGGCGGAAAAGAATGAAGTTGGAAACATTCTTAAAAATTTTTGTACTATGGTAAATACTCAATTTAACAAGCCTGTGAAAATTATGAAAAGTGATAATGGAGTTGAATTCAAAGCTTTAAAATCCTATTTCATTAAACACAGAAGAATTCATCAAACTTCCATAGTTAACACTCCTTAACAAAATGGTCATGTGGAAAGAAAACATAGGCATATTTTAAATATAGCTTAAGCTCTCCGATTTCAAGCTAATCTACTTATTGAATTTTTGGGAGAATATTTTCTTGCTGCAGGATACTTGATAAATCACACTCCCACCACTCTTCATAAAGGTAAAAGTCCTTATAAAGTGTTGTTTGGTAAGACCCCCATTTATTCTGATATTCATATTTTTGGATGTTTGTGTTATGCCCACAACTAACTGTGCCAAAAGGACAAGTTTGGTGAGAGAAGTCGAAAATACATTTTTATGGCATATCCTCATGGAAAAAAAGGATGGTGTCTCTATGACTTGGAGAATGGGGAATATTTTGAGTCTTGTGACATTGTGTTTTGTGAAAATGAGTTTCCTTTCATTAATCATTCTTTTATAGAAGATAAATCTCATGCCCTTATACAAACCTTGTGGAATAATGGATCTCTTTTTATTAATGAATTTAGCACAAGTATGCCTAGTGTAAGAAGAAGTAGTGAAGTTGAGGGACACATTAGGGATGTACAAGAGGGTGGCAAAAATCCAAGTTCCTTAGATGAGAATGTTGTACCAGTACTGCCTACAAACAAACCTCTTGGTCGAGGTTATAGAGAATGTCATCTATCGAGCAAGCTCAAATATTATCTATGTCACACTGTGAGCTACACTAATGATCCTACTGCTAAAGCACTCACTCCATCACAATCCTCAGGTACGTTATACCCCATTACATACTATGTGACTTGCAGTAATTTTTCTATAAGACATAGATAGTTTCTTGCAACAGTGACTTCTGGGCATGAGCCATCTCAATTCTTAGATGCTGTTTGAGACCTTTTATGGTGTAAAGCCATGAAAGAAGAAATAGATGCTCTAGAAAAGAATAGCACTTGGACGTTAATAACACTTCCACTCGAAAAGAAAGTTATTGGTTGCAAATGGGTGTACAAGATTAAGTATAAATCAAATGGGACCGTGGAACGTCATAAGGCAAGACTAGTTGTTCGAGGAGATAGTCAAAATGAAGGGAATGATTATAATGATACTTTTGCACCAGTCGCAAAAATGGTTACATTTTAAACACTTTTAACCGTTGCAGTTGCTCGATCATGGATACTCCATTAGATGAATGTTTATAATGCTTTCTTGCATAGTGATCTGGAGAGAGTTTATATGCAATTACCTCTTGGCTTTTCTAGTACAAATCCTAGGAAAGTGTGTAAGTTTCAGAAGTCCATTTATGGCTTAAAGCAAGCGCCATGAAATTAGTTTGCAAAACTTTCTACTATATTGAAGAAATATAGATTCAAACAATCCCATGCCAATTACTCACTTTTCACTTATCATGAAGGAATATGATTTTAAATGTTCTAGTGCATGTTGATGATCTCATCATTGTAAGGAACAATGAAGATGTGATTTAACGATTCAAGCATTATCTTAGCACATGCTTCTACATGAAGGATCTTAACTCTCTGAAGTATTTTTTAAGTCTTGAGGTGGCTCGAGGACCTCAAGGGATTTTCTTGTGTCAATGCAAATATACTTTGGATATTATCTCAGAAACTGGGTTGTTAGGAGCTAAATTGGCCGATTTTCCTTTTTAGCAAAATCATGGATTAGCCCTTGCTAATGGAGCTATTTTGGAAGATCCTAAGAAATATTGTTGTCTTATTGGGAGACTTATCTATTTAACCATATCTCGGCCTAAACTTAGTTACTCTGTGCACATCCTAGCTCAATTCATGCATTGTTCTTATTAGGAACATTGAGATGCTGCAATAAAGGTGGTTCGATATTTGAAAGCTAATCCAGGACAAAAGATAATTCTTCGGTCGGATAGTGATTTACAGTTATATGCTTATTGTGACTCTCATTGGGCCAATTGTCCTCTTAGTAAATGTTCATTGATAGGATATTTTATTTTATTAGGTTAGTCTCCTATATCTTGGAAAACTAAAAAACAAGCCACAATTTCCTGTTCCTCAGCAGAGGATGAATATAGTTCTATGGCTACTACAACTTGTGAATTGCAATGACTTAAAACTCTTCTGGGTGACTTATGGGTACCACACCCTCAACCTATGCAACTCTATTGTGATAGCCAAGTAGCCATTCATATCACAACCAATCCGATATTTCATGAATGCACCAAGCATATTGAGGTAGATTTTCATTTCACTCATTATAAAATCTAAGTTGGCAACATTGCCACTATGTATATAAGGACTTACAATTAACTTATAGATATCTTAACTAAAGCTCTTAAGAAATGACAATTTGACTTTCTTTTAGGCAATTTAGGCATTCAAGACTTTCATGCGCTAACTTGAGGGAAAGTATTAGGAGAATCATATTAATTATAGAATTATTTAAGAGAATTATCTTAATTATATTAATTATCTCATTGCTGATTTTTAAGAAATCTTGTACATATCATGATTAATCATGATCAATGCATATTGGAAATGATTCTAAGAATAGGAATCATAATTAATCATAATCAATGCATATCAGGACTGATTTTAGAAGTAGGAAATTTTGAGAATTTGTTCTCTTCATGACTTGTATATATTGTACACCTCTATTATTGGAATACAATATGAAATTACAATAATAGTCATATTTTATTAGACAAAGTGGTTGTCACATGAACAATGGCCCAAAGATTCTTCAAAATCGTCATATAATCACAAAGTAATTTCAAGTTAATACAAATAAAATATTAAGTCAACCTCAAATGTTGAATTGCAAGGACGCTATTTGAATTGAGTCTGTTCAACGAAGTGATATAGGAATATATACATATATAAACTGTGATATATAGAAAGCAAGTTGTTTACCAAGAGAGGTTGTCAACCACTTAATATTTTATGGCATGCAGGACCTGTTTAAAAAAAGAAGCGTAATGATAAAAAAAAATAATAACATAAAAATTACAATGATATTAGTTAGATAAGTGAAAATCTACAAAACAAAAGACAAAATAAAAATTTATATGGATATTACCTGAAAACCAATGATGGTGATGACGGGGGATGCGGATCATTCCATCAACATACAGGTTCACCACTAGATTACTGTCATGATCGACAACATGAGCAACAAGGGTTGTATATTTGTTTCGTCTATCATGCAACTTTGCAACAACTGCATCTAAACTCAACGTCCACAGTAATAATGGTTTCCCTTGTGTTGAGCCTTTGATCCGTTGAAGAAATCTACAAGGACTACAATGTTTGTCACAGTGCCATCATTCATGCCCTTACCTACAATGTCGATGAATTCTTCTCGCTTTATGGACTGTAAGAGGAGAATTTGTGTTTGTAAGAGTAGAATGTTAGAATTTTCCATAAAGTGAGCTGCTATTAATTAGTAATTTGTGATTTAATAAAAATTGACTGATTAAATTTAGCCCAATTGTGAGACATGCATGAGGCCCATTTAAAATTGTGATCTTAAAGATATGGGCTTAGCATATCTATATAGTTTAGTGTGGTTTGGCGGTTGTGTAGGCCCAAAGACTTAGTAATCCTTTTATCGGGAGGATTGCTAGGATTATAAATAAAGATTAAGGCTAGGTCCCCTCTTCACTTCTTATACACACGGTTTTTACCCATTGAGAGCCGCTACCAAAAAGAAGAGCGAAGAGGAAGATCTAGTTAAGAAGAATTCATTAGGTTCCGCTGAATTCGATTATGGCTGCAAATCCATCAGGTAAGTAAATTCTAATTTCATATTTATGGTGTTCTAATTATCATACATGAGATCCTAAAATAAATTTAAAATTCTTACATAGAGACCTAGACGATTGCCTAACTTTATATGAAGGTTCATTTCCTGCAACATTTCTCTACTCTCTGACTATCATGTCACGATGATAACTAGTAGCAACGATCAAGATGAACTCGTTGAAGCTAATAAATTGTTCACCCCCAACAGAGGCTTTGAATCCAAAATGTAAGGCCCATTATATGTATCATGCGAAGGAAACCTATGTCATTGTTATGTTATCAAAATTTGCAAGGAAAGTGGCATAATATTAGCTTTTTGTGTTTTTGCAACAAAGTAGAGAAAAACAATATATATATATATATTTGTAAAGAGAGAGAGAGAGAGAGGCGAGAGAGGAGGAGAAGAAGAATTTAGATGAAGATTTGTACTCTTTGAAAAGCTAAGAAGTGCGTCCAAAGATACAAATTTGCTATGCATAACTAAACGAACAAGATAATTGAGACAATAAGTATTCACAAATGTCAATTAGCATAATCATGGGAGAAGAAGAAAAAAAATGAGGTAATTGATAGAGTTATTTGTCATAAGTGCATAAAAAATTATTAAATTAATTTTATTAGTGACATTATTTTGGATTCATGAGGAATATTAAATATGATATTATGACATTATTATTTCATAAATGCTATTAGTTGTCTATTTATATTTTCATATTATAAAAGTTGACTTAGCTTTGTGTCAACAATGAATTTGATCAAGCTATTATCATCATACATATTAGAAAGATGACTCAACTAAGTGTCAACAATTAAATCATAATAAATTTAAGGAAGTTGACTCAGCCATACATCCATTATGAATTTATGGAAGCTATCTTAGTTATGCATCAACAATAAACCAAGTTCTTGTCTTGATACAATTAATGAAAGCTAACTCAACCATGCGTCAAACTATAAATTTAAGAAAGCTAACTTAGCTATGAGTTAGCAATGAATATAGTCAAATAATTGTTTAGATATATCTAAAGGAATGAAGGTTAATTTGGAAAATTTTTAAGTTCCCATCCATTGTAAATTATGGCCTTAGCTAACCATTCAACGAAACCCTTTTGCATTCGAGTCTTGTATTTTTCTCACCCTTTCTCTTTAGAATTTGTGAGAACGCTTTGCAAGTTTGGCTAAAACTTTTATGAGGCTTAAGATGATTTTTATGTGTAGTATTTTTTTCTATATCATTTTTTTTCAAGAGCTAATATGTTTATAAATTAGTTTATATTCAAACTTTTCATTATTCTTTCTTTATTTTATAATGTAGAGATTATATTTTTTTCAATTATGTATAAATCCAATCTTGCTTTTTCATGGGTATTGTTAAAATATAATTGTTTCTAGTAGAATGGTTTTATATGTTAATGTTCTACTATAATATTGTCAATTTAATATATTATTGATTTAGGATAGCGTAAAAGATAATTCTTTCTTGTTTTAAACATAAAAGGAATTTGTTCATATATAATGCAATTGATTTTTGTATAGACTTCAAATATACATCTTCCAATTGTTTGTTTAGGATGTGAAACAACAAAGATTTAATTGAATCAAACTAATGAATAAATGTATGAAGCATAATAGTAATTCTTAATGCCTTGTCCTATCATTCTTAAATTTCTCATTGTATTTAAAATTTATACAAATTAATTTTTCCTATAAATCACATTACTTAATTTTAATATTGTTTCTTTTACTTAATTTGTTAAGCTTTTCTTTATGGGATTGACACCTCATTCTACACTGTGATAATCATGATATATTTTGAGCACAATCAAAATTTGGTGCCCTTGCTAGGGAAGTGTTATTAAAATTAGGTTTAATTAATTATTTATTTTTGTTGGTTTCATAAATTTTTTATCTTTTATATTAATCTTGCTCACAAGTTTTGTGATATATTTTATTTAAAAGATAAAAAAGAATGAAAATAAAAGAAAATGTTTAAAGTGTATGCATTATCTTAGTGAATAAAGTTATAAGCTTCCTTTGGAGCATTGAACTTGAAGTAGCACAAGACCTATTGAGAACCCTATATAATTCGTCTTATTATAGTTCTAATGCCATGAGTTCACACAAGGACAATCCTATTGGATCTTTAAAAGACTAGTTATACCCTACTCACATAATGACACCTTTATGCATCAATTTTCCCACGAATACGCCATAATTTGATTTTAAGTCTAGAATGATTCAATTTTTGCCTATTTTTCATGGTTTAGACAATGAAAACCCATATGTGCATATTAAGGAATTTTAAAAGGTAGTGGCCATTTTTCATAACTAACCCAATGTTGTAAATGTTGTTAGATTAAATTTTTTTTCCCTTTTCCCTAAAAGATAAAGCTAAATGTTGGTTATATTCTTTGAGACCAAAATCTATAGGCATATAAGAAGAAATGATGCAAGCATTTTTTAATGAATACTTGCAACTTCAGAAATCTAATGGCTTAAAAAGAAAAATCTCCTCTTTTTTGTTAAATTGATAGTAAAACCTTATACCAAGCTTAGGAAAGATTTAAGGAGTTTTTAACTATGTATCCATAAAATGTGTATGAAAATTGGCACTAGACTACTTTTATGATGGAGTTACAATTTTGGAGTGTCAATTTATTGAAATGATGTATAATGACAAATTTCTTCAAAAAGACCTTAAAGAAGTCATAGAATGCCTTAATGACCTAACTAAAAAAGCCTACACTATGACTGGACTTAGTGCTATTGATAGCACTAATAGACCATGAGTAACTGAAATTTACTATCTTCAGGACAAAGATAACCCTAAAGCCCAAGCAGTAACATTAACTAAAGAGCTAAAGGTCATAAATATTTGAGATGGTAGAGTCACTTATATAGAAACATGAGTTGAGTCAAAAGGTAAATGCTTCATTTGGGGAAGGATAAAACATTTAGCCAAAAATTATCCTACCTTAAGTGATATAAGAGTGATATATGAGGAATAATGTAATACCATATGGATGTTTTAGAAGCCTTACTCACCTTTCTCAGAAACATACAATCCTAGTTAGAGGACTTTAAATCTCAATTAAAAGTCTAATTCCAACTAACCTATATCATTGAATAACTAATAGAAAATTGAGGCAAAACCATACCATTCATCTCAATACAATACTCTACTATAAAAAACTTTTTGGAAGAAATTGCATAAACATTCATGGAAGCATAAAATAAAACTAATTAAAAGTTTGAAAGTGTGCATATATAAGTGGTAGAAGGGAATAAAGAGATTATAAGTCAAATCACTAAACTAACTGATGCTTTTTCCATATAAAAGTAAGCAAAATTTCCTTCTTAACCTCAATCTCACCCAAAGGGACAACAAATGGAACAAACATCTACATCAAACTCTTAAAATATTAAAGGAGGTTATGTCATTATAGTTTAAAGTGAAAAAGTGGAAAAGAAAGTTTTGGTTGAAATGTCCTTCCTTTAAGTCCTAAAATTTGGAAGGAATGTTGATATGTAAAATTTTATCTATATTATTTCCTCTTGTTTCATGTAAAGTATGATACATTTACTCAATTTCATAATTGGGTAATTTCCTTTTATTGTGATGACCATTGGATTGTCATGATCTTAGTTAATGCTTCAAAAGTCTTCTTTTGTGAAATTGATTAGCTTGAATTCTTCCTTTTGGCATTTTTGCCTAATTATGAGAACGTTCCTAACATGTGTTTTTCTTGCTTTATTGGTGTTGGCTCCCTTAACAAATCCTCCCATCATTTTTTCTATAACTTGGGTTATTTTTTGGTCATTCATATGACTATGCTTTGACAGTCCTCTTTATTTATCCGCTTGGCCTCCATCTCTTTTTGACATTGGTCATTAGGCCTATATTTTTTATATTTTGACAAATGGCCCTTCTAATCAAGTTTTCCACCTTATCTTTCAATGTGATACACTTATTCATATTATGACCATAATCTTTCTAAAACTTGTAATATTTATTCTAATCAATTAAATAATGCTTCCTTTTTTCAACTCTAAGAATTTCATTAATTCAACCACCTTCATGTCATGCATTACCCTACGCAAAGGAATGGGAAAGGGTTCATAATTGTTGTATTAGCCTTGTGCAGTTGTGCAATCACAATCTCTTGATTTTATACTCCAACCAATCTCTACCTACATGCCTTCATGTTATTGCTTCCTCATCTCTTATTCTTCAGTATTCATGAATTTTTCTTCCTAGGATAATAATTCTTTTGGGTTAGGAGCAAGTCTTTTAGTTAGAGATAAAATGAAGTGTCTACATCATAACCTTGCTATTATTTGATGAATAGCCATGTGTTTCATTATGGTCCATGATTTCAATTGCCAATGAATTAAATTAAGTGAAGAATTCCTATATAGTCTCTCATTACCCTTGTTGAAAATTCACAATGGTTAGGGATGTTTTTAGAAGTAATTAACTCATTGTAAAGTAAGCTTAGAATAAATTAGCAAGCTATTAAAAAATTGAAATGGATCAACTTGGTAATGAGGTAAACCAACATAGTCTTACCTTTCAAAAGGTTGTGGAGAAAATGCAACACATAATGATGTCCAACGCACCTAATAATAAAATTGACATTAAAAAAGATTTTAAGTGTTAAAAAGGATCTAAGGTGCCATTGAAGGCATCCAATTGTGTTAGTAATTTAAATTAGATGGGTCAAGGAATGGTCATGATATCTACGGCAAAAGGATAATCTTCTCCTATTGATGAAAATTTTAGGAAAATCAATAAGAAGTTAACTAATGGAAGGGAATACTAAGTCATATTCTTCATATCAAGAAGGATAGTTTAGCGCATTCATCTAAGAAAACTTAAGGTGGGGAGATGGGAAAATGATAGTATTATGTTGTTTATTATCAATGGAAACTTGATTGGTTGTGACAAAGAAATGTATCCAATTATTGGTGCTAAAGATGGTGGTGAGAAAGGTCTTAAGCAGAGTACAATAGGTTCGATTGTCTTGAATGGAGTATTTGCATGTATATTTAATAAAGTCTCTGATTATGAAGGTAGTATGGGTGGAATAACTCTAATAGATTGATTTGAGATGTTCATCTAGTATGGCTAGGTTGCTTGAGGTTGGTTGTTTAAGTGACATAGAACATCCATTTTTGTCATAATTATCAAATTTGCCCTACTAGAGTATCACGCTCAATCTCCGTAGCTTCTTTTTGAGCTTTTTCTCCTATAAAAGCCTTATAAGCTTCTGTTGTCAAACTTACATGTCATGGTGAAAAGCAAAAATCATGCCTATGAGATTGTTAGGAAGTGCTTCAACTCTAAAAGTGGTCAATGGTATTATTTAAATGTGAATGAGAGTGTGAAAGATAGCTATTTGACATAGTGGTTGGATGAGCTACAGATGGCGCCAAGTGATGATTCCAAAAATGCCCGATCTTCTAATGATGGGTGAATTAAGCTAGCAACCTGAAAAAAAGGGCAAAGTTCAAATGTACATGATGAAAATGGGTTTGTCAAGCACACTTTGATGCTTGAGTCAATATGAGAGCAACCCGATGAGATACCAAAAAGTGTCTTCGTTATGATGACATACCTATATCTTTTTATAGAAGTTGAGGCATTCATAAAAGTGCTAGAGTTTAGGCTAATCTCAAGCTCTTGTTGGTGGCTAGTATAAAAGCTTGAATTAAACTAAAAGGATTAGCATCTTAATTATAACTAACTAGATTGGTAAGATTTAAGGTGGTGGAATCAATTCCCTTGTTTAGAGCTTGTTCATAGGGTAGATTTTGATTGGCCTAACGACTAGTCTGATTAGGTTCTATTTGGTCGGTCAATTTGATATTTATCATATGGGTATAGTAGTAATAATAAAAAGTATAAATGGGTGAATTCTAATGTTTTAAAACACATGTCAGTTAAGTGAAAATTAGCATAACCACTAATTAGTGAAGTATAATTTTTAATATATCATTTTTCATACATAATTTTGAATTTATTTTATTGATTTTAAAATTTCACATTCCTAATCTAATTTCTCTTTTGGTAAGTCTACCTAATTTAATTTTAATAAGCTTACATATATATAGAAATTACGTGAAAGTAAAAATGGGGGCCTAAACCATCATTGCTTGTGAAATTTGTTTAAAATTTGTTTAAAACACTCTTGAAAATTTCACGTAATTATACAAAATGGTCTATATATCAATGAAATGATGGGAATTAATTTCAAAGTTTTATATATTTCAAAATTTTAGTTTTAAATTTAAAAAAAATTAAGTGAAGTTTCATGAGTATTTGTTGTAATGTTTCCAAATAGAAATTTTATGTGTGCTTAGTTTTCAATAACTAATTAATAAGTATATTTATTGAATTATAATTATTAGTAGTGAATTAAAAAATTATATATATATGTGTGTGTGTGTGGCATATTGATTGAAAACTTTGCAATAAACACTTCTAAAATTTCATTTAAATTTTCTCTTTTAAATTTTAAAGTTATGGGATCAAATCTAATCACCAAGAGAAATTTTTGCATTTTTTTCTTGACATAATAATGGATCACAGTAATATATAATTTTATTTAATTTTATTAATGGTTCTCTAGCACATTAAGATACTCAATAATCAAACAGTCATTCACTCGTTCCTCAATAATGTGCTTCATTTCATGCACTTTTCACACATTAATGCAAAGTACTTAGTTGTTCTTAGGGCAGCGTAATGGCCACTTAACATGGCTTGGGGATAAGGTTTTAAGCACTGGGTTCCTCTCAAAGAAATTGGTGGGCCTCAGCTCCAGTCCAGTACTCAATAATGGCATTATAGGGAAATCCTCTTGACATGGAACATGATGAATTCCTACCACATACCACATCACCAAGTCCTTGTTCACAATGCTTCTATTCCTGCAATATATGCCAATCCAGGAAAATTAGGTCAATCTCTTCAATAGATGAAGGAGAAATGCCTATATGCTTTGTATGAAATTCATTTTTTTAGAAATGAATTATTTTATTTGAATAGAAAAAATTTTCATTTTTTAGGAATGAAATCTTTTGTTTCAAATATGTAATAATAATAATAATAATAATAATAATAATAATAATAATTTCCATTCATTTGTAATTAAATTATTTTGTTTGAGGCATTAAAAAATGCAAAAAAGTCAATTAAAAAAATAAATTTTAATAGTATTATAATAAACAAAATGTAAGGATAATGGCAACGCTTTTAATACAGCAAGTGTTTTTATAGCGAAATCTTTTATAAATTTTATAATAATACAAATATAATCAAAACAGAATCTTAAATGAAATAAAAACGAAATCTTCTTATTTTAAAAAAATATTTAGAATTAAAATAAAATCTTTTTCCCAAAAGAAGGATAATGATTTTAAAGCCAGAATTTAATTGCATACCCGAATCACAAAATATCTTACTTTTTGGTCCAAATTGCCAGGGTATCCTCTCCGTGGCTCCGATCAACATACAATCCACCTGCCCACTTCTCCGTTCTGTTATACGGGGTAACCCACACATTATAGTTGGTGAAAGCACCGCGCTGTTGAGGGTAATCATCCTCCGTGAGCAGTGGATGAACTGGCGCTGCTGGAATCAGCCGATAGCCGACATCGTTGCCGACGCCGGTCTTCTTATTAGGGTTCACAATTGCTAACTCAAATGGTGCTGATCCAAGTTTGACTCTAGCATCAGACTCAGTTTTTAGGGTTTGGCTCTCAACTGTCCAATAACTCTTTCTTTCAGAGCTTTCATCAGTGACTTTGACAGTCTTCAGATTGGTCTTGACAAATGAATTTTCTTCACCATCAATGTCAAGGTCAAGATGGTAAATGTAGTAGTGGTCATGGTATACACCAATGCTGTTTTCAGAGACCAAGGTGCCATGTTGTTCTTCCTTTATCTCATCTTTGTGCTTTATGTCCACTGCCTTGATTTCCAGCATACCTGATAGTGCTATCTGTTGAAACATGGAGGTGAAAAATAGATATTACATCTTGGATCTAATGATAGATAATATAAATATCATGCCACAAAATTTTCTTAACCACCTCCCTTGACCTTCAAATTAACCAAAAGTATTGATGTTAACAATATATAATTAAGGAAAATGCTTTGGTACGGATTCAAAAATCTTAAAAACATTTATGAAAATTTAATACAAATGTTATAATTTTTTATATGAAACTAAACAATTTTTCACAAAAGATTTCAAGTGCGTATATAAATATTGTATAATAAATATACAAAAAAGTGTCAAAAAATTCCTTTTTTTTATAAAAATTACAAAGTTTAAAAGAAAAAAGCTATAAAAAATATAAAAGATTTCATAAAACTTATAAAATATTTATGGTAGAAATCTTCCTGAATACTTTTCATAAGATAACCCTATATTCAAAGTTGCTTTGTATCACCTATTTAATCATATGAAATGTATTCAATGAATTATTTTCAAAGTTTAATATAATTTTATATTTTTCAAAAAGAAATAATTATTATATTGCGAAACACTATATAGGCATCGTAAAAGGTCCATCATGAAAAATATATTTTCCTCAGACATATTGCATTTTGTATGGTATCAATGATTGAGTTCCATCATAAAATATATATTCACTAGTTACCTGGTTTTCTTTCTTTTTATATAATTTGAGAGTATTTTCTAAGATATTTAATCGGAAATCTGAAATTAAAATATGATAAATGGAACAAACACATAATTACATACCCCAAGATTGATTGAGCCACTTGGCTTGAACTCCCAATCAATTATATTGTCATAGTTTCCCACAGTCACTACCATTCTCACTATTAAGCTCACTTCAGTCCTGACTTCTCGTAACTGCAAAAAATTCAATGCAAGTAAGTTTAACTCGGCTTTCAATGGTATTGACATATATAACATTTAAATTGGAAAAAATATTGCAAAAAAATTCTCAAGCAACCTTAAAATAATTGAATTTTACCTCCGTCAACCCTAAAGAAAAATTTGGATAGTGCTATGTTATTATTAAGTTATCTTTTTTTTATTTCAAAATCAATTAATAAAAATTAAAAATATAAATTTTAATATATTAAATATAATCCAATAATAAAAATAGTTAATACAAAATTTAGAAATTAAAGTTTGAAACCATACAGACGTTTGGAATTAACCTCATAATTTATATAATTATTATTTTATTAAATTAAATATTTTTAATAAAATTCTTAATTAAAATTGTATCATAATATCATTATACATTGATTCGTCATTTTTTCCAACATAAATTTAAAATGATTTTTAATTATTTAATTAAAATTTTGCATATCTAATTTAATTATTATTGAATATATGAGATAGAAATTATGTGCAAGAAAAATGATGGAATAAACTAATATTAAAAATATTATGATTCTTGTTTGAAATGTTCATGAAAGAAATAAGGTAATTAGATAAAATGATTGACCAAGTGAATAAATATTAATGATAATTCCAAATTTTGTCTAGTTCAGGATTCTGATTCAAATTTTCAAAATTGGTGAAAGCAAAATTCAACCATCTCAAAATTAAAGATTAAAGGAAATATTTTGTATCTTTTTCCTTCAAACTACTATATATATATATATATATATATATATATATATATATATATATATATATATATATTACATTCAATATCACTATTTTATTAGAATCCACAACCTTAATTTTACTCTCTAACATTCGCATATTCACGTATTTATATATAATTTTACTAAGATTTGCAATTTAATATATTATTAACATAAAATATTTTATATTATTAATAAATAAAAATATATCATTAAAAAATAGTAATTTAAGATTTTTAACAACAGTGAAAAATTTTAAATAATTTTTATTAATATAATAAAACATAAATAAATAATAATATAAATCTTATTTATACTAATAGTAAAATCAGATTTAAATCCTTTTACTAATGGTATGATAATTAGCCACCCCCCATTATTTAAAACGACACATATAAGTATGTAATAATATAATAATATAAATATAAATATAGCATAAAAAGAAAAACAAATACCATAAAAAGTGATTAATTCTAATTGATCTATTTACCGTTTCATTAGGAATGCCAGTTTCCGTGTGACGCCACAAGATATTGCCATACTGTTCAAAGACGCAGAAGGCATTCTCCAAATGCTGGGGACTGCCATCAACATCAGCAAAGTACGCATCCATGAACTGTGCGTATGGCGGGCAGTCGTGCAGAGGCTCCAAAGAGACCATAGATTGGCCGAAGCCAAACTCGCCAGCATCGAAGAAAGTCTTGTAGTACCATTCCTCAGTTGGGTCTTGGTATGGTACAAAGAGCTCCGAGACAAAGCCTCTGTACATTACACGACGAGATTTGTGTTTTTCGGGGTCGTAGATGGATGCCAGAGATATTATCAGACCAGCTCGCACGTCGAATCCGATGTGGAACTTCCAATTGGCCCAGCTGAACAAACATAAACGAAATACGAGTCAAAACTTGTGGTACATGATTAAAATTTGAAAACGAGATTTGTTTTTCTTCTAACTTTTTTGTTTTGGGGGAATTTTGTAATTTCCTAATAAAATTTTATAATCTCTTAATACAGATTTCATAAATTTTTTAAATAATTTTGTTGATATAATCGTTCATGTTATAAAATTTTATAAAAAAATATATATTATAATATTTTATAAAATAGTTATAACTTTATAGTTAAAATACATGTCACAAGCATTTTATGGAAAAGTTAAAAAAAATTATATAAGAAGTTTCAATTTTTTTTGGGTAAAATCACACAACTTATGAAATGGGAGTAGTGGGAAGTAAAGGATGATGAAAAATGCTCGATAAGGGCGAGATTATAATTTATTATTAATATAAGTTAAAAATATATAATCAAATTTAAATGCAGATTAATTTTTTAATTAAATTTAATAAATTATAGAATAATATATTAATAATTAAATTTAATAATGTATTACAGTATCAATAATGTATTATTATTATTTCCCTTAAAAAATTCCGAGCTTGCTGCCTCTTAAAGCAACTACAGAACTTGAATATTATAATGTAATAAAAAAATGTTTTATGTGATCTTAATTTTTCAACAAACCAAAGATGGCATTCGGAATAATCCAGGCATAAATTACCGTCCTCCGACCTTTATTGAGTCTGTTCTCTGTTTCAGAAACAACTCAAAATTCTTTTAACACTTTGGATTTGGACAACACTAGTTGCTGTGCTTTCAATTTGACTGGGTTTTAATAGAATTAAGTTTTTGGACTAAAGTCAATGATAGGGTTATACAAACAGCCCTGTGAAATTAATAGTGAAGAAAGAGCATGAGAAGGCGATCACTTTATCTCAATTTCGGAGTAATAATTTTTTTTATATATCTGGGTCAAAGGATTTCATATTTGTGAAATTTACATATTTCTTACTTCAACATTTTCTATAGAAGTATTTCATTTGTTATCTTGTATATATAAAAAAAATTTATATCATTCTTTTGGAATCATCCAATAAAAATAAAATTTAAAATTAAAATTTCAATATAAATTAATAGATATCCATGAATATATGATAGTATAAAACACAGTTCAATTGATATAAAAAAATTTAAAATTCAATAAGAAAATGAAGAATAAAAAGTATTTAGATAAATAAATAACAAATTATTTTATTTAATTATAAAATTAACATTCAAAATAAAAAATAAATTAAGAAATATTAAAAATTTATCTTTATTTTTTATTTTTTAAATAATTTTTAAAAATAAATTTTAAATATAATTTAGTAAATAAAATTTTTTATTTTTAAAAATAATAAATAAACATATCAAGGATTTTGTACAAATAAATTGAGACGGTACTCGCAAAGCTCAAAAAAGTGGTCAAAATATACCACGCACAGGTAGTCACTCATATTGTCAATGAGAGGATAGGCACAACGTGTGTAATCTTTTATTTTATATAACTGGCAATTATAATGATCATATATAAAATAAGACTTGAAAATGAATTTTAAATGTAAATTAAAAAATATTATTAAATATAAAATGATATGATAAATTTTTAAATTTTAATTTAATAAATACAAAAAGATTTAGAATTCAATTTTTAACTTATTTTTAGTACTTATAGCATTTTTTATACAATTATGGACTTAGTAATTAATTAAATTGGAATAGTTTAAATCATTTTTTATTAATTCTCTGTGATATATTAATACCTAAGCTTGAGTGAATTAATTAGGATGGATATGCATAAAAATAGGGTTTTCTCTGAAATATACAACCATAATCAAAGATTGGATGATAGATAATAAAGTTAGTAATTCATTTTTTATACAGTAGAAGTGATTAAATTAATTCACATATATAAAAATTTAAAAGCAAATTTGAGTTTGAATTCGAAAGCCCAAACTTAAAAGAGCCATCAAGAACTACTTTATACAAAGAATCTCGAGAACATTCATTCTGAAAACTTATTATTGATTCTTAATATTTTTTTTTTTTGTGGCCATAAAACGACCTAAAAAGTGGATAAAGGATCACTATCCGGGAGGACCTACCAAGAGTCATTATTGAATTTTCCTCCTAAAATTGATGCCCCTCCCTTATCCATGAAATCACACGCCCGTTCACAACCACTTATTCAACATAATATAAAATCATGAACACTCTATTAAAGAGGGCGTAGGCTAGTCTGGCGCCAAAAAGAAGTGATGCTACAAGGGGCAAAATTTTGCCCATTTATCTCAATAAATTTTAACATTGTTTGAGTGAGATGTGAAAAGTTAAAATTTTGTGATATCTATACTATTATTTTCTTTGTATTTACTGCAGAATTTTTTATTGTTATAAAAAGTGATAATATATGCAAAGAATTACAATAATAATAAACTTGACTTGAAGAAAAACACAAATTAAATAAAAGTGTCTGTTTGTTTTGTTAAAAGATAATTTTAATTGAAAAATCTCATTTCCTGCATGTCACTTTTATACACCAATTTAAATTTTATATTATAACATTTATTGGTATCATAATAAAGAAAAATAATTTTGTTAAAAAATTAACTTAAATAAAAATGTAGATTTATTTTGTTAAAAGATAATTTTAATCGAAAAATCTCATTGGCTTGAACGATCAAAGGCACAGCATGTCACTTTTATTCACCGATTTAAAAATTATATTATAACATTTATTGATATGAGAGTGAGGAAAAATAACTTATTCTTTAAAATATTCTACTATCCTAATATTTTACTATTATATTAAAAAAAAAATAAAAATTACTCCTACAAATATGGGATAGTTAGATTTTGTATCCTTGAATAATAAAAATAGATAAATTACTTTCTGAAATAATACAAAACTTAAATTTTACTCCATTGTTATCAAATCAACAAAAAATATTAGCAAAAATTACAAATTACTCTTATCAATTATGAAATGATTGCATTTTATTTCCATCAACTTTGAAAATTTGTAAATCAAACATTTTAATTATATAAAACTTGCAACTAATAGTCATTATATACTTAATTAATCATTTTATTAAATTACATATTTTTCTAAAAAAAATTATATATGAATCATAATGTTACTATATGTTAGCTTATCATATTATTTTCTTACGCATAATTTTTATATTATAGAATTAATAGAAATTAAATTAAATACATATAATTTAATTAAATAATTGAAAATAAATTATGAAATTATGTACAAAAAATGATGTAATAATTGACACACAATAATATTATAATTGATGTTGGTTAGTGCTATTCAACATTGACCATCATTATTTTATTTTTTTAATTAATCACTCATTTCATGAAATATGTATAAAAAATATTAAATAAAAAAAATACAAATGTTACGCTACATAAAAAAAATAAAAATTAATTATTTTTATTTCATATGATTATATTCAATTTAGTTTTAATGCCACAACAATTATAGTGTTGATAAATAATAAGTTCTATTTGTTCACCAAAATTTTTTTTTACAATTTACTTTATTTAAAATATGATAATTTTAGAGTTTATGAGTTATCTTTTTTTTATTCTTTTTAAATTTATAGGCCATTGTAATAATTATATTTAGACTAATATATCTATTTGAAAAAAGTTATATTGCTTAAGATATTTATTTTATTTGTTAGAAGTTTTCTTATAAATTTTTTACAATTTTAAAATTTTTATATATAATAATCTTTCATCTCAAACAAAATTTTAATTTATTTATATCATTAAGAAAATAATTAGTTTATGAAATAATTTTATTTTTCACTTCTAATGCGTTGAATTGGCTTGTATTCAAATTTTAAAATCATCTTCAAATTTAGGATTTAAAAAACATACTATAATTTATCATCTACTTTATAATGTTGATTATATTTAATACTCATCATTCATTTAATTAATTATTTTATAAAATTATGTAATTTTTTTATTAACTAGTAAATATGAAAAACAATATTATAGTGTTTTAATTCATTATGTCATTCATGCACATAATTTCATAACTCATTTTTTAGTATTTAATTAAAATTCTATATATTTAACTTAATTTTTATTAATTATATAACAAAAAATTATGTAAAGATTTAAATTTAGTGTATTGTCATTATAAATTAATTTTATATAATCATCCACACTCTAGTATTACTATGTTATTTAAAAATTATTAAAACTTTTTTACCATTCATAAAAATCTTTAATTATTATATATTTTTAGTAATGTGTTATTTTCATGTTAATCGGTGCATCAACTTTTAACTCACATATAATAATATTGTAATTTATAATTAAAATTTTTTTAAAAAAATTATATAATTGAATAAAATAATTAATTAAGTAAATAATATATATTATTTAGAAATTTTACATAATTATGAAGTTTGATGTGCAGATTTTTAAAATTAATCAAAGTAAAATGGAACCATTTTATAATTGATGAGGATAATTTAATAACTGTGGAATAGAATATTTTGTATTATTTCAGGTAATTATTTGCCTCTTTTCATAATTCATATAGATAAAATTCAACCACCCATCATTTGAGAGAGTAATTTATATTTTTTTTCCTTATATTTTTATAATAGCTTTGTTTTTGTTTAAAATGAAAATAAGATAGTTGTGCAAACGCTACCTGATACTGTTTCCGTTGAGCTTGAAACCTTGCCCTTGTGGTTGAAAGGAGGCCATACTATGGAACCTGGGACCGAACGGAGGCTTCTGGTACGAAGCTCGGTACTCAGTATTCTCCGATGTCGGCACAGGTTCAACAGATCTGTCGTGGTATCCAACAATCTGCATCTTTTCAATGTCAACAAGTATGAATATTCCATTAATAGGCCTCACATAGATATTAGCAGTGCCTCCTTGCAGGAAGCACTCCACTCTCAAAGCCCTCCTGCTCTTCTTCTCACCATACCACCCAATGGTGAAAGTAGAGCAGACCACTTCGGAGAGGTTCAAGCCTCTCTTCTTGATCGACTCGACGAAGCCGCTGTGGTTGAATGGAAGCATTATTGCCTCGCTCTGTTCTTCGACTGTGAGAGTCGGGAAGCCATTTCCGTTATGAATTTCGTCGGATGTGATCTTCTTTGTTTTCAGGTCGATTACGATCTCGTGCGTTCGGCTGTCCACGCGAACGATCGTGAAGGATTTGCGAGGGATTTGGAAATGGTTTAGGTTGGATGGTTCCCATTTTAGCACTGCGATTTTGTCTGGGTCATCGAGGCCGACATAGTGGAAGGTGAGTTTATGATGGGAGGTTGGATATTTGTTTTGAACTACTTTTTGAACGACTGAGATCTCTGATTTGGATAGTGGGTCAAGTGGGTGTCGGAATTGAAGCGGAAGATGACTTGTAGGAGAAGTTGAAACTACAGCTTGCAGGAGGAAGAGGGCTGTGAAGAGGAAGAAAAGCATAAGTCTCATGGTTGAAGCCATGGCTGACCTTGGTCTAGCCTAGTGCGCAAAAGGAGTCTAGTTTCTGGGTCCTTAAATGGGAAAGAAATCTATTATGATGTATAGCAGCGTATTGAATATATATATATATATATATATATATATATATATATATATATATATATATATATATATATATATATATATATAAAATAAAATTTTAAAAATAGAGTAAGCATAATATTTAATCTCTAATTTATAAAAATAATAATTATTATCTTCCTTAAATTTTATAATTAATATTATTAATATTTTATTTTTATATTTAATATAATTATTAATCTTTCTTAATTATAATATTAAAATAAATAAAAAATATTAAAATAAATTAATAAATTTTAATTTAATAATATCATGTATATACAGACTAATTAGTTATATTCTTTTTTATTATTTTAATATTTTTAATGAAAAATGAAATGAATGATTATAATAAATATAAAAATAAAAAATTAATAATATTAACAATAAAATTTAAAAAATATTATAATTATTACTTTTATAAATAAAAATAAATATTATATATTTCTTTAAAATACTATTGCATATTACGAAAAAATATTTTGAATGTGAAGGGACCACGTAAGGTCGTTTGGCATTTTGGCATGCTTATCAAATTGAGGATTAATGCTGCTACATGATACATTTCAAATATTATTTAATATTTCCTTGACACTCTTGAATAGAAAAGAATCCAGTATGATCCATCAGGGGCCTCCAGATACTCTTGTAGAGTCCAATTAAAATAGACCTAACATTATCCTTACTTGCATATCCTATAATAGGAATAATTATATTTTTAGGATAATTCTTAGGTGGCAGGCCGAAGATCCAAACGCAACTGGGGAGCATATAATAATAATAATAATAATAATAATAATAAGTAAAGTAAAGTAAATATCACAAAATAATTAATATGTATATATTTAATTTTAAAAATATAAAGTAAAATAAAAATAAGAAAAATAGCATGCCTACAAAATAAATTTAAAAAGTGTATAAAGCTCATTCATAGAAGTACCAACAGGTTGTGAATTTTTTTAATTGAAATATCTGCATTTAAGTAATATATAAATAATTTTAAGTGATCGATATGATTAATTTAATAAAACCAATAATTTATTATCAGAAAATTTAAATTTAAATTATTTAATTTCACATCAATAGTTTAAATAAAAAAATAAAATTGTATAACTTTTACTAGGTCATGTAATCATTAATAATATTTTGATTTGATATTTTACACAAAAAAAATCATAATAATAATGTATATGACTTGATCCCATAAGAAATAACTCATCTTAGTCAATAATATATGTCCTTCTAAATGGTAATAATTTTAACAATATATCAATTTAAATAAGCAGATAAGTCTAAGTTTAAAATTTAATGGGTGCATTGAGATAGTTTACTTTGAAAATTTTGTTAATACATCACAAAAATAACATATAAATAACAAAATTACATAAACCCACATTCACGTACATGTAGATCCGTCAGTGTTATTGGGTACTACGTTAATTAGAGGTAGCATACGTACAGTCACAAGTTCTACAAAATCTTTTCATAAAATTTATTGTTTGTATATAAATTTTATAATATTTTCGTAAATAATATAAGTTATGAAATATCACTTTTCATACAAATCTTATAATTTTTTAATAAGAACTTGTAGTTTTATTTTTTTTTTAAAATCTTGTAATATGACTAGTGGCATTTGAGATACAAAAATTTCAGGAGCTCTCTAAAAATTGCAAAATTTATAGAACTTGCAATATTTTAGAAAAAAAAAAGCTACAAAATTTATGTAAAAAATTACAAAGACCATATCCGGTACTCTCTATTTCAAGAGAATAGTGAAACCCATATTTTTAACACCTCAAATATTAGAAAATACAATTTTTAATATATATATATATATATATATATATATATATATATATATATATATATATATATATATATATATATATATATATATATGTATAAGTTTTATAAAAATAATATTTAAAAAGTAAATTTAACAACTAATTTTTGGTAAAAATACGTGTTATACTCAATGTGTATCAAAAATTTTATGTGAAAGTGTCAAGAATATTTTCAATTAATCTAAAAACATCTTGTGCCATGGTTTGGCAATTGGCATAGTTATGGATTTGAGAATAAACGCTGCTTCTTCGTACATCCCAAATTTTCAAGTAAACCTTCGTTATATTTATATTTTTTTGTTTTTTAATATATATATATATTCATCTTTCTTTTTCTCAATTTTAAGCATAAACTTACATTTTTTTAATTTATAAAAAATTAGAGAAAATTTATACTTTTTAAAAATAGAAAGAATATGCCAGTTTTGAAATTCAAATTGAGAAATATACGTAAGATAAATGGATTATCATTTCTACCAATAAAAAAATGAAATTATGTCAGTGCAATAAGTTATAAATAATAAATGTAAATAATTTATGTGAATCTAAAACTCAATTACAAATATAGAAAGGTATATATAATAAACGTGAATAATAGATATGAATGTAATAATACTAAGCATATTAATTATATTAATTTAAAGAAAATAATTATAATATTGATAAGTACTGAAATCAAAAAATTATAATTATTTATAATAGATAAAATAATTAATACAACCAATCATTTCTAAATCAAGAACAGTGAATACATAAAAAAATTATCTAAGTTTTATTCAAAAGATATATTCACGAATTTTAGACGTGAATTTTCCCCATGTATTAACAGGCACAGTAAAATTTGCAGTAAAATTCAATAACAAATATAAAGATATACTATCTAATAATATATGTGAATCTAAAAACCAATTATAGAAAGCACCAAAATATATACATGATAAACGTGAATAAATACATGTGAATGAAAACCTGTCAGCCTTGCCTATCACTTGGAAACCGGCCACAAAGTGGTCCCCCAATGTTTCGTTCGGGGCGTTATCCAGTAAAAACCCTGGATCCCTCTCCCGTCTGATCTCGGTCATTTCACAGAAAATTTAGGGAAGTTTTTAATTAAATTTTTAATTATGGTTGCAACTCTCAATCTTCAAGTAGGCCCCGATCCCTCCTTGTTTCTTAGAGGTGTTGAAACAGGCTAATTTAATTTTATTATGCTAATATAATGAATAAAAATTTTATATCAAATCTATTCTAGATCGTGCTATTTTCTTCTTAAGTCTAGCTAAATTAAATTATTATAATTTTAGTTTCGGTCTCAATCACAAGTCAATATTTAGTGGGCAATTTCAAGCAAATTTTGCAATTATGTTTTATAATTATCATTATATTATTTATTTTTTATATTATTAATTAATTAAAATTAATTATTATTATTATAATAAAATTAGTAAAAAATAAATCAAAACATAATATTTTTAATATAAAAAATTCCTAATTAGAAGAGTAACTAAAAATTATGAGATGTACTGAAAAAAATTTAGTATTAATTAAAATAGATATAAGTATTTCGTTAACTGAATTCATAACATATATATAAATATATCACTATTTTATTATATTAATAATAACTTATTACTTTGATTAATATATTTATTTAATTATAGTAATTATTTTATATATGTTTAGTTATAATAATTACTTTGTGCAGTTATTTTTTTATTAATTTTTAGGTTTTATGATGGTAAGTTAAAATTTTCACATAATTTTTATTAATTTTTTAATTTTAATATAACTATTTATTTTAATAAATTTAATATAATTATTTATTTTAATAACTTTATATAATTATTTATTTTAATAACTTTATATAATATATGTTTGTGATATTAAATATGTAAATTTATTAATTTTAATATTAAAAATTATTTAATATTACTAATATATACAATTTTAATATGATATATATTAAAATATAATTTTATGAAAAAAAATACAAATTATCCCTTTCAACTTTAGAATAGTTAGATTTTGCCCTCTTCAATATTGAAAACTTAAAAATTATCACCTTAAATTTTATAAAACTTGAAATGAACACTCATAATTTATTTAATTACTTATAATATCATATTGTGTAATTGTTTCATCAAATTTGTAAAAAAGAACCATAATACTATAGTATAATAAATTTTTTGGACATTTTTTACATATAATTTTTATGCTATATAATTAATATTAATTAAAATAATTTTAATTAAATACTTGTAAATAAAATACAAAATTACATGCAAAAAGTAATACATTAAATTAACATTTTATAATATTATAATTCTTATTTAAAAATTTTATAAAAAACATAATTTTATAAAAATAGTTAATTAAGTGGATAATAGATATTAATTTTAAGTTTTATAAAATTTAAGAAGATAATATCCAAATTTTTAAAGTTAAAAAAGGTAAAATCTAACTATGTCACAATTGAATGAAATAATTTACATTTTCTCATAATTTTAAAATACCAAAATTATAATGTTAATATATATAAATATATAATAATAAATTATTTATTTATTATTTATTAATATTATCATGATTTAATTCAATAATTCAATAAATTACCACTTATTAATCACAGCTCTTTATTAACTCGGATCACTATTATTATTTTTTATATTAGTCCTAATCTCAAATTAAATAAAATTATATCAATTTCAACTCAATATACTAAATTTAACTCGTTTTAACACTTGTATTGTTTCTTTCACTATCTTATTTAACAAAAGGCTCTGGTTTTTTATTTTTTTTATTTTTATTTACATTCACAGGGAGTTCTAATTTTACACTTTGTGATCGCTAAGGAAACCTCTCATCACCGGCGCCTAATGGTTTAGAAGACTCTCGCTTTTGCTTTGATTAGAAAAATTGAAAATCTGAAAGAACGAAAATGAAAAAATACATATATATACTTAGATCGAATATAATAGGTATTTTTATTCCTACCATAAAATAAAAAGTAATTAATTATCAATTTTATTAATTATATATTAACTTTATAAAATTTACAATCATATTGAAAATTAATTTCAAAATTTTAAGATATTAAAATTATAGTTATTTTCTACCCTTAAATGTGAGCAAAGACACGTCTTAAAAGATGTTTGTTATAGTATCTTAAGATTTTAATATTCAAAATAACAAAATAAGTTGTAAAACTATTTAGATTAAAATTATTTATTCATAATTATTTATTTTTTAACAAATATAATCAAATAATTTTGATTTTGTAACTTTTGACATTATTACATATTATTTCAAAATTTAAAATTATTAAAATACTATAAAATTTATCATATTTAAATTAAACTATACAATTATCCTTGCAAAAGATGAGTATTGATCATAAAAAGAAGGGCAAAGTCCCCTTTTTGCTTTAAAATAAAAGATTAAATACTATTGATAATGTATAAGAGTTTTATACTATCAATTAATTATGTAATGACAAGTTATTAAATTATTTAATTAAAAAAATAATTAATTATTTTATTAATTAAAATAATTAATTAAATAAAAATAAAAAATTTAACTTAAAAAAATAGGTTTAGGATTCTGCTATTTATTACGTTATCTTCATCTCATACATATAATTTGGGGTGGGCTCAACAATGGTGATAAATTGATCAGAGAAATAAAATAATGGGAGAGCACGTAGTTACAAATATAAAAATTATTTATATCTTTATATGAGTGAAAGATGGGAGAAGCAGTCATCTAGGATAAAGTCATGAAAGTAATGAGAAAGGTTGTCAAATTTCTCAAAAAGAAACTCTCCCATCTTTTTTCCTCTCTAATAAATCTTTCATCGTTACTGAGCTCGCACCAAGCTATACGTATGAGATGATGATGACATAATAAATAGCAAAATTTTAAACCTTTTTTTTAAGTTAAATTTTTTATTTTTATTTAATTAATTACTTCAATTTAAAAAAATAGTTAAATATTATTTTAATTGGATAATTTAATAGCTTGTCATCATATAATTAGTTGACAATTTAAAACTCTGTCAGTGGATAATATTTAATCTCAAAATAATGGTCATAATTTTGAATTAAAGTAACACTTGCAATTATGAACTTTAATTAATAAAATTGGCATAGAATGTAAGAAAATATGATTATTATAATTAAATTATAAAAGATTATAACCACCGTTTTATTCGTAATAATAATATTACATGTAATAACGTAATTGTAAATTGCAATTTAAAGTTGATTGTAACTTTCGTCCCATGAGAAAGATGAAAAGAAAATTATAAATTTCAATTAAAATAAAAACAAATTTTAAATTCTAAAATATGAATAAATAATAATTATAAAAGTTATCACTTTATTTTTTTCTCTGATCAACACATAAAAATCTTATATTAATTTTTTTATTTTTATTTTCCATCCAATGGCATTAGAATGATGAAAAAAAGCGGAGATATGGTTAATGAATATGAGAGAAAACCTGCAAAAGACAGTAAGATTTTTACTTGGTCGGAGAGAAAAAAATAAAATGAAGAAAACTCTTCAAAATTATTCTTATCTATTATTTAAATAAGGAGAAAACATTTTAAAATAAAATATACATTTATAACTACTTATTTATTTCAAATTTAATAAATTTTCCTATATTTTTTCTTCTTTTCAAATTCAAAACATTTCTCATTTACTTCTCCGATTTTCTTTCCAACTATACAACGATAGAGATGTTAAAATAGGTTGTGTTTAATGAGTTAATTTAAAATTGGTATAATTTTACTTAGATATTAGAACTAGAATTAGGACTGATATAAAAAACGATAACAGTAACTCAACTTGGTAATAGAATGAGATTTATAAGTGTTAAAGTAGTCCATTAGTTTGATAATAGTAGTAAATAATAAATAATTAATTTATTATTGTATATTAAATTTTGTATATGTTGAAATAATAATTTTGGTATATTAAAATTATACTTTAATATATATAATATTAAAATTATATATATATGAGAAATATTAAATAGTTTTTAATGTTAAAATTAATAAATATGTATTTAATATTGGTAATATATATTATATAAGTTTATCAAAATAAATAATTGCATTAAAATTTGAATTAGTACTTTTATAATAAAATTTTAAATTATTTAAAAATTTAAATAAATAATTTTGATATTAATTTTAAATATACTATGTACATATATATAATATAATGTGTTATTGTTTATTTTTATTATATATAAATTATTATAATTATTTTTATTAATATATTATTTATTTACAAATGTTTAATAATATATAAATTGTTAAATATATTTATTTTTATATATAATATTTTGGATTTGATGAATATATATTTAATAATATATACTTATTTTTGTATATAATATAGATAACTTACTAATATAGATATTTATTTATATTTATTTTATTTAATAGTAAAAATTTTCTGGATTAAGTTTTGTGGTTTTCACTTTTCTTAATGGGGTTTTTCACATTCAAATTATTATATTTTAATTTATTTTCTTATTATTTTTAGTTTTATAAAATAATAATAATAATAATAAATTTTAACTGATAAATTTTATAATAATAAGAGTAATAATAATAACAATAATATATAATAATAATAATAATAATAATCACATGAAGAGAATTTAATCTAAAATTTAAAATTTCTCACTGTTAATTAATCACTTGAAATTTTTAATATATAATTTTGATTATAAATCTTATTATACCTTCAATTTAAATTTAAATTATTTAAATTAAGTAAATATTTTATAAATAATTTTTACAAATGATCAAATTATTTTTAGTTAATATTTTCTTTCACATATTAAAAGTGATAAGATTTTAATTTAAAATTTTAATATATTGGAAAGTTACCAATATATCCTAAGAAATTATGAACAAAATTATATTAATATTTAAAAATTTTCTTACTTTTTAAAAAGAATTTATATTTAATTTTTTTAAAATTTAAAAAAATATATAATTTTTATTTTAATTATTTCAATAAATTTACCCTGATTTCATTATTTTAATAAAATTTTAATTGATAATAATAAAATATAATTATATTTAATAATAATAAATTTTAATTAATTAATAATATAAAATTAATAATAAAAATAACTAAGATGATAATAATAAAAAAATATAATGAATTATAAAATTTACCTAAATTCTTGTAATAAATGCCGACTTGATATTGAAATTAAAATTGGTACTGATAGTATAATAATTCAATGTAAATCAGATTTAATGAAAATATAGTCTGATCTAAAATTATTTTGATGTATAATTTTTTTTCGTTGCATTAATTTAATAGAATTGTATTAATGAATTTTAACGTGTTTATACAGCGGCAAGAGCAATAAAGGCGAGGTTTCGCCCATGCTCCATCAAGCTGTGGATATTTTGCCAATCGCAACTTATCTCCGATGTTGAATCCCTTGACAATCAATATAAATCAATCAATCACCACTCGTTAATACCAGTCAACATTAATCAATTAATACTTGTGTTCAGAGCATCGTGCCTCTCTTCTGTGTGGGTATGACGTTGGTTTGCCACATGTCAAAGCTGGTTCTCCGAATCTCCGAGTAATATTTTTTCTTTTTCCTCTTCTACTCAAATTTGCTTCCCTTTTTTAAAACTAGATTTTAAACCGCGCCTCGCGTAAATATGTAAAATATTATTTATATAAATACATATTTTTATAAATAAAATTTTCATAACAAATATTTTTAATTATTCCTAAAAATTATACAAATAAAATTTTAATATATAAATTAAAGTTGTGATTATATTCTTTAATCAAGCAAGGTCATATCATAAAATTACATAAAGACAAATAATTATTTTAAACTATAATCAAAATAAAACTAGAATAATTAATATTTTATGAAATATATGATTTGCTTTGTTACTCTTAATTAAATACTTTTAATTGATTTAAAATTTTAAAAATATTTAGTCAAATATTGTAAAAAAATAAATTACTCAAAAAATTTTAGAGAGTTACATAAATTACAATATAAAAAATTATGGAAAAAATTAAAAATATCCACAAAATCAATGTCTAGCAATAATTATAAATAACTTTATTAGGTGAAGGTCAATTTACATAAGATATTTTATGCGATTAGTCAGAAAAAATTGAACAAAATATTTAATATAATTAAAAAATTTATTTGAATAATATATTTGGTTATAACTTAATTTGAAACACAAATACAATTAGAGAAAAAGTAAATGAATAAGTTGAATGAATTTATAAAATCTAAGAGAACATTTTGAATAAATAAGATATAGCAATTACTTGATAATTTTAAAATTTTCAAATGATTAATAAAATATTAAAAATAAATTATTTACATGATTTTAGGAAATTATAAAAATTAAGTGAAATTTTTTGATAAAATAAAAAATAATTATAAAATTAATGATTAATAATAATTATAGCTAAAATTGGGATATTTGTAATTTGTGTGAGGGAAATATAAATAAGGTATTTTACATAATTATAGAGAAAAAATTGGATAAAATATTTAATATGATAAAAAAGAGAGGCCATTTATATCTTTTATAGATTACAAAGTAAAATTTTGAATAAGTGAAATTCAACAAAAATTATATAAAAAAGGCATTTAACAAACTTATTAAAAACTTATAAGGTAAGAGATTGCTAAAACTGACATTTAAAATAATGTGAAATTTTATTTTATTAGTAAAATAATTAATATGCAAACAATCAAAATGAATAAAAAATATTATGTAATAAAATAGATAAAATAAAAAATAATCCGAGAGATGTAAAGTAATATAAAAATATATATTAGTGAAAGGAAATAACATGAAGTGAGAGGAGGAAGAAAAAGTAAATAATAATTAAAAAAATAAAAAAGAGAACAAGAGGTGAAGATAGTTCAAAAGGCGAAATCAATACTTAGAGCATAAAATAAGAGGTGGCAAAAAGGGAAATATATTAACAAATGTAAAAAGTATGACCCATTGGGAGATAATAATATATTAATAAAATAATTATATTGAAACAAAATTATAAAAATTAATGAGCTAAAAAATGGATGCTCAAAACTCAACAAGTGAAACATAAGCGAAACCTGGAAATAGGAATGAACAAAACAAAAACAAGCTAAAAATATATATAGTTATTACCAGAATTACATTGTATTAAAAAAACTGAAATTGGTAACTAAGAATAATGAAGAATAAAATTGGAGCAGTTGTGAAAGTACACGTGGCATGTATGAGATATAGAAGGATAAATCAAGTATTACCGTATATATAGATTTTTTTTCTTTCTCCTATAGTCCTACTCACAAATAGGCGCCCCTCTGGTCCTCCCATATATATATATACATATATATGTATATATATACATATATATATATATATATATTATTTTGCTATAAAAACATTCAATATTAAAAAATAAATGAAAAAGATGACGAAAAATTATAAAAGAAAGAATATATTTTATTCTATTATATAGAAAATAATTCATACAATTCACATTTAAAAAATAAATATGTCAAACATTAGAATTTTATAATAATAGTTTATAAAAAAAATTGAAACTTAATAATTGATTATAATAAAAATATAACATTTGATATATATATATATATATATATATATATATATATATATATATATATATATATATATATCATTATTCATAACACTTTCTCTTAAATGTCCATCTTATAAAAAATATCATTGAATTTGTTTAAGTCAATGTTTTTACTAACAATTCTATTAAGGACAATTTGCATAAATTTGTTATAAATATGACCACAATTCTTTTGTGAGCAAGAGAGAGAACTTTGACAAGATACAATTTGCTGCATCTCCTTTGATGTATTATACTTTAATTACGCTTTTACATGTAGTGTTACTTTTTATTGAAATTTTTTTTTGAAATTCAAAAGAATTGATTATTCACTTATTACATATATGTTACATGTTAGAGAAACTATAATTGTAATTTATACTAACAAGAAATATGATATACATGCATCATAAAAAATAATAACATAGGATTAAACTTTATGTAAATCAAATACATTACATCTATACAACTAAATAATTATGACTCAAAATTTATATAAATAAAATAATCTTATATCATTATTTTACAAAAATACTAAAATTTATGTTAATTTTGTTGTATTATCTTCTAATTGAAAAAGAACTATATCTTACTAAAAAATTGTATCAAGATATGTGTAATTAAGAAGACACATTAGTGCATCAGTTGCATTAAAATATAATATTTCAAGACTAAGAAAATTTTCATTATTCTTTGGAGCTTGAAATAAATGCTTATTAGTACCAAGTGATTAAACAATCATTGGAACATTCAATAGATATGATTTATCCATATGAAAATATTTATGATATTTCTATTTTGATTGATAAATAAATATTTTATCATTTAAATGCTTGGTCTACAGATTAAGATAAAATTAATTTTTTTTTAAAAATCATCTTAAACCCTATTTTTCAAATACTCTACTACTTTTGCAAGCTCTTCATAAGTTCCAGTAATATGAAATTATTAACATATATAACAATTATACTAAAATAACATTATATTTCTTGATAAAAAATAATAAATTTTTATATATTTTTTAATAAATATTTATTAAAATAATTACAACATATTCATCTGAATTGTTTTAATATATACAAAAATATTTATAATTTAATTGAATATATTTCTTAAAAATTTAAATTTCTTAAAAATAAGAAATTTTTACATACTTTTTTAATAAATATTTCTAGTAATGTATTAAAAATTTTTAGGAATTCTCATATAATATAATTGTTAATTGTCGTGTGTGAAATATGATAAATTAAATTCATTAAATGCATATCAAATTTTAACACATTACCAGAAAATTATATTCACTACATAAAAATAAATATTCTTATAACCAATTGCAATTATTGTAAAAGTCTTTGTGTATAAACCATAATTTTTCTTTATAATTTTAATTTTCTTATTATCATAATATAATTGTACATTTAACTTCATACCTTTAAGGTATTTCTTTACTTTGCAAGTAAATTTAAATTTGGCATTTATATTTGAATTGCACCTTTTCTTTTGTCTTTTGGCCAACAACCATATATTATCATTCTATAAATTTAAGATCATTACTAACAATTAATTTTTTTTTAATTTGGAGGGCTACATAGTATCAGTAACTATTTCATGTTTAGTTCTCCCTTTCTCATTTGAGATATAATCAATTGAAATATCTTTATTTTTCATAAAATTTAAGTACCTAAACTTCTTTAAGAAGTTTATCATTATATCTTAAATCTCAACTTCTTCCAAAAATTTGTTATTAATTATATCTCAAATATCTTTAAAAGTATTTAATTCCTCAATATCTTTATTTTGAGGATATTTGGATTTGGAATCAATAAATTTGTCATGCATCAAGCATATATTAGACTCAATCATTATTGATAAATAGATTGCCTTACTTAAGTATCAATCTAAATAAGAGCATATGCAATTGATATATAATATTTATTTTTTCTCTTTTAATTAGTAACATATTATGCAATTTTACTAAACTTTATAAACCAATCATCTTTTAAACTTTTTGTTCATATCCTTTTGTATGAGGATAAAAATGATTAAATATCATATTATTTCTACAATTGTATATTTTATTCTCCTAATTTTGAAAATATAATTTCACATATGAATTTATATTTTCTATCACTTTTGAAAACCATTTATGTGCATTATGGTAAAATAAAAATATATTGCACAATCAAAATTTTTCTATATATAAAACATTTTATCTTCTAACCAAAACTAACTACAAAAGGAAACTATAACTTTTTAAGTTGATGCATATAAGCTTTGCAACATATAAAGTTACATGTCCTTTGAGATAATATAAAGAATCTTATTCTCTTAAACAAAGATACGACTACTAATTTGGAACATTAAAAATATTATATTAGAATCATTTTATTTATAAACATACTTTAAGATATTTAACAATTATCCTTATTAGAATATAATAATCATTAAAGCCTTTAAATGTAAATCTACTAGTATTATTAAGACATATTGTCTTAATTATATAATTAAAAAATTGTACTTAAATTTAAATTATTTAAGTAAGTAATCTCGTAAACATCATATTACAAATTAAGAATAAATACATATATGACTATTCTATTAAAGAATTAACTAGAATAATAAAACATCCATATAGTCCACATATCCAAATAGTGGATAAATAGATCAACATATGTTACCTTATAAGTAATAAGAATCTACTCCTAACCTTAGTTAGTAATGGGTTTATAATTACCTTGAAAATAAGTAGCATATGAAATTTTATTGAAGAATCTTCTAATTGTTTAATGAATAACCTCATAAATTTTTAATTATTTTTTACATTATTATTGATTTAAAATGATCCATCTAATCATGCTAAATAGTGAAAAAAATTTGGTGAGTGAACTTCTAATTTACATTCCTTTCAATTAGTTTTGTATATATTTATATGTATATATATAATACATATAAAAAATAAATAATAGTAACTTTTCTAATACGTTTTTCTTATTTAAGATAACCATTATAATATAAAGATATTTAATATTTTATTATCTCAATGAAGTATCTATTTCATTGTATTTCTCTAAAACTTAGTAAATATCTTAAGAACTTAATTGACAATAATGCATATTAATCAACATTATACTACCAAATATTATATTGACATATAACTTTCACAAATCATTAATTAACAAAAATATTTTCCATTGTTGAGAATATATACATTGTTATACTACCCATAAGAGATAAATATTCAATATTAATTTAATAGGAAATGAAACTGACCAATTTTATTATCAATCAAATTATTAATTTTTTCTTTAGGATATGCAAACAAAATTGCCACATTGAAATGTTTAATATTATAAGAATCATGGTTGAGAGCATTATTTTTATCAACAAAATTGACCTCATTTTATTTTTCTTTAAAGTAAGGTATAGTAAAATTTCACAAGATGTTTTTAACATACAATAGGTACATAACTAAGACATTTCATATAGCTTCAATAGCATATACTTTTAAATTTCCAATAACTTTTGACATCATAGGCCTTTCTCATTATAATCTTTAACTTCTAGTGAAGAAAACTAATCTTGCTATTATTTGTACTACTAATATTACCATTACAATTACATAAATTGATATGTCCTTTTACACATATATGATTATAATTGCGACTTTATCCACATCTAGACCTTCTTTTTATTAATAATAGTTTCACTTCATGGAATGTAATAAAACTAGTGGGGTGAATTTTATTATTTTTCATCAAAAACTAACAATTTTATTTGGCCAAAAGAATACAAGACAAAGCATTTATATGATGATAAAAGAAAGAAATAAAAATTAGATTATTTAATTAATATAAAAAAGAAAAGTAATACTAGATGAAATTTTACTTCATTTACTTTCTTTATTATTATCACTATAAATTTTATTTGACATGAAAATGATAATAAAAGAAAACCATTACCTTTATAATTTGATAGCAGCTTAATGGAAGGCATGAGTTTTTTAATACAAAGGCAAAATCCTCAAACCTTTATATCTTTGCTTGCTTTTCAAAAATTTAATAATGAAAGGAAGAATCTTAAGGGTTTTTTTTATTGTATGATGACTTCAACACATTTAAAGAAAATAGCAAGTTATCACACATATAAAAACACAAGGGAAATAACAAATCATTTAATAAAATAAAATTATCCAAAATAAATCAAAAGTCAACAATAGGCATGATTCCTATGTGTAAATTTAAGGACCTCTTTATCAACATTTTAGGTCTACAATATAGTTTTTCTAAAGAAATATTTAAAACATAACTTAACGTAAAAGGTTTACTAGATTCAAAATGAATTCTAAGCAAATATGAAAAGAAAGAATAAAGAACCCATGTTTCCATGTGATTCTTGAAATGCCATTTTATCTCTAAACATATTGACTTTTTACTAATTGTAATAGTAACAAAGCATGTCATAAAAAATAAAATATATAATGGGGAATAAAAATGATTCAAATATAAATCTATTACAATAAAATTGCATGTTAATAATAAAAAGGTATGAAAGAAAACGACAAATTCAACAAAGTTATCATTGGTGCAATAAGTCCACCAAGTGCAGTTATGATAGATATGAATAATAAGCTTACAAAATAAAGCTTCTTTGATATTTTTACATAGCTTTGCATTAACACTTTATTCCCTTATTATATTGCATTTTTAGGATCTATTATATTTAAAAGAATTTAAGTATTCAATATTTGTAATAAATAATTTTTTCCATAATATTGAGTATTAATAGCTATAATATGAACATTGATTGAATTAAAAGACATATCAATTAAAATAAAAATAATTTATACATATATAAACTATTAAATCATATGTGTAAATATTATTTCAAAACATAGCTAAATCAAAAGTAAATGATGTGTAAATGCAAACAAATAAAATTTATAGATAATTGTCAAATTGATAGACTCACTTTCTTATCAGATAATTTGAATGTTTGAATTAATAAAATAAACTTAGAAAGTAACAAAATTAATATTACAAAATAGAGATGCAAGAATCATTCTAGTGTAAAGCAACAACTTAAGAATGAAGAAATAATTTTATATGCAATGTAACGATTTTACATGCAAATAATAGTAGTCACAAATAACAAGAGAAATCATACATAAGTTTCTTATCTTATGCATTAAACTTAATATGCATAATCATAAAGAAAAATAGAAAGGGTCTTTTCAATAAATAATTTACATAATATAATAGAGATCATTATTTGATTATATCTAAATTTAATAAGGAAAGAAGTCATGCTTAAAAACTTTATGGATTTGAATACATTGAAAGATAATGCTTCTTTTTACAAATCCAAAAAATTAATTTAGAATAAAATCGTGCTTATAACATGTTATAAAAATGTTCAATACTAAAAAGATAATCAAAGAAATATATAAAGAAAATAAAAGAGAAGGAGTATATTTTATTTAACTGTATATGAAATAATTCATATAACCTATATTTATAAGGCAAATAGGTCAAACGTTATAATTTCACAATAATAACTCTTAAAAAATATTGAAACTTAATAATTAATCATAATAGAAATATAACATTTGACTTATGGACATTCATATTTAATTATCAATATTCATAACATATTTTTTTTAACTTTTTATTACTTTTTAAAATTTTACAGAAGAAACCATTAAATCATTATCTAAAAAATTTAGTTAAAATCAAATTAGATCTAAAAAATTTTCTTATATCAATTTAGTATTAACCTTAAAAATTTCACCTTAAATTAGTATTAAAAATTTTTTTACATCAATTTATTGCATAAAAATCTTGCAAAAGATCAAATTAGTGCCAAAATTTTTTATATTAATACTAAATTGACTTAAAAATATTTTAGTAATAATTTGATGTCAATCAAATCTCTTAAGTAATGATTTGATAATTTTTTTAATTTTATATTATTTTATAAATGACACATTATTTTCCTCAATTCTATTTACTTTATTTTTTCTATATCTTACTGTTATTTACATATCAACTATCTCCTTATCAGAACAATATTTTATTATCCTCCACTTGTCAACTTCCTAGCATTTTCTTACATTATTAATATTTTTTGTATTACTTTATCAATTTATGTTTAATATCAGTGAATGAAAATTAAAAAGATGATTATTCTATAATCATATTTGATATGATTAGAAGTGGAATAAGTATTCGATTTCATAATCATATTTGGCATAATATATATTATAAGAATGAAACAAAAAGGGAGATGGCAATGATAATAATATTTTTAAAAAATAAAAAAGCCTATAATTGAAATTATATTTATATAAAAAATGATATTGTCATTTTTTGTTTAGTTATAATTTCTTTTTATAATTGATTATATATATAATTTTAATTCGTGCATGTATGTAAAATAGTAAAATTGTAATATATGTTAGATAAAAATATATGATACAATCAATAATAAAAATAAATCATATTAAATTTAATTATCAAAATTATAATCAATAAAAAAATTTATAATAAAAGTATAAAAATAACTTACCAAAATTTTTAGATTAAATATTTTTTGATGAAGAATATAAAAATATTTTATTATAAAAATATAATTATCAAAATATATGAATAGAGAAATCTTAAAAATTGATATTATTTTATTATTTATTAATAAATGATAATGTTAGACAGTATAGAAAATGTGAGAGATATGAACGTAAATAATCATCCCATAAATAATGGATTCACTTTTGCTATGGAATAAAAATTCCTATATCTATAAAACAAGCTAGCCTAACTGATCCATAGGCTAACCCACATATTTTGTTGTTTTTTAATATAGATGCCCTAATCTAGTCCTAAAAAGCTAATGGATAAACAAGTCAGCCCACATGCTTTTTTTTAAAAAATGAAATTCTTAGATAATAAAAAATTTTAAAACTATTTTAGAACATCACATATTTATTCATAAATAAGGCATAATATATTTAAAATTTATATATAAGCTTAAAAAAAATCTACATATACATATATAAGTCATAAAATACCCACAAAATTAAAAATATTATTTATAAATAATTCATAATATAACCCTGTGCAATAAAAAGTGAGAGAAAGAAGTGTGATTTGTATAAATTAAAATTTTGAATCAATATAAAAATTAAAAAATTTAGAATTGAAAAGAGTTATGTGAGCCGGCCTTGCCCTTTTATAGGTTGGCTTGCACAAATTGCAAGTCATGTAGATTAGGTCAAATTTGGCCTACATTTAAATGAACCTCTAATATAGATGTTCAGATCCACAAAAGCTTGCAAATAAATGAGCTAGCTTGTAACCTACAGACTTTTTGAAAAACTTTAAGAATTTCATTATTTGATGAAATGATTATTCCAAAAAAATGAGTATTTCCACTCTATTATGCCAACTAATCAAATTTTTTTTATCTCATTCCATTTCATCCCACTCTATCCTATCATTATATTAATGGTCATTCTCTTCTTTTACGATTGCCATTTACTCCCATTATATTCCAAAACTACTTAAGTATCATTTTTTTAGTAATTTTGTTATATTTCAAGTTCTTTTTTATTAATGGTTAATCATATTAAATAGTTTGTCTTCTTACACTATATACATATACATGTGTGTGTGTGTGTTGTTAGGGCAAAATGCGCTTTCTGAGAAAAAGAAGATGAAGAAAAGATACAATTATGTGTAAAATAATTATTAGAAATATATTGAATGCTATGCATACAAATTTCAAGTCATCTCTTTGCATATGTATATAAAAAACTTCATTCAATTATCATAAATAAATAAATAAAGTAATAATCACTTATATTTGTGGTAGCTATGAACTTTAAAAGATTCAACACCTATTTATTTTTTGCATTTTCAATTATACAAGGACACTGTACTATAAAAAATTATGCAATCAAGTCTTTTTTCAATATTCTTTGTTCCTTATTTTGATTTAATTGTCACTATTAGTCATGTATCCTTGATATCTGATATAAAATAAAAATTTCAAAAACTTTATGAAAATATATCATGAAACCAAATAGAAAATAAGTTAGAAAGTATAATGTTCTTAAAACATATTACAAAGAACATTGTCCTTTAAGCGACTTTGCCCCCACTATTTCTTCCAGGGTTTTATGGCAAATACTCCTAGGTTTTATCTAAGTACTACAGAGATTAAACAACTAGCAATATGATAATCTTTCCTCAAAAACTCTTTTGAATGATTTAGAGAAGTAATAGAGTGATGAAAAAAAATAAAGATTCATTTATTCTTTTCATTTATGATGAAAGATAAATTTCTTTTATTCATTTCCATTCACTCACAATCATTTGTAGTCATGAATTGACTCAAATATTGATTTATATATATATAATATTTTTTTATTGTTTCAGTCATATTTATAAATAATGCTTGAATTAACATGTTCCTTGAACATGAATTATTAAGTCTCTTGATTTTGAACCAATATATCTATTTAACATGAATTAACATAACTCTTGATCATAAACTAACATGATTCTTGATCATAAACTAACATGATTATTAATCATTAACCATCATGTGTTTTGAAATGACTTTTTATCATTAAACAATATTTTTCTTGACCATGAATCAAAATGTCTCTTGATTATGAAGTAATACATCTATTGATCCTTAGCCAATATAATGTCTCTTGACCATGAACCAAAGTGTCTCTTGATTATGAACCAATACATCTCTTGATCCTTAACTAATATGTCTTCTGATTATCATATCTTTTGAGCACAAATTATCATGTTTATTAAACATGAACCATGTGTCTCTTGAACATTAACTATCAAACCTTTTGATTATGAACTAATGTGTCTATCCATTATGAATAAGCATGCCTCTTTGATCATAAATTAGCATATTTCTTGATCATGTATCATCATATCTCTTAGTTTTAAAACAGTATGACTTTCCAACACTTTCCAACAATTAGTGTGTGTATTTTATTATTTTAATTTGGGGATTTAACCACACACATACATAACAATTTACAAAGTAGTTCCAACATGTGTGTGGGTGTATGTATTAAAAAAAATAAAATTTAGAAGTAGAATTGATTCTTTCACTATTTTAACTTTCTATTTTTTCTTCAATTATGAATTTTTGAACTAAAGTTATAATTAAATATTCTATTTCAATAAAATATCCTTGTGACTTACATTAAATATCTTGTTCAATTTTCCCCCTAATTATATGAAATGTTGTGTTTAAATTGTCTTCCTCCTAACTACATAAAGTACAAATATTCATAATTATTGCTGGTCATTAGTTTTGCAATTTTTTTTTTTTTTTGTGAATAAGAGGGGAAAAGCCCAAATAATTTTTTAATTTTATTCATAATATTTAGTACCGATTTACTTATTCCTTAAATTACTTGATTTATTTATTTTTTTTCCATAAATAAAAATTTTCAAATTTACTAAAAACATTTAATTAAAAGTGAAACAAATCATGTACCTTATAAAACTTCATTACTTTGTTTTCTCTTTTGATATATTTCGAATAATATTTTGCTTTTTACACAGTTCTAATGCTATATAATTTAATTTTATTTTGAAGATTGATTGTAACGTTATTTCATATATTACAATTTAAAATTTAATTTTTTCAGAAAATAATTAAAATATTTTATAATTATAGTTTAATTATAGCTTCAATTTGCATGATTTTATTACTAATTAATTATAGCTTCAATTTATATTTTTATGACGATATTATTAACTGATTTTTAAGCATTTATTTATTTATTTAATAATTTTTCTCTAAAACTAATAAAAATTCTATATATAAACAAATATACACACATATAATAAGCAATGTGATGTGATGTCGAGAAGTTGCCGTATATATTATTTATGATTTTTAGATTGTTTTGAAATTTAGAAGTCAGAATTTTAAGGGGTGTCCAAAACTAAAGAATGAATAATAAAATTTACAATTAATCTTTGAATGGACAATTCTTTCTTGACTTGATTCAACGATGGTTAATATAGAGTTTTTCGAAGAATTTCCATTTGTATTTATCTATCCGTAAAATAAATTTAAAAAATAGAATATTATTTTACTTTTGAAAAGAAATATCAATGATTTACTTCTTCCTCATCTTATAAATTAATTCTTAATAGATTGTTGTTTACGTGAGTTAATTATTAATAAAATTATAGAAAATTTAAAATTAAAATAGGAGAAATTTACATTTTATTTATGTATAATTTTGCCCTTTTTCAAGTAACATATTTATGATTTTGAATTTTGAAATTTAATTTTCTAATCATTAGCACTTGATTCACGTAAACTATTTTTTCATCAAAAAATCAATGGAGAAGTCACATGAAAAGCATATAATCTCTCATATATTCCCTTAATTTTAATTCTAATCATCGCTCATTTAGAAGTAATTTTTCTATAAAAATTCTAACTGAATTTTAGAGCTAACACACAGAACAAATATTTAAATCTATTTTAATTGCAAAGAAGGAACTATAGAGATTAGAGAGGAATCATGAGAAATTGAACTAGCAGTAAAGCAACGAACAACAATGGACGCCAAGTGCGAACAGAAACAATCAACTGTGGAGAAAATGTAGAACAACGAGAGGCAATGAACAACAACAGTCCAGTGAACAATGAAGAACGAGACATCTGTAATGAAATTAAGTGATTTTTTTTTTTTTTTGGATGGAATTGTGTTTGATTGAACAACAAAGTTGAATCAAAATTAGGGAAGGGGAAAATCATATGTAATGCATGTAACTTCTCTATCAATTTCTTAATAGAAAATAATTTAGATAAATAAAATATTAATAATTAAAATTATAATAGAATGAATATCGATATTTAAAATTATAAATAAATTAATGAAATGGGAAAAAATTATTAGTGAATTAAGTGTAATTTTTTTTAAAAAATGTAAGTATAAGCATGTCATTAAAATTTATATATTATAATAATGAATTAAGTGATATGAGGATTGATAGAATATTTTAGATAATGATTACAATATACTAATTGCATTAATATACCAATGAATTTAACTATTAAATTTTATTTGTTTATGCAATATTATTCAAAATGAATGTAAGTTAATGATTAAATTACTGGTGTATCAAAATCTCTTTCAATATTTTAATTTTTGTAACTTGATATTTATAAATGGGTATAGAATAAAACACACCATCTTATAATATATCAATAGCTTGAAACTATTAAATTTTATTCAACTTGTGTAACACTATATAAAATTAATAAGTTTAAATCTTTGATTTTATTTATGCATTATTATAGTGGAGCGATGAAATCTCTCCCTTAGAGATCTTATCTTTAGTTGAGAAGCACCATCCCCGGGCTGCAAAGCAAAGGAACGGCAAGGGTCCACTGGTTGGAAAGGGAAAGAAAGTGCAACACGATGTTTCTCTATGCCTTTCATATCAACAAAATCACACTGTTGATCCGCCAAATAAAAAATTATTATAGGCTTTGTTTTAAACAATTGCAAGGTTTTATGAATAAGCCATAATTTTTTTTATAAAAATTATCATATTTTACCCGAAATTTGTAAATTTTTCATAAAATTACATAATTGTTTAAGATATGGAATGCAAGTTTTTTTTTTTTTTGATAAAATCTTATAATATGACAACATTCAACACAAAAATACTTAAATCCTCTGTGAAAAAAAGTTTCAAAATTTTATAAAAAAATAGATTGAAGTGACGTCTGTCTGGACCAAATCGCATGTAGTCTTCACTTTCAAAGGAACATAATTTGATAGATATTTGAAATAATTCAAATAGGATACATATTTTTATATTTTTCGTCAAAAATTTTCGCTTTTCTCAGCTTTAACATGAAAAGTAATAAGTCATATAAGAAATTTTTTGATAAAATATTTATGAACTTCAATTAGTGATGTTCAAAATTTTGTGTAGTTATTAAATATAAAACTTGTAGAAATTAATAATTTTATAAAATTTTAAAAATTTTACACAAGATTGCAAATTTTATATCACTATCACAAAAATACAATATAACTTTGTTTAATTGACATAAATTAAAGTGAGAATTGATATATATAATAATGCAATAACAACTTTAAAAATACAAACAAATTAATATGTTAGCTCTATTTAAGAATTGATATTGCAAAATCAGAATATCTTTCTACTTCGATTATTAGAAAATTGAGATTTAAAAGGTAGTGAAGACTTGGTTTAGAAAATTGGGGATATGGTTAGCACATCACTTTTTTACATGATCGACATCTAAAGTGATTGTAATTGCTAACTTTGGAAATGGTGTATCCTAACATGTCAATTTTTATCTAAACAACCATTGTAGTTTGGGTGCCAAAAAAACCTTTGAATTTTGCACTCTACTCTTTGACTTTTCATTTTTATGTGTCAAAAAGCTTTTAAGCTTGAAGTCTTTAAAGATATCTCTTTTTAGTAATCTTGTTGAAGCATCTCATCTATTTTTTAGTATCTTCACACTCTCACATAATGGATAGGATATTTTAACAAGATTCTCAACAAGACTCACACATGGGATTAATGTTTGTCATATGAAAGCATTTATAAGCTATATGTCTATCATAAGCAAAATTTCTAAAAGACTCATACAAAAACCCTAAAAGCTAAGCCAACAAGATTGCAATCAATCAATTCAATTTATAAGTAAAATCATATTCAAACATTCCAAACCATGGATAAAACCATTCTCACAATGATAAGAATTAAACCATATAAGCTACCAAAATTATATTATAATGATATCCAAAGCTCAATCTCATAAAGTCATCATAGAAAAGGTTTATAAAAACCAAAAATTAGGAAAGTTAATGTGCCAACATGAATAAAAGGAACAATATAAAATGACATTCAAATACTAAAAAATTTCAAAGGGAAGCATCTTTAGCATCATTATCACCATATAGGTATATCCTAGAACTTGGCAAATTTTGCAATATTGCTTTCCACTTGGGAAAGCAAATCCTTTAAGCCTACAAGTACCCCTTCAAAACCATACATCTTGTTATCTATTTGGATTGCCCAATGCTTGAGAGATTGCATTTGTTTAATAAAGGAAGTTTGCATATTTTGAAGCATAGTTAGAACTTGATTCTCCAAATTGGTGAAGTATCTACCAAGACGAATACCCTTTTGCTAAGGTATCTTGGGAGACCCACTTTTAGCTTCATCTTGCAAGGTAGCTTGCCTTAACTCCTTACACATTTGTTTTCCTTTGGTCATCAGATTCTAGTTTTCATTTCCATTGTGTAATACCCATTAAATAAGCAAAGAATGACAACACTAAACTAGAAGGTGTTTATTAATAGGTGATTAGTAAAAATACTCATTATTGCTAGTGAAAGAATTTGTTAGTTCAATAGAAGAAAATTTTATTAGGAATTATCTAGGAAAAAATTTAAGGAAATAAAAAAATATTTAAGCTCCAAAGTTGATAAGATTTTAGAGTAATTTAGTATTTTTATTCATGAGGATCTTAAAATAAACCCAAGGCATCAAAATTGTAATTTTGGATACACACTAATATGAGTGCATGGTTTTACCAAGGTATAAGAGGAAAAAGAAATTTATTTAAGGGATTATTATAATTTTTAATAATTCTCCAAATAATGATTTTATTAGAAAAATAGAAAAAGATTATTAGATAAGAAACTAATATTTTAATATATTATTTGATGAGTAGGTAAAAGGAAGCTTCTATAAAGCTTGGTCAAGATAAGATTAAAAGAGAATATTCCTAGTATACTTGGGAAGTAAGGGAAAATAATACAAGATGATGACATCAAAGACTTGGAGGTTACTCCACTCTTCTACTATAAATAGCTTAGCCATAGTTCATTTGTAACTCATCCAAAGAGAGAGAAAAAGAGAAAGAAATTTGTAAAGAGAAAAGCAGAGCAAACAAGAGTTCTTTCATATTTTTCTAGTGTATTCTTGAGAGTTCTTTAAAAGTTCTTAGTGCTCTTGTGTTCTTGTTAGTTTACTTGAAGATTAAGCTTATTGATGAAAGTAGAAGCTCATCTACTCTAGTAAATTCATTTCTATTCATAGTTGTTTCAAGAAATTTCTTATTGATGTTATGTTGTTTTAAATGGCACAAGTTAAATCCATAGGTGTATAGGAAATCAAGCAAGCACATTTACCACTTTTCTTCTTCTTTTTCTAGCTTTTTTTTTCAAAAAGAAGATTCTTATATATATATATTAGATACATATGTGTTTTGCTGTTAATAATGTGCTGAAGCTGTGATCTTTCATGATGCATTAGTTGTTAAAAGTTTTTTTAAAACTTTTAGGGTGAAATGTTAAAAATGATGGTTCATAAAAATGGTAGTTTGCTTTTCTTTTGGAAAAGAAAAGAATTTTGGAAAAGTTTCTTACAAAGATGAAACAAAGAAAATGCTTTTGAAAAGTAAATTTGCAAAGGAAAGATCTTAGAAGAGACATGGGAAAATGATTTTTCTAAATTCTACTTGAAATAACAATTGATTAAAAATATGTTTTTCATACAAAAGTAAAGCAAAGATTTGTTACAGAAAGCATACATATATCATAGTTTCTTTAGTAAACCTAGAGCAAGATTTTGATTTTAAGTTAAAATTTAGTGTATAATATTTTAAAATCTAGTATAAGTATTATACATGTGTTAGATCAAAGTTTTTAAACAAAGATTATGTTGGAACCCTTCTTGAAAACATTTGGTTTCTTGTTGTTTCAAGGGCAAATTTTTGTTTTGGTAAGAAAAACTTGTTACATTATATTTTAAACTTACTTTGGATATTGGTATACATTTATATTAATATTTTTGAACTAAAATTAATTGGAAAAGAGAGAACATAGCTCTCAGGTTTGGTGCTAATAAATAGCACAAAATTTTCTATTTTTAAGTTAGAATTAGTTTACTACAAAGTAATTTATAAGCAAGTTGTCTTGAGCAATTAATGTAACATGTTTTAAGCATAAAAATGTTGAAAATGACATTTAATGTCACTATTTTATGGCTATAAAATTCTGGAAAATTTTTATTAAAATTTGCATTAAAAGTTGGTATTTCAAAGAAAAGTGTTGTCTCCTTCAATGTTGTTTGTTAGGTGAATGTTTTGAAAACTTGTAGAACATATTTTAAGAATGAAGGTAATTTAAAAATGATCCTTTACATTACTATTTCAATTCTAAAAATTTTTATAAATTTTCATAAAGATTTACATTTTAAAGTGGGATTTTTAAGCTAAGTACGTTTCTTTCAATGTATTTTGATAGCTTGATATGTGAGTGGCTTATGTAACTTGTTTTAAGCTTGAAAAATATTGAAAAATAAATTTTAAATACTTTGTTTTAGATCATGAAATTTTTGGAAAAATTTAGATAAATTTAGCATTTAAAATGAGATTTTCAAGTATACGTTGCTTAGTAAAACCTAAGAAAGGTCTATGCTTAAATACATGGAATTTCAATGTGTGTGAATATATTATACAATTTTTTTGTAGTAGTTTTGGTTACTATAATGCCTAAATTAGTAAGATAAAATATTTTTCTTACTTGTTAAAATAACAAGCAAAGGATAGGCTTGAATATGCACAACTAGGGAATGTCAGAACTTGGAAAGATCCAAATTGAATGTCTCAATTTTCTTGGCTGAAAAACTAGGAGAGATTAAGTTGTTTTAAAATAAATTGTTGCTTGATTATAGTAAACAAGTATATGAAATTAGTAGCATCAAATTCTACTTGAATGTAAATAAAAAATGCTTGAAAAGAGCAAGTGTTGCTCCATGGTTTCTATGGGAAAACTATGAGCAGTATAATGGTTCTAGTGCATAGTTTATATTGTGAGATTGTTTATGAATGCACTTATCAAATGTTATGCAAGGGTAGACATGAAATGATTATGACAATGAAATAGATCTCTTGTGTGAGATGATATCTAACATGTAGAAATGAAAGCAAGAATGCTTGATTTAGTCACTTGAAATGTGACAAGGTAAAAATAAGTGCTAAATTGCTAGATTACATTATTGTGAATATGATATTGTTGTTTATGTGATGTTTATGGCATGGAAGATATTCTAACCCTACCCTAATATTTGTTGTGAAATTATGAAAAAGTGTTTGAAAACTACGTAAGTTTATCTTCATTAATGAAAGTGTTAAAAGACCATAAGTTTGTATTTGCTAAAATAAAAGGTGTTGGAAGCTTAAAAGGCTATCTTTATCACAATGATCTATATGAACTAGTGTTAAAAGCTAGAGAGGCTATCTTCAATATAATCACCCATATGAAAAGTGTCAGAAGCTAGAAAGGTTGTCTTCACTATACCAAAATGTGAGATAGGATAAAGTTGGTTTTAGAATAACAAGGTGATAATCTTGCATACTGATGAGAAAATATTTACTATTTTATTTTTTTTCCTATTTTATGTCTCTTAGGTTTACATATGCTTAATTTTACAAAATAGGTCTTGTTTTATAATTATGAGCTGATTTTATAAGTTTCTAAATTTATTCAGTAAATGTTGGATTTTGATACTGTTTCTATTTTTCAGTCATATCTTAGGCTCTAAATGTTAGATTGAGGTAAACTTTATATTGATGAAAATCATAACTTTTATGTTTTAGTCAAAACCCAATTTGGACTCTTTCAAGCTTTTACTTGGCTGAGAAGCTTAAGCTGTGTTTTGATCCTAACTGAACCCATTTCTATATTTGGGTCATATCAAAAATTATAATGGTCTAATTAATCTAAAATCAATGCCTAAATTCTCATAATACATAGGCCTACAACTTTCATGTTTATGGATATTCCAGATTTCATCAATTTTGTGGTCTTATTCTACTTGGAAGACAAGCTTATGGGAATTTACTGATTTATCTAATGGATTTAATTAATTTGTAAAAAAATAATAGGTTTGGTCTTCTAGAAATTATAATCCTAAAAGTCATATAATCCTAATCCAATAAGGTTTTTGGCAAATTAGGTTATATAAATAGGCAAGAAAGCTAAAGAGAAAAACATGTTCAGATATACACAAAAATGCAGTAAACACTTTTCTTCTTCTCTTTGCTCTCTTTATTCTTCATCAATAGAAGCCTAAATTTATGGTTGATTCAAGGAGTTGAGGCTCTCCTTTTTAGGATTATGAGATCATGATTTGTAATGTTGACCTTTCTTAATTAATTTTCCTCTCAATTTACTTGTGCTAAAAGTCTTCTTAAGATTCCTTATGTTAGATATTAATTTAATATAATTGAAATTCACCCTTGTGATTTCTAATTTCTATGCTGCTTTGATGTGAAATTATGGTTGATAAATCGTAGTTTTATACATAAGGACAGAAGGTTGCAGGATTTATTAGAGATTTCTAATTTATTTTCTCAAATCAACTCAATTCTATTTATAAATCAATTTTAATCTAGCGTAGGGATTATAGCGATTGTTTAATTTAGCTAATTTTAATTGATTAAATCCTAAGCGATTGTCTAGCGTAAAACTAGCGTAGAGTTCACGAATTATTGTAGGGATTTCAAGGTTGAAGAATTAATTAGAAAAAGTCAAATTTTAATTAATCTATAATTAATCCAATTTAAAGCTCTCAATTTCCTTAAATTGGCTATTTGATTCCATTGAATTCTCTTTTATTTTATTTCTATTTTGCTTCTATCTTGTGCTTAATTTTATGCTTATTATAGTGTTTCATTTTGTGCAACTAACCCTCCCAATTCTGCATTATATTATTGTACAATTATATTTACAGCATACAATATATTATTACATTCTGTATTCTATTTCATTGCATTATCATTTTATTTGCATTAGTTCTTTACATTTTCACTACATAAATAATTCAAAAATTGTGTAGATATTGTTAGGAATTAATTTAGAAAAGATAAGATTAAAGGATCACTAGGGGTATAACTTGATTGTACCACTATACAATATTATTTTTAGCAATTAATTTTAATACAATTTTGGTGCATTGTAATGTGTACATCACATGCCTCATGTCATTTCTTATTGTGTGATTATATTGAAATATATCCTTGTGATTGTGCTCAAAATTATCTTTAATGGGCATAACATATAGAAATATTAAATGTTTGAAATGTTTAAAGAAAGAGATTCCTGATAAGAGAAGTTGTCTTGATATATGTTTTATAGATATTTAATTTTCTTGGCTAAAATCCACTAGAAAATTGGGATGATAGCCATTTCACTGAATAAACCATTACTTGCTTTACTTGTGGACATATTTTTCAAATGCTCCACTTCTTAATGGTGCCCATGAGAATTGTTGATAAATAGTGGCATATCTTTGAAACTGCTTATGGATGGTTTTGCTAAAATTTCACTTCATAGATATTGGTCACAATAGCACTGGTATTAGTTTTTGATGATTTACACTTGATAACCACATTATGCCTGATTTTGATTACTTTATTGATAGTTAGTTTAATGGATAATTATCAATGTTTATTTTCTAACTTTTTTTTCGTATAGTTAAATATTAACTTTTCTATATAATTAATTTATGACTTGAGTCATATGACAAATGGATTTACTATGTAAGCTCAAGTATTTTATTTTTACTAAAAGGATCATTTTAGGATGCATGGCAAGTTGGTCCAAGGTTTTTTAAAGGAAAAAGAACAAACAAAAATGATTTTTCAACATTCAAGCTATTCTATAAAGGCATTTGAATTCCATAAATATTTTACACACCCTTAAGTTTTGAAAACCTTCAATAAATAATGAAAGGCATTTCCTTTTATAAAGAAGTTTTTTTAGAAGTAATATGTTATTATTTGAAAGAAGGAAATTTGATTTTTGAATATTATTTAAAAGTATGTTATCTTTAAAGTATTTTATCAATAAAATTATCTAATTTTTAGGTTTTTTTTTTAAACTTAGTCTTATTCTATTGGTTCCATGGTTTAAGCCTTGGAAGTAAGTGTTTACAAAAAATTATCTTTCTAGTTTCTTGGAGAATTTTCATGAAAATGGTATTTTAGACAAATTTCATAAATCTATTTTTAAGTCTTTTATTTTTTTTTGATAAATCATTTCCTTTAAAAATAAATTTCTAGAGAATTATTTGTTTGAGGTGTTTTTTGATGAAAAGAGATATTTCTAAAATTACTTCACTAATGTTTTATATTTTTTGAATTCACTATGTTTCAATTATTTCTTAATCAGAAAGGTGAACTTCTTTTGTTTGACTTGGAAAATGTATTTAACCTCATAAATTGAAGAAAACTATTTTCTAATCTAATAATGCATATATAGAATTTTTTAAAAAAAAACACTTCTTACTGAATTTTCCAATCTTATATTTCTACATCATGCATTTTTTTAAGAAAACTATCAATTTTAATTGGTTAGTTTAGAAAAAGCTTGTAAAGATATTTGATTAATATCTATGCACTAATCATGATGGTCCAAAAATTGAGTCTTGACACATTGTCCATCCACCTTAGCATATCCTACTTGGTTTAAAGTACCTAAGTTTGATTTAAATGGAATTTAAAAATCTACATCTAAGCCAATAACATCAATACCTTATTTCTTCGTAACACTAATGAAGATTTACCTTTTAATGTCATTATTTTAAGGTTTTTACATTAGCTACTACTCATTGTATACACAAATGTTGTCATATTTTTGGTATATTCAACATAAATTTTAGAAATGATGAGGAATATAAGTAACAATATCGATTTTTTAACCAAGAAACATAGTTTCTTTAAAAAATATTTTAATTTTTTACATTTCACATCAATTTTTAGTTAAAAAAATGACATGAAATGTTTACATAGTAATTTTTTTAATGTTAAGTCTTTATATCCTTATCATAATATTTACAATAAAAATTTAATGAACTTAACATCCTATCAAAAAATATGTATTTTGAGTTAAAAATTTTGAAAGGCCATAACTCCATGTTTGGTTGTCTATTTAGGAAAAATTTTATATCAATTTCATATAATTTTTTGAATTATAAATTTACCCCCCCCAAGAATAACAAAATATGGCCATTTTTATGGAGTCTTTCACTTTTTCTCCATTTCTTGTTATTGTTAGTTAGTTTTGAACTTCCTTGCAATATTTTATCAAATATATAATAGGTAACTAAACTCATGTATAACCTCAAAATTTATATAAAGGAAATGGAAATAAAAATCTTTTAAAAAACTTGTGTAATAAACATTTCTTATCATTATCCAACTTGCTTCAATCTCCACTATAACATTTTATCAAACATATAATAAACATTTAAAATTTAGAAACAATCAGAAAAGTTATACAAAGGAAACATAAACAAAAAACTTTTAAAAAATTTGTGCAAAAAAATTAGAGAAATTGAAGAAAAGCATATTTAGGTAATAGAAATAAGGAAGACAACTCTAATGTTTTGAACTTTCCTCATGCTTGATGCTAATTGAAGGAACATTGATAGCTCATTAATATGTGATGAAAGATAGAGTAAGATCTAGTGTTTTGCATAGAGAGTTAGATGGAGACAAGATTAAGTTTGGGAGTTTGGAAGCAAATAAGAAGGAAAGTAAAATGATAATAAGAAGAAAAAATAACAATATTACAAAATAAGTGATTAGCATCGAGTATTTGGAGGTTAAACATCAATTTTTGACTGATGTTCAATTGAGCATCTTCGTAAATAAAATTTCACATTGGTGGCAAAATAGTTGTAAAAAAAAGAAAATAATGTTGGTTATGATATACAAAACTTGACATCATATCTTATACTAAATATGTGGGAAGTAATATTCAACTTTGGTCATTTGTAAATAAATCACAATTAATTTAGATATATCACTTTTGTTTATATTAATAATAGCTAGCAGGTATATCCCACCATTGGTCAACCTTAGCTCACTCCGACTACTCTAGTTCTTCCTTCCTAATCTTAACCTCCTTTATTAGTTCCTTCTTCCTAGATCCAATATATTCCTCCTATATTTAGCCTTGTAAAATACTATACCTAGAAATGGAAGACATATCCCATAAGAAACTACATAATTCTAATGATAATAATTTTAAATAATAAATGTTGCAACAAAAATTTGAGAATTGTGATAGGTTATATTAAATATTTTAATCATAGATGGGTGATGCACTAAATATTATCTTCATATTTATTACTAAATATGTAAAGTTGGCATAAAAACATGGTTAATTTAATTAATCTCTACAAATATGATGAGCATTCATTAAATTTTAAGAAAAAGATGGCACATATTTCACATAAATAAATAGTAAATAATATAGTTGAATGCCAAGAAAAGAAATAAAATAAAATTTTATACTTGTACTAACATGTAAAAGTTGCATCAAAATGAAAGATAATAAAATATTTTGGATTATAAAACTAAAAACTAAATTGTAAGAATAAAATAAAAAAAAAAACCTTACTTTTAAATCTTATGTTTTTCCAATAAGCACATAACCTTACAAATTTAGCAATGGGCTAATAGAGATTCCTTCTTATAAAAAAGATTGATGAGAACAATATAAAATTGAAAAGAATCCATTTAAGGTTGGAATGAGAGCATACTTCATTAGAGAAAAAATCATTTTGGGGTTGGAAAAGCCCTAGGATGAAATTTACAAATCGTGTCATTACTTCACTTTTTTTAATTTCAACTTATGTCAATATGTTAGGTTTAAATATTGATTATTTGTAAAAACCTGATGTGTAAAGTACAATGACATCATCTTACTTATAAAGAAAATTATGTTGGTTGTTGTATTAATAATTGATGTTGTAAATTAAAAGATATTGGCTTTAAATAAAAAATTGACATCTTTTTAGGCACTAATTTTTTTTCAAAAACCATTAATCAAGAAAAACCAATTAACACATAAGAAATAATCAATTGATATTGATAAAAGTAAATTACACAATAATTGCCAAACGAGATAGAAATTGACCACAAAAAAACTAATTGTAGAAGCTTTTATACAAAGTTTCTAAACTCTCATTTGCACATTAAAATACAAGTTACAACACGATACTTACAAGCAAGCTAACTATTAGCAATTAATTTATAATAACTTAATTAATTACAACCACTTGTAATATTGGAGAACTTGTAAAGCCATTCATTGTGGTCTAACTCCAATTGAAAGGAAATATTTTGCTCAAAGCTCTCTAACCTTATTAAGTTATTCTTTAGTGCATCACTTAGGCTTCTTCTCAAAGTATTCTAATTTGTACACAATTAACATATCTTCAATACTAATTTAATTAATTAATCTAGCATATGATAAGCCACAAATGAACAAATAATTACCTTATTAGAGAGTTTATGAGTAGACAACAAATCATGTAGGTAATGTGTGACATAGTAGCCATACTTGACATTTTCAGACTATTTTAGGCACTATAATAAAATAGGAAGTTAGTTTGATTCCATTGATGTACAAATTTCCAAGTTAAACATGACATTATATTACTATTAAAAATATACCTGAACTTTTTCCTATTTGAAAGATTTGCCTAGATTTTTTTGCAAGCTTTGCTCATGTTTCTCAATAAAGGATCCATTCAATTGATAAGCATACTTCTTAATATCACCACATAAATCATCCAATAATGACTATAGTACAATGTAATAACTAACCTATGAAATCTATTTAAGAAAAAAAAATCATAATTGATGTATAAGTGAGGCTTACCCTTGTGTTATAATATAAGTAACACTTTTTTCTTTAGTTCACATAGTAAATTTTTGACACGGTACTCCTACTTTTTAGCTTTATTTGATGTAGATTACATGTTTAGTTGATAAAGTTCTAGGAATCCGTATATAACATTCATTGATGGCAAGATGTCATAACAACACTTGTAGAAAGATTGATGTGAGATAAACTTATATTTAAACAATAGTTTAATTAATTTGTAGTTAGTCAAAGAAGACGACATGAACTTACATGATCTAAGTTGGATGTAAGTCATATGGAGCCTATCTAACTTCAACAACTTCTTAATGGAAGCTTTTTCGATGAAAATTTAAATTTTTTATTCCTACCACTACCTCCTTAAATAAGAGCATAGCCTAGTCATCCTTGCCTTTGAAGTTTGCGAGGTATCATTGCAAATCATTCTAAGCATGATTAGGAGATAATTGAAACATAAATGGTGGTTAGTAGTTACACACAACAATACTAAAATAACTTTAAAAAAATATATAAAAAGGATAATGATAGTGGGAATACATAATAATAACTTAATTGAGTATTGAACGAGGGTCATCGACCATATGAGGAAGGTCCTATGGGCTTTATCCAATGTTTGACCACATAATTTCGCATAAGAACCTCAACCTTGTAAACCAAGGGCTTATTAACTACCACCTTGATTTAATTACCAAGGAATGGTTGATGATGTATCTAATAGCCTACCAAAATCCACCCATCTATAACCTTTTATAAAAGTGGTCTCACTACCATCAAAGCATACAAAGCTTTTTCTTATGCAATGTAAACACCTACTATAGGAAACTCGATTAATGCATAAACATATATAAAAAAGTTTTAAGGTTAAAGATGACATTTACTTTAGGTATAATCTTTAGAATTTCCTTTATTGTGGTGGCTAGTTTGTTAAGTGATAGAGCGTCTTCCCTGTTAGTTGTAGAAAGGGTCAACACACCCTTTTAATCAAGACTTTCCCTAGCTAGCTAGGCATTAATAACAAGAGCTAGCTTATTTATAAGAATAATGGATTTATGGGCTAGCTAAACTAATGCTACAAAACTCAAAGGTAGTATGCTAGTTAGTTATCTGCTTTTGTAGGATGCAAAGTAGCTTAGTTTGTCATAGCATAAGCTATTTCACTTGCAAAGTGTTATTCCTCCATCTATTGTAGCGTTACTTCAAAGTTTACATTAAGTTTTCGTGTCACTTCATAGGCAACCATTGGTTACTGGAATGTCAAATCAACATTTGAATGTTCTACTAAATGGTTCCTTAATGGATCAAAGATATCCCTATGGCTAATACCATTTTTAGTAGCTCAAACACAATTAGGATGCTTTTCAGTTCCAAAAGCTATAGTTAGGATGTCATTCTTCCTAATTAGTTAAAACTTACCCTGAGAGGCTTGGTACATGAGAATGTCATGTAGCAATTAATAAAGAATAAATTATTAGAATCAATTTGATTGAAATAGACATTTTAAAATTAGGTTTTGATACAAATCTTAACTTTCACAATTCTCTTCGTAATGACTTAACTCTTTAGGGTCATTTATTTCCTCTGTTTGTTACTCTCTCTCACTTCTATAACTTTGTATAAGAAATGGAAAATACTTCATTAGTGTCCTCACTATTTTTAGCTTTAGCACGTCTCTCGACTAACATTTCCTTCTCCAGCTTTTTGTAGCCTCCTCAACAAAGACTATATGGATATGTATTCTTCTTTCACTTGTCCTAGTTAGACCTACTTAATGCTTATTAACCATATGACATATTAGTTTATAAGTACAAATATACAAACAAGATATTGAGATGAACTAAATGGTAGAATGTAAAAATTTTACCTTAAAACACTTATCCTTGCATTATTCCTAAAACCTCTCCCATGATTCTAGGTTAATGTAGTTCCATTATTGCATCAAGTTAGTTTTTGCTATAGTCTTAGGATTAATGTATTCTCACCTCAAAGTTAACTTAAAGTCCTTAGGGTTGTTACATGTGATAGTACTTTTTTACACATTAGATTTGTGTTTGGAATATTGAAGCATTTCTAGAAGAAAAAAATACGCATGAAAGGTCAAATTAGATATGAGTATATTACAAATATAATCATTTATATTTATAGCATAAAGCTATCCAAATCAAATGCATATATCAATACCTCCTTCTAAATGATATCCTTCAATCCTAAAAGGACTTTTTTTTTCTAATGAGGAATAGTTATTGATATTGTGGACTATATAATCACTTCAACATAACTAACATATTGATCAACATTTTCTCCATCCAATTGCTATCTTTTATTGAACTTAATATGCAATTTCTTAACCTTAGACCAAGCTACAATAATGCTTTTCAAGGTTATGAGACCCTTTATTTATTTATTTTTTATGGGGGTAGCTACCTCTTAAGAATGATTCACATTTTAGATTTAACAAAAAAATTAGTGTCAATCATGTATATACATGAAGTTATAATTGACATTAATTAATGAAAAATAAATAGCAAACTTAAGATTGGTCCTTATAATAATATTATACTAAATTATATGACAAAACACATAACTTGCATGATAAGCTACTGAAAAAAGATTACATAAGTCATCACAAACTCCTCCACTAATTTATATAACTATGGAGCAAATTGAAATCATTGAAATGTATGATAAATTTGATGTCCTAAAAAGGCATAATAGCATACAATGGTAAAGGTAGCAAGTAAAAATGGCAAAGATATCACTACTAAACAAAGTATTAAGAGCTGGTAATCGACGACTACACTTGATTACTGCATTTAGAGCTCATATCTGCTTGCAAGTAATTAAGTATAGTACTTGAATGCTGCTTTGTTTTCTAACTTGTATTCAAGAAAGGTATTCGATTACCCATGGTTAGTGTGTGCCAAATTTTACTTTTTAACTATGTTTAATTGTTTTCTTATAGGTTAAGCTATTTAGGCCTATTGTTAATTATGTAAGCTTAGCCTATTAATTTTAATATTTTATTATGGACAAATTTAATGGTTTAATTAGGTTCTAAGTTAGGGCAATTTATAACTAATTAAGCCTAATTAGCGTATTCACATTTTTAGTTGGATGAAGAGGCTTATTCTTTATTAAACATAAATTTAGATGATTAATGTGAGATTATATTTTAAAAAAGAGTTTCTCTATATGGTTCTTACAATAACTTTAAAACTTATCAAATGATTTATCTTTTGTTGTATCTACATTTATGACTTATCACTTTTTTGAAATATAGCATGATTTTTCTATCCATTTTTCATTTCTATTTCTAATTTTTGGAATAATCCTTGGTATTTTAGGATTGCTTGGGGGTTCTTTATGATGGGTTCATATTGGGTTTGTATTACTTGAGATATTAAAATTGCTAATATATAACTTAAAGAGTGTGGGAATGATATAGATATAACCCACTAGGTCATAGTTTAGTGCCGCACACAATTATTTGGTGTAAAGAAACTAATTTTCCATCTTTTCTTAACTATAAAAGAAGAAATTATACATATCATAATTTATAATGTAAGAATTTATTATACTTAATTATAAAATCTAGATCATGACTTTTAATCATAGCATGAGACAAAGATGAAATTTATGCACAAAGTGTAAAATTATGAGAGAATTGCTTATATAAATATTTGTATCTTTCATGTCCATAACTACATTTTAATAGTTCTAGCTTCTAATTAAAAATAACACACAATTCTTCCATTTAGATTCTTGAAATCAAAATAAGTGTTATAGGATTACCCTCCTTTGGCTCAAATTCCTCTTCAATATCTCTAGGAGAAAGAGCAAAAGCAATTTCATCAATAGAGTAGAAACTAAACATATGTGTTTTAGTAATGTAGGGACTCTTCTATACAAATGCAACTAGGTTTTAGATCCTATCTATCATAGGATTTATATACAGTAAAATGGATTTCAGGCTTAAATACTAAACACAAACCTAATACATTATAATCAACAAGTTAGATATAAAATAATATTAACATTGAATGATTATTTAGAAATTAATGTGAGGCTTGTATATAAAATTTTCTAACAATCTCTCATTTTGATCCATATTAATTTATAAACAATAACTACATTTTAAAATTAGTGTTAGTATTCATTGGTCTTATTTCACTCATAGGTTTAATTAAGATCATAAGCATTTAACAATGTTAAATATTATATCCAAAAAGATATTAATATTAGACATGATGAATGCCTACACCTTGCCAACTAACAAAATCAATAATCTCAAACTGTGCACTATAAGATTTACATGACTTTAATGTGATTATATAAAAAAATTTGTACAATAGGTCCAAGCATCCACCCAAGATGCCTAATGAGAATTAAAATTCTTAATATAGTAATGAGACAAGTCTAAATGTCTTTAATCACATATTATAATGCAATATGTGCATAAAATTTATAACAATAATGCAAATATCTCATTATGAGTATTTTAATTAAACATGACTTAAGATGATAATAAGCTCATATCATTAAAAAACTCCTATTGACCCGAAATACTAAAACGCTTAGGCAATATTACATTATTCACATGATTATGATTTATATTAACTCTTAAGCCTTTAGTTAATGAATTCACTAGCATAAAATCTATGGAAAAATAAGTAATATGCTCATGTATCTTCTCTTTTTCATAAATTAGTACTTCATATTAAAGCCCTTTACATGGGTAAATTTATTATTTAGACAAAAAATCATGATAGTAGTATTATTGCAATATAAAATTGGTTAAGAAAAAAACTCTTAACTAAATGGCTTCATAACAATATTTATAACACGCAACTTGCCTTTCCCTTATAACTAAGGTTATTGTAAATGATTGCTAAATATTTTACATAACATAGCTTTCTCTATCATGTGTCAAAACATGGATTGATGATCATTTAAACAACTAACTAAACAAGTTTGAGTAGCCTATGCTTATTAGAACTCTTGATCTCCCACAAGTTAGTACATAATTATTGTACCACCTAGGTACTTCATCAATAGTAGTCTAGTACCATTAACCTAAACACACAACAAGTTACTTATGAATAATGCATATAAGAAAATTTTCATTTATTTTCTTTGAAAACATTGGGCTTAACAAAAAACTTTTATAATAGATATGAGAGCACACCAATGTGTTAAGCATTTTTTGGGTATTATAAATGAGACAAGTTAAATACCTTTAGGACATATCACCAACACCTCAAATGTCTATTTATTTGTACAAAGAGTATTCTTAAGCCTTTTATTTTTATTTTAATTTAATTGATTTATCTTAACTAACATTTCCACACTGTCATCGACTAGTAAAACATTATCGTTACATAAAACTAGAATTACCAAAATGCTTATACTTATTATCATATATTAGTTTGCATTGCTTTCCTCAAATTTTAGGAGAATCACAATTTCAAAAGGGAGATGTAACCATATAGAAAAACATCTTTACTTTTCCTTTTGGAAACTATTTGGCTATTTTGTGATATTTCTATTAAGTCACAAACTTAGAAGGTTATTATGTTTTCTGATGAATATAGCTCCTGCCAAAATAAGCTACACTATGTTATAATACTCAGAGTGAGTTTTGATATGGCATAAGATAAAAAGTCCTTTACAGTTTATGTCTTCCTTTTATGTGTAGTCATTTGATTACTAATTAACCTAATCTTAAAGTGACAATTTTGTTTGAGCATCCCATTTAAAACTCAAAATTAGACCTATTTCTAATTGGCTTATTGATCATCAATAGTTCTACTTAATTCTATGTTTATATTTTATCACAATAAATCATTCTGAAGGGTTAGGAAAACTTGATAAGATATCCCTACAATAAGTCTCATTACTAACTACACTGGAGTAAAACATGAGATGATAAAAGTGGATTTGTTAATTCATACATTTAATGAGGTCACCATACTTTGTTTCTAACTCCCACCTTTAATGGCATCTAATATAGATTCCATTATCTAAGAATATCCTTTTAAGCAAATTGGTTAAACTAAGACTTAGAAATGGTTTTAATGTTAGATTTCAAAATAGATTTTGCAAAATGCTAATATAACCTATCAAATCATGCATTTGAAATAAACATATTAAATAAATTTTATTTTGTCAAAACATGACAACTAAAAAGCAAGTTTTCTTAGCGAAATATATAAAATATTGTGTTTCTAGTGCAAAATAAATTACAAAAGAAAACAACCATTTTTAACTCTAATGCACTTCCTTATGTCTCTTAGATTTGAGGTGGTCACCTTTTTTTGTAAATCCTCTATGGTTATTTCTTAAACATTCTTTTGTTTTAAAGTTAAACCATAAGAAATAAGCTTATCTATTTGAACCTCTTCCTTTTTATGTCTTTCTCTACTTGGTTAATAACGAATATTAGCATATAAATAGTCTAATAACACTTAGAAGTGTTGTATAAGACCTTCAAAACATCTTATCTTGGAGGAAACAACTCCAATGCACGCCAAGTTAGAAAATTATCTCCTATATTAACCTCTATACTCATTTAACTTGTAATAATTAATAAATTTCAAGATTTGCTCTTATACTCCACTAACCTTATTATAGGTCACTTTCTCAAGTGATGAGAGATTATGATATTTTTTCCTTTTTTTAATATCATAAATGGACCACAACAAAGAATAAAAGGCTAGAGTATTTGCAAGCTTAGGGATGCTTAATGTGATAATTTGGTCCATAATGTGCTAACTAACCATTTGACTAACTTGATTCAAATGCAATATTTTTCATCTTCCTCTTTTTTCCCTACACTCAAATTCATATTAATAGTGCATTCCACTTTTAGGATCACCAAATATAGTTTTAAGAATTTGGTCTTATTCATTATAATTCATCCCATCTAATGTATTCATAAAATTTTGTTGCAAAAAAATAAATATAAGAAAAATATTCTAATCACTTGATACAGGTAAATACGTTAATCATGCTAATGTTGTTCCTCACAAAATTAAATTATATAACAATATTCAATATTATAATATAAGATTCAACAGCGAAGGGCATTTAAAACCTTGTAGTATAATATAAAAGTCAAACATTACACTCCTAAAACTTAATGTTGAAAGGGTGTTTAAATATTCTAGGAATGTAATACTTAACTTTACACTTATATTATTGTTACCTAACTATATTAATAATATAATATCAATAGTTATTGAATATCACTAATATAGCCTTTCACTTAAGTATTACAAAATAATTTTCTTTTCAAAATTAACTTTTGAAAAAAAAATCATGTAACTAATTTTACAAAGGCAAGTACATAGTTATACGAATTTTTTATAGTATAATATGAGTAAAATAATTCCAATATAAAATTTTAATATTCAAGAAAATTATTATATCATCTAAATGATGTCCAAAAAATTGCTATAAAATTCCAAGAGGTAGCTTGCATCATAGAAATCAATAGGAAAAATTTTGGCTTAAAATAATTTCAAATAAATATTTAAATAAAGAAATAAAAAATAATTCTAAATTTTTTTTAAAAATGCCCATATTTGTGTATTTGGAGAATGGAGCTCAATGGTATAATCACTATAAAAAAATTCCACCCTTGGAATGACATGTGCACAACATACATCTTCTATGTGCGTAGGGCACATGCATGTGTCCCATTCCACTTTCTTCTATGTTTGAAACCAGCTAATTGAGTAATCTCGACGTGCATCCATACCAGTTTCAATCTGAGCATTTTCAATGCTATTCTTGCATATTTATTACTCCATTTTGACCTAGATTTCTTCTATGAACTAGAATATAACTATTCTAATCGAATCCTTCCCTAAAATAATGCACAAAATTTGAATTTTGCAAAAAAAAAAAAAAAGAAGAAACTCAAAAACAAGCTTAATAGTCCTAGGATACACTTCTATATTTCCATGCATTCCTCTACTAATCCTAGCTCTAAATCCTTCAAAATTTGGTTGTCTCACTAGCCAAAAAATCACGTTAAGATTGAATTCAATTTTCACAAAATTTGGAAAAATGGACGAGCTATGATTTTGTTTATCCAAAGAATTTTGGGTCACTTCTACAATTTTGGCATTTTAAAACTTAAACTTATCCTAAAAAATATTTATTTAACTAACTTGATTTGCAACCATAAATGTTTATGCAATTCCAAAGTAATTGGTTTCAAAATTCCTATTTTTCTAGAGAAGAAAATTGGTGCTACATTCATTAGTACACTTAGAAAACAAAAACTAGCCATTTGGATCATTGATATTGATATAAACTCAATATTAAACGGAATATGTTGCAAAATTTATATGTGCGTACATGTTGGTGCACAGATATATATGAATACATTAACACAAAATTTTCAACAATGCCAAACACGCACCATGCTAATATGTTTATCATATAAAAGCCAAGCTTGCAATGAGACATACAGTACAAAATGATAGCGAGCATAAATAAATAATGCAACCAAAGCATGCTTTTGGATCACACACTCAAAGGAAATATTTATTATTTAGTGACTAAATAAATTATGTTGAGCATACATATGGTTTTGCGATAAAACAAAACACACAGAACCATAAAATTGAACTTGTATTAACTTCACAAAAAATTTCACCTAAATCAATTAGAAGCTATAACTTGATTTAAATACCAATTGCAAGAATTTATTATATTTGATTATAAAATCCAGATTGTGACTTTTAATTATGATATGAGGCAAAGATGAAATTTCTGGACAGAGTTAAAATTATGGGAAAACTACTTATATAAATACTTGGATCTTTCATATCCATAATTACACTTTAATAATTTTAACTTCTAATCAATAATAACACAATTCCTCCTTTTCTATTCTTGAAATCAAAATAAATATTACAGGGTTATAGGGTTACCCTCCCTCAACTAAAACCCCTCTTCTATATCTCTAAGAGAAAGAGTAAAAGCATTTTGTTCGATAAAGCAAAAATTGAACATATAGATTTTAATAAGGTAGGAATCCCTCTTTATAAATACAACTAGATTATGGATCTTATCCATTATAAGATCTATATCTCCTAAATTGAATGAATTTTGGACCTAAATACCAAACACAAACCCAATATATTATAGTCACCAAAATTAGATATAAAATAATATTAAGTAATTATTGAAGCCTACGTACGAAATTTTAGTAAATAATTCACATTCTCAAACGTGGAACATAAGTACATAAGAACAGGGATATATATTGAATTATATGGATAAGGAAGCAGAATGGACGCAAAAAGATGAGAAAAAACTTGCAACTTACCATGATTGAGAGTGGAGAGACACACAAGGCGATGGAGAATACAACTGCAGTTAAGCCATAAATGAGCTTCCTGGAGTTACCATGAAGTGATAAGGGAGATATCAACACAACCGCGGCAAATACTGTGAGAACAAAAGTGAGGAGCCCCGGAAATCTTTAACTTTTCTTTCTTTGGTGCATATATAATACGCAGATGATTTCAAGCACTGCACCAGCCCTATTTATTTGGTTTGCACTAATCCTGTTTATTGTTGACACCAATATGCTGTTTGGCGATACAAGATACAAAAGACAGCCTATCATAAATTAAATTTTCTGAGGTATAATGCAATCATAAAATATACACAACATAATTAAAATATGTAAAATTCAAAAACATAAATCAACTAGATTTTTTTAGCAAAATAAATTATTTAGAAACTAAATGTTCAAATGGTTGATAATTGTGTTGATAATTTATTATGAAAATAAAACTAAAATAGCAAAAAAATTAAGAGGAAGAAGAAGAAAATAGAACAAGAGGAGTTTTTCTTATATATCATTCAAGACCTAAAACTCTAATTAATCAGTATTACTAATTGATAAGTATCACTAATTGATATTTATCATTAATTAATTACACTTAAGGATCTGATAAATCTCAATTACAATAACTAATAAATAAATTAAAGATATTTTATAAACATGTATATAAATAAATATTTATGATAATGAAATCTTTTTTTACTCACCTTTTATTTGACATAATTAATTTTTTTATTTTATCTTTTAATAAATTTTTTAAATAATATTTGACTTTGAATAAAAAATTATTTGATTTCATTTAATTTAATTATACTACACCTCAACAAAGATGAATATAATTTATTCCTTTTTGTCTTACTAGCGGAGTGGAACAACATTGCAATAAAAGGTGAGACGCCCGTATTCCCTGAACGTGTGCTACTTTGCCTCCCTCCATATACAAAATATTGCTATCTTTTGTACTTATTGGTCAACACGACACTATTCTTAATTACTTCATATGTCCGTGAAAACGATTTGGGTGGTTCACAAGCTAATTACATCTTACCATTTCAAGTAAAAGATTTGCAAAGCTAATTATATGTCACTAACGCTGCAATGCATTATGAGAGTTAACGCAACGTCCCAACCTTTCCAAAAAATGACTTAACACCACGAGAATCATCTTAGTGACGGTCGATGAATCATCTTGGCGACGATTCTAAGCCAGAGTTCAAGTTGTGAAAAATTTTAAAAATTTATTATAAATATTATTAAACGATATTTCTAATAATATAATTATAAAGGAAATTTTATAAAAAATATTATATATGTAAAAAGGAATTTTTAATATATATATCTATAGTAGAGGTTGTTAAATTTTCTATTGTATACCTATTAATTCAATAATAAAATAAGATGTAAAATAATTTAATTAAATATTAAAGTGATTGAATAGTTTGATCTCAATAGTAATCTAATCCAACTAATATGATAATAGGTAGCTCTCGATGATGAATCAACCTACCAATGTTAGTAATATAAATAAGATTCGTTACTCTTAAATCCTATGATTAATTTTATATATTTCCCATTAATGTTAGAAAATCTTTTCAATTAAGTTTTCATCTATGGTTGATAAGAGCAACAGATCCTTATTAGAGTTTACGATCAAAATAGATTGTGAATAATTTGTAACCTACAACAAATCTTGATCTCACATTTCTCTCATAATGGATTCATCAAATAATAATAAATATTTTTCATTTTTAATATTATTTTTTTTCACATGATTCAATTTGAATTATTATTTTTATAAAACTTTGATTTTAGCAGGAGTTAGCAAAATTTACTTTTTTATTTAGATGAAAATGATCATGTCATTAATTTAATAATAATAATAATAATAATAATACAATAGGGTATTATACATATGAAAAAGAATAAGTAAATTTAATTTAAATATTTTAAATTAATATTTTTCATTAAAATTATTTAAATATTTTTATTATTTTATTATTAATAAATTCATAGCATAATTTTTTATCTAAATAAAAGAATAATAGTTGCTAACCACCCTGTATGGTCGTGAAGATCAAAATCTTAAAAACAAATAATTAAAATAATTGTGAAAGGTCACAAAGAAAAAGACACAATACTTAATCTTGAATTCTACAATAAATACATAAGTTAAGGCTGCATTGGACACAACTCACACCAACACTGTATCAGTCGTAAGCAAAGCAAATACATTTAAGTTCTATTTGTTTGGAGGGAAACAGTTTTTAGGAATTTGTTTTCCCATTTTCTATGTTTAGACATCCAAAAAAGCTGATCAATAAGGATTAAAATTCAATCAACTAGAAAAGTTTTTTTAACTTTTCAGAAAGCAACTTTTCGATTTTAAAAATAAAATTCATTTTCTAACATGCTCTCAGTGTTTCTCTTGACCTAAAGCCCTCCCTATCTATTTTCTCGGCCTTGCTTGATATGCTATCAAGGTTGAGTCTAAAAGTCAGGCCTGAAAAAAGGAGTGAGGAATTAGGCTCATTCAGGGTTAAGTTGTTTTGGAAAAAGGAGGTGAACATATGTAATTAGACTTAGAACCGTTATATATTCCATAATATAAATCCACCAATAATTTTTTTAATATTGTATTGAAAAGTTAAAATTTTACCAGTTAAAATATTATATTATAATTGTGATATTATTTTGATGAAATAGGAGTTTTTTTTAAAATTTATAAAAAAATTGTAACTTTTTTTAAAAAATATTTTTGAAGTTATTTTCTTGGATGTGATTTTTTTTATGAAAATATAAATATTTACCTTCATATTTGATGTAGTAAATATAAAAATATGTTTTCTTATATGTTTATTATAAAATTTTAAATATTTAAAAATTTTATTAGAAAAAATTAATTTGTCTTTATTCACCAAACAACAGAAAATATTTTTTCTTTATGTACCAAATAACAAAAAATTTATTTATTTTTCATAAATATATTTTCTTAGGAAAGCATTTTCTAGAAATTATATTTTCTCCTAAACCAAATGGACCCTATCTCAATGAAAATTCACAACAAATTAACACTAAAAATACATATAAAAATTCTAAATTAATTAATATATCAAATTTTGAATAAAAATATTAGAAATTAATCAATTAAAAGGAGTCTACTTTTTATATTTAGCAAGAAAATTAGTGTAGGTAGTTAAAAAAAGGGTGCTCCAAAAGATAGGAGTAACAATTTATATTCACATGTTAGGTTAATGTAATGTCAAAGACTAATAATAATTTAAATAAAATCAATTCAAACTCAATCCAAGTAATAATTGTGTCATATCAAGTTAAATCGTTTATTAAATGTATTAAAATGAGTCAACTAGTTTAACATATTTTAATTATTTTAATTAACATGATCCATATTATAAAATTATTTATTAAAAAGTATTTTATCAATATTATTTCTCACAAAAATTTTAATATTGATAAAATACATTTTAAAATTTTTATTGTCATCTTATTAAAATTAAAATTTTTAAATAAATAAGTATGTCAACATATATAATAAAATATAAATTTTATTATATATGATTATTATAATTTAATTATTAATTATTTTTTAATAATATTTTTGAAATTTTAATATAAATTTTTAAATTGATTAATATGTCAACATGTTTATGATCCTCATACGATTTATTTATTATTTATCTAAATAACTCAATTCATTTATAATTTAAATCTATATAAATTTAATTTAAATTTGTATAAAATATTTCATATTTATATTAAATTATTGTGTTCATATTCATATTAGATTATGAGGATGTAAAAATCGCCATCTCCACCAAACGATGACAACAAACTTGACTTTGGCGGTAATGACAACAAGGGAACACATGGGGGAAAGAGATGAGAGGGTTGATCTTCGAATTTATTGATATTTTCATCATTTCCATTGCGCTACTGGCGGCAAAAGCTCGAGAGTACAAATAAAACTTTGCGTTTCATTCTTTTAGACAATTTTATCTAAGGAGCCAAAAATTTTTCATCTTTCACGATTTATAAATGATGGAAAATGCAGAAAAAATTGCATTAAAAGATTTTTATCGGATTGGTCTTTTGAAAAAATAAAAGTTTATACAACTGGTGATCACCAATTAAAAAAAAAACGCACATTGACATAAGTTTAAGAGGAAATATATTACTCTAAACGAATAAATATTAAATTCAATTATTTGGACAAACATGAATTTAAATTTATTTTAAGAGTAAATCATTAAATTAACCTTTAAAAAATAATTGTTATACTATATTTTTTTAAAAGGTTTTTACATTAATTAATTATAATTTTTGAAGAAACTGAATATAGATCATATTTAATGTAAAGATAAAAAATTTATGAATTCGTATGACGCAAAATAATTTTTTACAAAATTTGATATAATTTTTGTTTTTGAAGAATTAAATTAGTGATTTACTTTTTGTTAAATATTCAAATTGGGGCAGGCTATATTCCCGTACTAAACTTGGACGGATTGGTCTATCATAAAACTATATAGAAGCAACCACTTTATGGAGTGACCAGTGGGATTGTAAGCACCAAATGACACTAACCTCAAGGTACCAAGAATGGTTATTATAGCCAGAAGACAATTACTATTAATGAACTATTTGCACCTCATAAATCACTTAAATGTCCTCACTAATATGATGATATGACTACTGTACCCCAAATAGAAATGTATAAATACCGAACATACTACTCAGGTATGCTTTTTAACTTCACTTCTATTCTCTTACTCTTAACTTCACTCTCGCTTGCAATAACTTAAGCTTTGGAGGGCTAAAATAGCAGACCTCTCCATGATTTTATCATGCTTGCCAGTGGGAAGCAGCAATCTTTTGGAGATCTCCACCCACTACTACCTTTCTGGTAAGATAAAATTAACATTCGGTGCCATTTATTTGAAAGTCATAACCTATTTTGGTTTAATATTTGTTTCACTTCTTAGTCTGCAAGGTATATTACTCTTTCTAATTTTCAACACGAATCATGTATTCACATGGAGAAATGTTAGATTATATTGAGTTAGATGGCAAAAGATAACTTCCTCCAATCAAATACGTAGTACTCACACGTTTCTACATGTTTAGAGATATTACTTTTTAATTTTTCATGAAATGAATTGTTTAAACATAGGTTTCATTGATAAATTTTGTCTGAATTGACTAATAGCAAGAAAAATGCAAAAGAATCCATGATGATATTTGTTTCCTTATAAGATGACCAGAAAATCTATTGAGAATGAACACTCTGACGTTCGAACTTTCGTTTTCTCAGAGGATTTTCTAGGAAAATCAAGAGTATGAACTTAATTGGTAAAATTCCTCAATATTCCGATAGTATTACTACTGTTATCGCAAAATAATCCTACTTCTTGATGCTCCATCTCTTGAAATCATTTATTGTGTTCAAAAGAATGATCTCTTTTAAGCATATTTATCGTTTGCAAAATAAAAATAACATTTTTACTGTTGTATTCATATCCTTTCAGGAAGTTGTTGTATTAAGATCCTTTAGTTTAGTAGTTTTTAAGGAAATTTTGAAGAAATAAGAAAAATATTAACTTTTATGAAAAGTTCTTAAAGAAAAACAAACTAATCAATCAAAAGAACAAATTATTTGTTCCTAATAATGACTTACACTGAGAATCTCTTTTTTAAAAAATAGTGTTCTTTTACCTCTTTACTAAAACCATAAGGAGATGTCGTATAGCTCACTTATCAAATCATTCTTAGCCCAGTCACCAGATAGCAGCTCCTTCTGTTAATTAACAATAGGCTAACAATCCTTCTGCCTATAAGTTTTTCGATTAGTAGAGAAATGATTGTAACATTAATTGAAACTTGGAAAGTGACATCCTAGCCAATGAAAACTAATAACTAAAGGAACATCTAAACCACCTAAGGGAAGAGGTTGAGCAAAATAGCTACTCTCAACCTCGTCTCTTTGAATGGTTAGAACTAAAGTAACTATAAAGAGAAAGGTTAATCGCTAAGTAATTGTAGCATGAACAAATGGAATGAGAACGCTTAGAACATTATGTTGGTGTGTGTCGTAGGAGTCAATCATAGAGATGATTGCAATATTACACAATGTATTAAGCTTCATTTTGGCAATGCAATTATTATATTTTGTTTTATTTTATTTTATTTTGTGCAAATTATAACTTAAATATAATAATTACCCTTGGAATAGCTTTGCTATTCCTAAAATGCTTCTAGTAAAGTATTATTAGGAAAAGGATAGTAATAATACATCGAAACTAGCATATATAGTGACTGATGATTATGAATCATGAATATGTGATATCAAATCAATACATTAGTACATTATTAGTGAATAATATACTGGACTGACCCATTTTAAGAATACTATATGGATAGACGTGTCACTAGTTATTCTCATATGACCATAAATGCACATAATCCTTTGACTTGAAGTCCCTAGGTTCCCAACATGGGAAGTTACTCAATTTGATATTGTCCTATATCACTTTTAATTAGGATGATGAGTAGGGCTTTAATTAGGTATATCACGAATCATGCATAGGAAAGTGAGTGATGTAGATGAGATTTTGTTATTCTTATATAAAAGAAAGATATCCTTGGGCCCCTTGATTGAGTGAGACTTAGAAATACATGGTCATGCTCAAATGGATCAATATGTGATATTGATCATTTGTCTTAAGTCTACTCAATATCAAGAAATACAAATTGAACATTGATGAGGATGACACGCTCCATGCCTCTAGTTCGATTTGGATATTATTATAAAGGAATTATGATGCAAAGCGTCATATATTAGGTAGATGTCGAATCACAGACATTCTTACTACTTGAGTAATAGCGATCTATTATTAGATATTGCTCACTGTCTATGGCCCAAAATGAGTCATTATCAATGTAGTAAAAACCTACAAGGTCACATAAAAGGAATAGGAATAAGACAATAATTAATTAAATTTTAGTAAAATTAAAATTCAATTAATTGGATTTATTTTCATACATATATATTATTAAGATAATAATATATATATTCACGTAATATATATGCAATATATTATTTGATATTAAAGTAATATTAGATACTTATGTTATTAGATATTAGATAATTATATTATGAGATAATATTATTATCTAATATTTGATGATTAATAGATAAGTTCTATCTCTTCTCACTTTTTCTATGATAAGGATAATGTGATAATTGTTAAGTGAGATTAGGTTTATGAAAGTATTATCCTAGTAAGACTAGGAATGTGGAATGCCTTAGGTCTATAAAAGAAACTTGAAACATAAGCTACCATTAAACCTTAACTCACCCAAGAAAAATATATTAAGCCTAATCCTAAAGAAAAAGACGAATCCTAGCAGTTTCGTAGAGGGAAAAGTCATTGTTCACTCAGTGTGGATACCGTAGAGACACTGTACCTATGGCTAGCATTTGACTCATCCATTCTCTCAAAGATTTGATTAAAAAGAACACGAGCACAAATAAGGTAAAACTCTAATACTGATTTATGCCCTTTTTGTATGGATCCTAAGTAAGATTTGGATCAAAATTTTAAAAATTCTACTACATAAGTTGATCCAAAACCTAACACATTAGTCATGGATGAATGATTGCATTCAGTTTTTCTACTAATAAGAAAATTAAGAAAGATTTCTTGAATCTTGGGGAAATTATGCTAGTTCCTAACACCAAAGACTTTTAGGAGATAATGAAACCTTTAACTAAAACAATTAACTATTTAAATTAGTCTATTAGGAAATAACAAAGTCTTATCCTTTCATTCCCATAATCATGCAAGTTCTAATCAAATCCCTACAAATCTTGAGGCATACGATAGGTTAATCGACCCTCCAATAGCACTTGGAACCATTTAAAAAAAGAATGCTATTATTTAGAGCTCTAAATCCTATATTGTGCAGAGCGTTATCCATAACCCTAAAGAAACAAACTTAATAGCTAACCTTAGAAACTTACTAAAATAATTCTAGCACTTTTTGCAATATCTTATTTGCATAAGAAAATAAATGCCTCACTAGTAAGCTTAAAGTAAGGAAGAAATGACCCTTTCAAAGACTTTTTTGAAAAGTTCAACAATGTGGCCCTAAAACTAAAAGATCTAAAAGAAGAGGTCACCATACATTCTATCGTGATTGGTCATAGGTCCAACAATTTCTTTAAATCTCTTGCTAAAAAGCCTCCAAACAACCTCATCGAATGACTTACTACGTCTATAAAATATATCAATATAGAGGAATTGGAGATGAATAAAAAAGAAATTAAGTATATAGATAAAGAATATAGTAAAAGTGATTGCAGGACTGATGATAAGCAACAATTGGCTAGACTGAAATACAACGAGTACATATCTTTGATCACTAAATTGAAAAAAAATCTTCGCTAGTGTATGAACACTAGAGCTATTGGAAAATAACACCATTGAAAACTCTTTCATCCCCACCCTTTAGGACAAAAACCTTCTACAAGTATCACCAATCTTAGGCCCATGACATCAAGGATTACGTGACATTAAGAAATGAAATCGAGAAACTCATTAGAGATAACTACTTGAAGTAATATGCCTAATCCAACTAACCATTGCAATGATAATCATACAACCCAAGATCTAGATTAAGGTTAAAAAAGTTATAAGCAAACAAAAATTGTGAACAGTCAAAGTCTTATTCTCAATCACCACCCCTTAAACAATTCAATAAAGGCAAAGGAGTGGAAAAGCCACAAGAAGTTATTGGAATCATAGATATCATAGCCATGGCTTTACAGGAGGAAGCTTATCCAAAAATAAAAGAAAAAAAAAACATTTGTGGTTAGTCATGGCTATTGAAAATAAAAAATTGAAAGCCAATCTATCACTATCCATTATCCATTTTTCATATACAGATTACCTACCTAATTTTGAAAGAAACCATGATGACATCATAGTCATCAGTGCAATAATTTAAAGTTTCTAGGTGAAGTGTATCTTAGTAGATCAAGGAAGCTCAGTAGATATATTTTACTTAGATACATTCAAAAAATAATAACTTTCTCTTCACATTTTTATGCCTTACAAAGGTAACTTGATTGGTTTCTTAGGGAAGCAAGTCTCGATGGAAAGGTCAATAAAACTACAGTTGATAATAAGGATGTTATAGCAATCATGAATGTAGATGTGATCTTTTTAATGGTTACACCAACCACTTCCTATAATGCCATCCAGGGAAGAACTTCTCTTAACCTAGAGCTGTTAAAATAGGCAAACGTAAACCCAACCCCACTAGGCTAACCCAATAAGCAAAAACTACATGTCGGGCTAATCCTAGGTTAAGTTACTTTTTTACTAAGTTAGGTTTGGTCAAGTTGCTATAGTCCCAGTACCAATTTTAGTTTATATCATTTGTTTGTTTATTGTTAATTTCAGATTATTAGTTAATTAAAATTAATTATAATTACTATTATTATTATCATTTAAAAATTTATCATTATTATTATTATTATTATTATTATTATTATTATTATTATTATTATTAATGGATATAACTAAAATAGTAAGAAAATAAATTAAAACATAATATTTTTTTAATATGAAAAACTTCCAATGAAAAAAGTAATTAAAAACTATAGAACCTAGACTAAAAAATTTAAAATGGATATAAATATTTTATAAAATAAATTTATAATATATATATCACTATTTTACTGTTCTAATAATAACTTATTACTCTAATTAATATATTTATTTAGTTATAGTAATTATTTTATGTATATTTAGTTATAATAATTACTTTGTGTAATTATTTTTTATTAATTTTAACTTTTATGATGATAAATTAAATTTCTCACATAATTTTTATCAATTTTTAAATTTTAATTTAGTTATTTATTTTGACAAACATATATAATATATTAATAATATTAAATATATAAATTTATTAATTTTAATATTAAAAATTATTTAATATTACTCACATATATAATTTTAATATTATATATATTAAAGTATAATTTTAGTATTTCAAAATTATTATTTTAATATATATAAATATATAATACTAAATTAATCATTTATTATTTATTATTATTACTAAGTTAATAGATTAACCTAATAACTCAATAGACTAACATTTATCAATTCCAATTTTTTATTAAGTCGGGCTAACTAGTCTTTTACCAAGTTAAGCCATTGTTATCATTTTTCATATCTATGTTAATCTCAGATCAAGCAAAATTATATCAATCTCAAGTTAACCTATTAAACTCAACCTATTTTAACAATTCTATCTCAACTAAGACAGGTAATAATTTTAACTCTATATCTTCTTATCAAGTTCTACACCAAATAAGGGATTAGCCAAGTAAAAGTTAATCAAGTAATAGCAAGAATGTGCGACATGAACAGTCTCAATAAAATAAAGCCATTAGGAAAAATAAAAAGGATTAGGAAGTAAAAGCCAAAAAAAATTGCAAACCAATAACTATTAAATCTATCAATCCTAGAGAATAAGGCTAAAAGAAAAATCCAAAACCTATATCTAACATCAAGGAAGTGAAAATCTTTAAAGCAAATGATGATCGATTAATAAAGATCGATGAAGCCTTACATCCAGAATTCAAAGAAAAATTGTTAGAGCTACTTAAAAATAACATAGAAATATTTGTGTGATCTAATGTAGATAAGCTAGGCATAAACCTCGAAGTTATGTGCCACAAAATGGCTATCGATCCATTTATCAAGCTAGTATAATAAAAAAAGAGAAAATATGGGCTTGATAGGACTACTACAATCAAAAATAGAAGTTGATAAGTTAATTAAAGCAAGGTTCATTACAAAGGTCCATCACACCACTTAGCTCTCTAATGTAGTCATGATAAAGAAGGCTAGTGAATCTTAGAGCATGTATGTGAAGTTCATTGATATTAACAAAGCCTACCTAAAAGATTCTTACTTTTTTTTTAACATAGATCATCAAATGGATGAAGCCTTAGGGTTTATCATCCTTAGCTTTAGAGACAGCTATTTTAGATATAACTAGATACTTATAGGGTTGCAGGATTAGGAAAAGACCCTTCTTCATAGACAAAGGAGTCTATTGTTATAAAGTAATGCCTTTCGATCTAAAGAATGCAAGTGCAACTATCACAACATGCCCTGCAGTGGAATCGATGAGAGGCATGTGGTTTCATACCTCCTCGAAAATATTAGTGAGTATATATATATATATATACAAAAAAGAAAACAAAGTTGGAACCAATCAATTTTTTATGGTGTGATTGGAATATAAAAAATGGTTTATGTTCCTAAAGTTTAGATTCAAGAGTTGGTTACGTGTAAGGAAGGTATTAGCAACCTACAATATCTATTCAAAGAATAATTGCTCATTTATTCTAATCCTATCTTTTGAATTAAATTACAATAGGCCTCATTATATTATATGTGTACTTTTTAATATAAGTTTAATTTTAATTAATTTGTTAATTTGGTTGCCTAAATTTGCCCAACTTCATGGTAGGATTTGAATCAAATAAAGTATCTCAATAATATTAAATATCATTATGATCATACATACACTTATATTACTAAGCTTCGATATATAATAGACACAAATTTATTATTTTTAAAATATTTTAATTTCCTTACTCTAAAAATATTTTTATTTTATTATTTTTGAAATATTTTTAATAAAATGATTGTAATATAAATTTTAAAATAATAATATAAAGAAAAATTATCTTAAGTAATTTTACTTATTTACTTATGTATTTTAAAAAATATCAAATTGATAATTTTGTTTTAAATATTAAATTCATTTAATTTCATGGCCAAATCTGAATAAAAAAATTATCTAGAAGAATTGAAATTATTGCACTTGCAATTAATTCTAATATTATTTTGTCAATATAAAAATGTATAATATTTTAAAAAAATAAATTATGAGTGCATATGATGAATATAAGATAATTTCATTATGTATAATAATATTGAGCTTTTTTTAACTTAATTAGCTCACTTGATTTAACTATAAAAAACATCTCTCACTTTAAGAATATGAAAATAACTTGAACTTGTAAATTATTTTAATTTATTCTTTCATAGGAATTATATAAAACAACACATTTAATGTCACATGTTGAATAAATAAAATAATTTTTTAAAAACTAAACAAAATAAAAAAAAGGAAGTGGGATGAGACAGTCTTATCCATTGTCCATTACCTTAGAAAAAGGTGACTACTCTCAATCCCTTCTTTAATTTTTATTATTTTCTTTATTTTTTGGATAACATATTTGAAAGGATAACATATTAAAAGAAAAAATAAATAAAGACACTTTACAAATTATGAGTGTATATATAAATTCAATAGAATCCAATAAATTAAAACACATTTATATATAAAAAATAAATGTGAGATAATTTTATGTGCATTAATATTGAGATTTTTATTAGTTTACTCGATTTAAGTTTTAAAATATCTCTCATCTTAAAAATATTAAAATAGTTTAAAATTTCAAACTATTTTAATTTTTTCTATCGTATGAATTGCACAAGAATAATATCTTAACATCACATATTAGATAAACAAACAAAAAAATTTAACAAAAAAACAAATAAAATAAAAATAATAAAATAAAATTAAAGATGGATAGGACATTACCATGCTTGGCCATCCCTTGTTATCCCATCTATTTCAGAAAAAACATCCTCCTTCTTCCCTTTATTCAACATATTTATCATTCACTATTTTTAACTCAATTATGATATTGCTTTTCTTATTTCTCTTCGGCTTTCCTTCTTCATCTTCATTTTACACAACTACTTGAAACTTCTTCCAAGCAAGATGCTTCTCACTTCATTTTATTTGTCCTTTTATCTCATCATTTTTCTAGTCTCTTTTTTTATTCTATTTATAAAAACAAAAAATTTTTAGAATGAATGAAAAAAATGCACTCATGATTGAGAGTAGAAATTTACCTTTTATGCTTGAAATTATACTAAAGCTTTAGAGTGGTGAGGAAATTTTTTTTGAAACAAAAAAGATATTGTATTTGAGATTTTTTTTTCTTTCCTAAATTTTTTCTTGCATCTCTCTAAATGAATCATCAACTAGTTTTCACTTCCTTTTTATGGGGAAAGAAATGGATGACAAAATCTATACCTAAAGTATCTTTTAATTAGTTTGCTAAAAAAATCAATAGCTCACTAACTATCCCACTCACTAAGTTAGCTAGAATGATAAAAAAATCTAAATTCAAGAGAAAAAACATGAGTTTAATAAGGTGTAGGGTAGGTGAAGTGGAGAGTGTCGACAATCTAGCCTTCTATCCACTATTTTCTCTAAAAGTTTAATTACCTTGCAAAATTTTATTATTTTTATTTTTAAAAATATATTTATTTTAATTATATTATTATTTAGATAAAAATATGTGTCAATAGTTAGCCTTCTTTACTCATCCTTTTAGAATTAGGAGAAGACTAAAGGCATTGACATACATTGACATTTAGAACTACTTGTTAACCTTAGACCCATTAAGGTGGTTTTGATGATAACAAAATATTTTGATATTCTTGGATTTAGCATTTAATCAACTAAAATCCTAACACAAAAAGTGAAGGTTGAAGGAGATTAAAGATTGAAGAACATGATCAATTTAGTTAGAATTCTAGTTAAGATCATAGGATAAAATTATATAAAAGGAATTAATCAATAAAGGGTTTAGGTTTTTCATAAAAAATATTAACCATTAAGATTAATCTTGTGTTAAAAAGCTTTTAAAATGAAGTTAGATCATTTTTTAAGAAAGAAAATTGTATTTAAAATAGCTTTCTTTGAAAAATTGTAAAATAAGGGTATTAATCAATTGACTAATTGATTCCAGACATCGAAAATGCAAACTAGAATATCTAAATTAATTGACCAATCAATTCCATAGGTTTAGAGATCAATTAAGGCAAAATGAATTAATTGACCAATCAGTTTAGTGTTTCAATTTTTCAAAAACTAAGTTTTAAGAATAGATTGATGAACTTACTCATTACCTTATGCATTTTATTCAAAAATAATTTTTCAAAAGGCAAAATTGATTAACCAATTGATTTTGCACATTTAGAGTTGAACCGAGGTTTGGTGAATTAATTGACTAATTGATTCACCATATAATGAATTCAAATTGTATAACTGAGTGAATCAATTGACTAATTGATTCATAGTAACTTTTTCAAAAATTCACAAGTAACATGGATTGATTGACCAAGTGATTCACAAGGCGCCAACTACCTTATAATGGCTATATTCTATCTACAATGGATTTTTTATTTCTCCAACCTCTATATAAAGGTTTCATTTCAATTTAAAAATATGAGAAAGTGCTATCATTGTTACATAGACACAAGAAACTTAATTTTTTCTCATCTAAAACCTTAAAATCCTTTAAACCAAATTGATTCAAATTTCTCTCTTAATTCTTCACTGTGTAATCTAACTTTCAAAGCTTATAAGCTATATTATTAAATCCAAATCATACATTTGTTGTATATTAGGGTGAGATATCCTTAAGAACATCAAGAGTGTTGGATCTTTTGATAAAAAAAAGCTTTGAGAGGGGTTTCTTAAATGGATTATACAAGAAAAATAGAGACTTGTACTAAGATTTCTTCAAATGCCCTTAAACTTAAAGAGATAGTGGATTAAAGTTCAAATCTAAGTTAGAAAAGCTTAATAGTGGATGTATACCTTAGAGTGTTGAATCTTCAAGGTTAGAATCATTATAAATAGCAATGTTTGAATCTTCTCTTCTTTATCCCTCTATTTACTTATATTGTGCTCTATTTTTCTGAAATATACTTGCTACTATGTTGAGTTTGCATTTACTTGATCATTAGTTTCATTCTTGAATCACTTGTTAACTCACATTGTCACTATTTTGTAAAATAAATTTATACCGAATTCATCTCCTCTTAAGTAAAATACTAAACAACATTACTCTAGTTTAGTATAACAAATAAGAATAATTATGAAGCCATAACACTAATTACAACCACTGGGAGGTTCTATCTAGCAATGACTTTTTCATGTTAATGGCTAATAGTAGCAATAGCATAATCACAATTGACATAGTAGTCAATGCTATCCAATCATCCATAAAACGAGGATTTATAATCTATTTTCGAAAGAAACAGCATATCATCCCCTGTTGATCTAACTATAATAAGGGTAGCCCTTATGCTTCTATGGATCGTAGATCACTATACATGTTAAAACCATAGCATGGAGTATAATGGTAAAAAAAACACACTTTCCACCTTTCCCAAATTATAGCATCTTTTCTTCAAATTATTGCAGGATAACAAGCTTCCACATTGTCACATCACCTCTATTTTAGCATGAAGTATGGCAATAGTGGTTCAAAGCAAAAATGAAAGAAATTAAGGATGATTAACAAGTAATTGAAGAGAGGCAAAGAAACCAAGTGATAAATGTTAATAAAAGTTAAAGGAATAGTGATAAGGAAGCTAATAAAGAAATCGGGAGAAAGAAATAGAGAAATTAGGGTAATAGAGACTAAGTAAGGATGAAAGAATAATGTAATGAAAGCCTATAAAAAAAAGAAGCAAAACAGTTAGGTGGTGAAGATTGAGAAAATAAAGGAAAATGATAAGATAAAAAAAGAAAGAATTAGGAGAGAAGGATAGTGTTAAGAAAGAAGGAATTTTTTTTTCAATGTATAGGGACCATGGTATTAGGCAAAAATGAAAGGAGGGACAAGTACGATTTAACCTGACACTAAGTTAGGAAAGATAAACCTACATCACTGATTTAGCCTAAATTATCTAGGCTTAGAAATAAATAAATTAAATTAATTAATTCTAAATTGGATTAAAATGAGTTTGGCCTAACTTAGTTCAAATTAAATGACCCTAATTATCACGAACTTGACCCTGCTTCATTGGGTTTGTTTTAACAATGAAAATGGGATGAATTTATCCTAACTTGATTGAGCTCAATACAAAAAATGAATAACTTGGATAAATGAAGGCTTGACTTAGTTTAATTGAATTTGATTTGATAATGAAGAGGAAAATGTCTTGTATTAACACAAGCTTGACTCAACTTAATTACGTTCGATTTAACGATGAAAAGAAAAATGACCTAGATTGACATAAGCTTAACTTAACTTAATTGAGTTTGATTTGATAATAAAAAGATAAATGACTTATATTGACATAGGTTCAACTCAATTTAATTGAGTTTGATTTAATAATGAATAGGAAAATGACCTAAATTAATACAAGCTTAACCTAACTTAATTGAGTTTGATATAACAATGAAAAGCAAAATGATCTACATTGATACTAGCTCGTCTTGACTTGATTAAGTTCGATTTAACAAAAAAGAAAGATAACCTAGATGACACAAGCTCAACTTAATTTGATTGAGTTTAATTTGACAATTAAAAAGTAAATGACATAGATTGATATAGGCTTAACTTAACTTGATTAACTTTGATTTAATAAAAAAGTAAATGACCTAGATTAATATAAGCTCAACTCAACTTAATCTAGTTTAATTTAACAATAAAAAAGAGAATAACTTGGATTGACATAAGCTCAACTTAACTTGATCAAGTTTAATTTAATGAAAAAGTAAATGACTTAGATTAACATAGGCTCGACCTAACTTGATTAAGTTTAATTTAATAAAAAAAGTAAATGACGTAGATTGACATAGGCTAGACCCTAGATTGACATAGGCTTGACTTAATTAATCAAGTTTGATTTATTGAAAAAGTAAATAACTTGGATTGATAAAGGTTTAACTTGACTTGATTAAGTTCGATTTAATTAAAATATAAATAATCTAGATTAACACAGGCTTGACTCAAATTGATTGAGTTCGATTTAATAAAAAAGAAAATGACCTATATTGACAAAGGCTTGACCTAACTTGATTGAATTTGATTTAATGAAAAAGTAAATGACTTGTTGACATAGGTTCGACTTGACTAGACTAAGTCTGATTTAACAAAAATAAATAAATAATTTGGATTAAGATAGGCTCAATTCAACTTGATTGAGTTTGATTTAACGATGAAAAGATAAATGATTTGAATTAACACAAGTTTAACTCGATTTGATTGAATTCAATTTAATAAAAATGTAAATAACTTGGATTGATGCAAGTTCAACCTAACTTAATTGAGTTCGATTTAACAAAAAATTAAATGACCTAGGTTGACACAAGCTTGACTCAACTTGATTAAGTTGAATTTAATGATGAAAAGGTAAATGACTTAGATTAACATAAGTTCAGCTTAATTTGATTCAGTTTGATTCAATAAAAAAGTAAATAACTTAGATTGATACAGGCTTAACCTAACTCAAATGAGTTTAATTTAACAAAAAAGTAAATAACCTGGATTGATACAAGCTTGACCTAAATTGATTGAGTTTGATTTAATGAAAAATTAAATGACCTAGATTAACGCAGGCTTGGGTCAACTTGATCAAGTTTAATTTAATGAAAAGTAAATAACTTGGATTGGTATAGGCTTAATTCAAACTAATCGAGTTCAATTTAATGAAAAAAATAAGTGACTTGGATTGAAGCAAGCTTAATCAAACTTGATTGAGCTTGATTTAATAAAAAGGTAAATGATTAGATTGATACAAGCTTGACCTAACTTGATTAGGCTCGATTTAACAAAAAACTAAATGATCGAGATTAACACAAGCTTGACCTAACTTGATTAGGCTCCATTTAACAAAAAACTAAATGACCAAGATTAACATAGGCTTAACTTAACTTTGTAGATGTTGATTTAACAAAAAGTAAATAACTTGGATTGGCATAGGTTTGACCTTACTTGATTGAATTTAATTTAATAGCAAATTAAATAACTTGGATTGACACAGAATTGACTCAACTTAATCGAGTTTGATTTAATAAAAAAGGAAGATGATCTAGATTAATACAAGTTTGACTCAAATTGATTGAGTTCAATTTAATGAAAAGAAAATGATTTGAATTAACATAAGCTTGACTCAACTTGATCAAGTTAATGAAAAAGTAAATGACTTAGATTGATGTAGGTTTAACCTAACTTAATTGAGTTTAATTTAACAAAAATGTAAATGACCTGGATTAACATAAGCTTAACCTAACTTGATTAGTTTTAATTTAACAAAAAACTAAATGACCTAGATTGATATAAGCTCGAGTCGATTTAATCGAGTTAGATTTAACAAAAAGTAAATAACTTGGATTGACATATATTCGACCTAACTTAATTAACTTTAATTTAACAAAAAAGTAAATAATCCAGATTGATGCAAGCTCGACCCAATTTGATTAAGTTCAATTTAACAAAAAAATTAAATGATCTAGATTGATATAAGCTTAGCTCGACTTGATTGAGTTCGATCTAATGAAAAATAAATAACCTGGATTAATATAGGCTCAATTTGACTTAATCAAGTTCAATTTAATGAAAAAGTAAATGAATTAAATTGATGCAGGCTTGACCTAACTTGATTGAATTTAATTTAATGAAAAAATAAATAACTTGTATTGACATGGGCTTGACCTAAATTGATTGCATTTAATTTAATAAAGAACTAAATAACTTGGATTGACACAAGCTCGACTTAACTTGATCAAGTTTAATTTAATGAAAAATAAATGACTTGAACTGATGTAAGCTTTACCCTACTTAGCTAAGTTTGATTTAATGAAAAAGTAAATGATTTGGATTGATGTAGACTTGACTTAACTTGATTGAGTTTGATTTAATGAAAAAGTAAATGACTTGAATTAACACAAGCTTACCTTAATTTAATTGACTTGAATTTAACAAAAAAATAAGTGACTTGGATTGAGTATGCTTAACTTAACTTGTTCGAGTTTGATTTAATGAAAAGTAAATAACCAGGATTGACGCAGGCTCAACCTAACTTGATCAAATTTAATTTAATGAAAAAGTAAATGATATAAACATGAGTTAATGTAAAAATATGATATATATAAAATAATGACTCGATTGTCTTTAAGAAAAGTTTCTTACTTCATTCTTTTATGGACATTCTCCTAAGAATGTCATGTTTGCAAAGCACTAAATTTTATCATTTCCTATTATGCACATTTCCTTTTTGTTTGGCTTAAATTTTCCATCTACATTGCCCTCTTTTCTATCTAGTAGAATTTAGATAATCTCAATGCTTAGTTTAACCATATTTGCATTATTAATTTCATTCAAATACATTTAGATGGACATGACATCTTATAATGTTCCAATACACATTTACCCTATGAAAATGCATGATATTTTCACAAGGAAAAAGGGACAGACATAATAATTATTATTATCATTGCAATAGAGACTAAAAGTGAAGAATTATTAAGCATGGATGCCAATAAATATCGTTTGTAATAGGGTTTACAAGGAATTCTAGCCTTTTTATAATATTTTTTAGAACAATAATGTCAGTTGCCTTCTACATATGGTTTAATGATCATAAATTATGATAACAATCATGATGAGCCTCATTAGAGAAAACCTTTTTCATAGCATATGATCCTTCCCGTATATATCCTTATCAATCCTTTTTAATAAAGTTATCCAGTGCATAATTTAGACAAATTTTTCCTTCAATAAGATTTAGTTAATTATATAAGCTCAAATCCACTTAGCCTTTTCTAATGGCAATAATTTAACCTAAATAACACTAATTTCATAAAATATGAGTAATTTAGCTTAATTGAGTTTTAAGAAAACCTTAAAAGTTAATAATGAAGGAATTGAAGAAATAGGAACTAGTTTCATAAAACTTCCTCGTGCTTAGTTTTGGACGTCCTAGGAAGACATAGGAATTTTAATTTTCCACTAAGGTTAAGAATACAAGGTCATTAGCAAGAAAATCATTATAGTGTAAAGAGATCATAATATTCATGAATTAGCAATACTTGTCATATAGAACCACAAAGTATGGCAACTTTATTTGAGAAAGAAAAAACCAAATTGATAATTATCTTACAAGTTATACTCTCCATCCCTTAAATGTGAAGGATAAGTGTTTCACTCAAACTTAACCTATTAAGAATTATATTACTATAGAATTGCTTAAATTCTCAATCTCCATTACCTAATTCACATGCATAAGGTAAATCAAATGAACTTTTTAAAAGTTCCAATAGGGTTAAGGTAAAGGGAAGGTAATAACATAGAATGAAAAGCTATTAACCAAAAAGAATAAAAGAGTATTAATGGATGAATCTAAATAGCAAGTGCTTTAGGAGGTATACAATTGGAATTTGATACGTAAAATATTTACATATTTATTTTACCTTATATGATGCATTTTTGGATGTTATCTTGTTTAATTTAATAAATTTAGTTGCATTTTGTGAATGGGTCTTGAATTTGAAATGAAATCAAATCTTTTAGATAATGCTGTATTTTGACCCTGTTTCAGATTTTAGGCTATATCTGGAGTTCTAGATGTTGGATTGGTTTGTTCTTTATATGGTTACAAAGCTAAGAAAAATCCCTACAACTTTCATGTTTAAATAAAAGCCCAGTTCGGAATCTAAGGATCTCAAATTCTTCTTGGAAAATGAAACAGTAGTTCTGACGGAATCTGACCTTTGGTTACTAATTTGATCATAACTCGGGATAGAAATGTCAAAATTAGGATTTCTTTACGGCATTTGAAAGTTAGTATCCGGATCTACAACTCCTATGTTGACAGGAATATGTAAATCTGCCATTCTCATAGTGAAAAATTACCAACAAGTTAAAAGAATTGTTGCTACGAAAATCAAGAAGGGTAGTTAAAGACTATGAGTGGTAGCTAAAGAATATGATTGGTAACTAATGGTCAAGATTTATGACTTGCAACTGATTCATTCACCTATAAATAGGTAGAAGTAGAGATCATTTGCAGCATTCATTAATTCATACATCTTAGATAGTAATTTAGTTCATGCATTTTTAGTTCTTGTATGCCTCCTACATGGAAGGCTAGGTTTTCCTCCTATATGGAAGGTTTTACCTCTTACATGGGTGGATAGTATTTCTATTTTCATGCATTTGTAATTATAATCTTGTGTTTGTATCATGAATGTGATGATGTTTCTATTTTATTTTGAGTTTATTTTTAATTTCATTATGTTCTAATTTTTTATCTTCCTAGGGTAATGACGTAACTTGATAATAACGGATTGAATTCTAATCTATTGAAACTAATTTTGATTTTCTTTCCTAGATTGAGTTTTAATTATTGCTCCTAATGCTTTCAATTGATTGGCCACCTTTTGAATGAACTTAATATGTATGTTGAGACCGGAAGGAGATACATGTGTATGGAACCTATAATTAAAACCGTAAATTGCATATGAAATAGGAATATATTCATATGGTTTATGTAGTCTTAATGAGTTCCATAAATCCTAATGCATGATTAGTTATTTTGATTCACATAGGAATATAGTGAATTAGCAATTAATTATAGAATTACTTGACCTTGGAAGAGGCTAGTAATTAATTTAGGGAAACTTGACTATCAATTAAGGGAGTTAAAATTGGATTAGTGTAGATAGATGATTCAATCCGAAATTATTAAGTAAAGTCTGATCCCTAGGTCTTTCATTTATATTTATTTGTACTCCAATTGGATTCATTTTTATTTTAAATATTTGTGCATCAATCTTTATTTACTCACTTCAATTCCAACTAATTAATTTGCCAAATAGTATTAGGATTATTAATTTTGGTACTTAGTGAAACAATCCTCGTGGGAACGATACTTTCTCATCACTTTATTACTTGTTTATGAAAGTGTACACTTGCGCTAATTGATAAACCATTTTACACGTAATAGAATTATAGTTGCTCTAATAATATATCATCCTTTCCTCTCTCTTTCTTTTTATTTCACTTATTTCTCTTTTTTTATTTCTTTTTTTTATTTCTTTTTTTAAAGAATTCTTCTTTTTCAAGCATTTAATATACTTCCACGCTTATTTAAGAACTTATCCTTTTATTAATTCAATGCTCTCCTAGCCTTTAAAGTTATATAGAATATTTTTTTAGGTTTGCAATGGGCTGAAAACAAGAAAAGGTAAATTACACATAAAAAGGATACTCAATAGAAATACAAATGTTAGCTATTTAGGTATAAGTAGTTCATTCAAAGAAAAAATGCCTTAATTATATTTGGTCATGTATGTGAAAATGTAATTTCAACAAGAACTAAAGTAAATTCTAGAGTGATAACATAATAAGTAAATCTCTCACACAAGAAAGGTACTCATAATTACTCAAATAGGCTCAAAGTCTCACAACTAAGGACTGCCAAACTTAGTTCTTTCAATTTAAAGTTTATTGCTAAACTTATCAATTCTAAGAAGCAAGATAATTGTTTAGTCATGCTATAAAACCTTTAAACCTAATTAACTTATGTTCAATACTCATACAATTTTTAAAATCAGTGAAAAATACCTAAATAAGCAAGAAGACCTAGAACACTTAAAATAGATTTTTTTTAAAAAAAATGACCTTTTCCTTTTTTTTAAATAAAGATAAATTATAAAGAAAAATATACTACTAATGAGATATATATCAAGATCCAAGAATAACTCTTTACTCAATCATCCTTCACACACACAATGAAACTAATGGTTTTACTAATAATTTTTTTTTGAAATAAGGATTAATCATAAAGAGAAATCTATTACTAATAAAATGCATATAAAGAGTTAAGAATAACTCTTTACTTAGCCATCCTTTATACATAAAAAAATTAATAGTTTTATTAACAATTTTTTTATCCTTTTTCCTAATCTAATTTAGACAATGTTCCTAATGTCTTTATAGATAAGGAAAGACATAGAAAATAAAAATAAAAATAAAAACATAACACCCAAAATGGAACAAAAAAATTGAGAGTAAAACCATAAGAGTAGAGAAAGACACAACCGAAGAGTGGTGTCTAATTTATGCTTTTTTCTGTTGTCTTGAGTTAGCCAATATACCTATTTCATTAATGGATCAGGTTTAGGTGCACAAATTTGCAATTAATTAATTAGCTAATCAGTAGTTGAGGCATATATTATAATACAACGAATCACGTGAGAAATAAACTTTTGTTCCATAACTTGATCTAAGAAAGATAATAAAATGTTATAAAAATCATTAATGTTTAACAATCCCAATGGCTTTTTATGAAAGTTTAGTTTAGCCCAATATGCAATGCTAGAAATTCCTTTCAATGTTTCTAGACCACCGAGTAATGTAATAAAGGCTTCAACATTGTGAAACATGTATCCAAAGCATTCATGAAGGTTTAAAACCATTAACTCAATACTTGAGGTATAGTTAGTGAGGATCTTGTTATCCAAATCCTTTAGAATAATACTCAAGACTTTGCTTCTTCTAATAATTGTAGTTATTGTCATACATCCCCTTAAACCTTGAATTCCTCCTCTGTACACAAGATTGATATTTCTAGAAACTAACATCTTACCAAGCTCATTTGTCACTTTGTTAAACTCGTCATCCTTCCCTAAATCATATCTATCAAAAACACAAATTGACTTAAATCTGTGTATTGATAGGCTTTTCCCTTTTTCTTCTACCTTAGGATGAGCCATCTGTGTGTTGACAAATATGAATATACATATTTATATGACGAAAATGAGCAACAAAAAGATCATGCAAATTAACGATTGTCAAAGAAGTTTGAATTTGAAGATTAAGCATAGTAAATTGGGACGATGGTGGAAAAAGTGTACAAGAAAATTTAAAAAAATCATACAAATTAATTATTATTAGAAAATTTTAAATTTAAAGAGGAAGAAAGTTAAAAGTAGGTGCCAAGTGCTGTAATTTCAGAAAATAACATGAAAAAGTGAAGACAATTATGTAGAAAAGTGAAAAAGTAACTGAAAAGTTAAAAAGAAAAAATATACACATGAACATGAATAATAGTTGTGATTTGGCTCAAAATTTCTCTAGGTTTACATCTAGTAATGGCTTAAATGCCTTTTATAAGTTGAGGATTTGCTTCCCATCCTATTTTCTTATAAACTAGCAAATAAGATCTTTTAATATCAAATTCTTGATATTTTAATGTTTTTTTTCCTTATTAAATAGATTCACTAAATCAAGAATAACACTAGAAAGTTATCCATTATAATGTGTCTCAAGAGCCTAAATGATATCATCTAGGGATTTTTTACTCTATCCATCCTTTATGAATTAAATTTTGCCTTCCTAATTTTAGGAAACCATTCTACTGCTTTTGTAACATGTGTTACATGTTTACCTTGCATACTTATGGTAGACTCCTATTCTTTTAGCTTTTCACTTCTTAGCATAAGAACTTCTTCCTATTCCCAACATATGTTTAATAAATGAATCATGATACTTACCTGCTAGATGTACCTTAGCTTCAACCATCCAACATATATCATCAGGAAGGCCCAGACTTATGAGTACTTTTATTCTTTCAAGTTAGTATTTATGGATTTCTCCTAAGCAAATCTTAGGGAAGAGTAAAGAACTTGATTTTGAGTTTTGTAAAGGTTTCTTCCATGTGTTTTATGATCCTTGCTTGGGAATGAGTTCAATATGAATTATGTGGAAATAAGGTTTCTCTTCTAAGATAAGTTATTTTAATGGGTCAATTCATAAATACTTATAAGAAAGTGATATTGCTAAAAGCCATTCATTCTACTAAAAAAAATACTTCATGGCTTATTTCTAACCACTCATGGTCATAGACTTCAAAGTTTTTTTAGTACATAGTACTGGTTCTAATTGCTAATAAGTTCAAGTGATATAAATGACCTTTAGTTATATCTGCTTATGATGAAATGATAGATGCAAGATGCCAATGAACAAAAAATAACAATCACATTTAATTAGGTAAAAAAACATGGCATAAGTTATTCAAGTTTAATTCTTAAAATGAGGGTAAGCCATCCAGTTTAATTGATATATAGCTTAATCATCATTTTTAGGTAAACTTACATGGCTTAGATAAAAGATTAGTCATAGAAGAGTTCCCTCATATGTTTTACAAGGATTTTTCTTAGGCTTGAAATTTCTTATCATAAGATAAACTTCTCTCAAATAGGGTGGTTCTAAGTTTATTCTAATTTGTGCCTAGTTTAGGTTCTATTACACTTAATTGATAAAAAGAACCCAAATTGTCCTTACTATCACTATTAATAGGTAATATAGGATTGTTATAGTGTAAAATATAGCTAGGTGGTTTTGATATAAACTTGAGATTATCTCAAATGGGTTTAAACCATTTCTTTTCTAATTTATTGAAAGAATTTAACTTGATTTATATGATTGTTTAGCTTAATTTCTCAAATTAAGTTGATTCTGTCAAAATTCAAAAAAAAATTCTAGGTCTAGGGTGCCTCTTTTGGAAGGCTATATAAAATAGGTATTATTTGAAATATAAAAATTCCAATATTATTTCCTTTTATAATTTTATATCAAAGAACAATTTTTAATGAATTTTTTAGAACTTAAGATGACCATTTTGAGAAATCACTATTTTTAAAATTTTCTAAAATTTAACATTTTGAACTAGAATCCAAAATCTAGATTTTTATTTGTTAGAGTTTTTATTTTTTTATTTTTTTAATCAAAATAGGGTATTTGCTTATTTACATTAAAGTTTAAGTGAATAAAGAATAAAATAACAAACAAGAAATGAGGACATTTACTTAAATGCTAGAATTACAAATAAGACACTAAACAGCAACCCATATTCAGTGACCTAGTCCAAACCCAATAAACTAACTCGACCTTGGTGAACCAACCCCACTCCAATATTAACGCATTTTGGGCCCTTCACCCAAAACATACCAAAACAATACCAAAAAACCCTCTCCCTTTACCTCTTCACTTCTTCTTCTTTCTCTTCCATTTCTATCACTCAAGATAACTCCTTTTCTTTATATTCCTATGTATTTTCTTCCACTTTCACCCTATTTCTCACTGTTATTTTTGTCATTTAGGATTTCTCTTGTTGGTTTGAGATCTTGGAGATTTGGGGATTTCTCTTGTTAGTTTGCTATTTTTGTTCTTTATTTTTCCTAATAAGGTAATCCTAAACTTCATTCTCTTATTTAGGAGTTAGATTAACTTAGATTAGCTAAAGGGTAGTAAAGATTAGCTTATTCTTAAGTTATGCTTAGAATGTAAAATTTGGGCTTTTATAATAGGAAACTCAATGTTACAAAATTAATATTGATTTGTGTTTGAATTATTGTTTAATTATTTGCACAAGCTCAAAGAGCACTTCCTAGTGGCATTAGTGGTTCATGAAATAGGAAAAAGTCAAACCTAAGTATATTAGCTTTTTTGTGAGTAGATAATGTGTATTTCCATATTTTTATATATTTTCTAACCTTCTCTATACTTTTGAATTATTAATTTTATTAATTATTAATTATTATTATTTTCATATTTTAATTCTATATAAATGTAGAGCTCTAGGTACTCTTGGGATAAGAACCTTAAAAGCTTCTTTTGAGTTATAATAATATAAATTGTATTAGAATAACACTATGATGAGAAATTTGATTTATATGATTTATTTTGAAAAGGTGTATTGCTAGGACCTTATTGTATAATGTTCTTTTGAAAGGTTATTGTGGATAAAGTAATAATGTATCAAATTTTCATGGATGCTTGTAAAGTTAATTTTTTAATGAGTTTGGAATGGTTTGATTTTGAAAATTTTGATGACCAAGGTTAGAGACCTTGATGAACTATTCATAATTGAAAAGAGTAGATTGAGATTGATTTAAACCATTAATATATGAAACTGTTTATTTATCAATAACTTTCTTATATAACTATCATTTATACGTATGGTATTCTATGGTTTTTATAAAAAAATTTTAAGCAAAGACTAGTTAAAAATTGTAGCTAACAATAGTGATGATATTAACCTTTGAGCACCTTGGTTTAAACCTTAATTAGCAGGGGAATCGTTAACCTTATTTGTCAACCAACACATTTGGATTGGTTTATGTAGCTTGACGGGTTGCTTTAGAGCTAAGAGCTCTTTTAAGATTGTTATTTCATGAATGGAATGCTCATGTTTGTTAATCATGATTGGAAATCTCCCACCTAAAAAGTGTATTTTTAATGGTTTATGTATTTTTAAATTTATTGCATTGAAATACTTACCATAAATCTATGTTCATTATGATTTCCTATATTATGTTTAAAGAGCCTACTAGCTATCTTTTAGGCTGGAAACTCGTGTTTTAGTATTTTACTTCTAATGAACATTCTAATTGATATTTTATTAAATATGATTGTATAACTCTTATGATATCATTTTGTATCAAAAAGCTTATTTATTTTCTTTCTAAGGAAAAAAAACTCATGCCATGGCCTGTCCCATTTTTGTTAGGAATCATATTATTTATTCACAAGTTAATGGCTTACTTTGTTTATTGTGTTATTTTCTAGATAAAGATTTGGTTTTGAGCTTGTCATTTGCAGCTCCTTAGATAGAAAAGAGCATTCTTTTTATGGTTAGCCTCACACTTTATTTGTGTGAGCTTGATGTAAAATTTTTGCATATTTTGAAAGTTATAAAAGTTTGAATACTTTTAGATATACTCTGTTAAACCCACCAATAGGTTATGCTTCTATATATATATATATATATATATATATATATATATATATATATATATATATATATATATATATATATATGTATATGTATTTTGTTATCATTGTAAAGTATTATTTGGTTATGAAATGATGTGGATTAATAGGTGAATGTTGAAAAATGAGAAAATCCATGTGAGGTTATATGCATGTGAAAAATTAGTGAATGTGTAATGGCTATATGCCAACTTGAGTTTTAAATAGGTTACAAGTTATCTTATGATGTTTTAGTTTTGCATGGCCTATGTGGTTATGTTTTTCCCTCAAGGTCATGCACTGATCACAGCCCTTAGTTTTTGAACATGACATAAGGTCCCTAATCCTCACCCATAATAGGCTATAAACAAAAAAAGTCTAACTTAAACAAGGGGGTTTACTAGCCTACATAGAGACTGATGATCTCATGAAGGTATTGCTACTTTGCCTCATGGCTAATCCTAAAAAGTAATATATAGCTTGGGTAAAAGGCTTTTGAGATGTCTATAGGATCCACAATGTATAATGTGTGAGAGGGAACATTAACTATTCCAAAATCTTCATTTGACTAATTTACCATGAAATAAATAAAGATAATTATAATGCAAGAAATAAGATAAACACACATGTAAAGAAAATATTAAGCAAATATAGACCAAGAAAATTTAAAGTTAAGATACAAAAAGAACAAATATAATAGCTTAACCACAATTTATCCCTAGTGGGGTCGCCAAACTGTCGCGATGTGCCTTGTAGTGAAATCTATGGGAGGCGTGCTAGGTTTCATGCCTCCTTAGACTGGTGGTATATGAATGAAAAGAAAATAGAATCACCACTAGTCATTTTTTATAGTGTGATTAGAATACTGAAAATAGTCTGCATTTCCAAAATTTAAATTTGAAAGTTAGCTACATGTAGCGAAGATATTAGCACCTACGATGTCTATTCATAGAACGATTACCTATTTATTCTAATTCTATCTTTTGAATTGAATTAAAATAGTCCTTATTATATTATACGTGTATTTTTCTAAAAATGTGATTTTAATTTTAGTTAATTTGTTAATTAGGTTCTCAAATCCGTCTAACTTCATAACAAAATTTGAAAAAAATAAAATGCCTCAATAATGTTAAATATCATTATAATTACACTTGCAATTAGATTATTTAACTTTAATACATCACAGGTATACATTTTATTATTTTTGAAATTTATTTATTTTATTATTTTGAAAGATTTCTATGTTATTTTTAGAAGATTTTTATTAAAATGATTGCAATATAATTTTTAAGAAAAAGAAAAATTATTTAAGTAATCTTATTTATTTATTTAAAAAGTATTAAATCAATAATTTTTAATTTAAATTATTAAATTTTCCTAACTTCATAGTTAGATCTAAAATAAAAAATTACTTAAGAAAATCAAATTTATAATTTTAATATTATTCTATGATTTTTTTAAAAAAATATTAAATTCGTGTAACTTTATGACTAAATATGAAACAAGAAATTATTTATAAATATTAAAATCATAATTTCAATATTATTTCATAATTTTAAAGTATTAAATTTATCCAACTTCATGTCCAATTTAAATAAGGAAAGTGCTCAAGAAAATTGAACTCATAATTTTAACATCATTTTATAATTTCTAAAGTATCATATTTGTCTAACTTTATGACTAAATTTAAATAAAAAATTTATTTAGAAAAATTAAAATTATGACCTCAATATTATTTTGTAATTTTGAAGTATAAAACTTGTCTAATTTTATTGCCAAATCTAAATACAGAATTACTTAAAAAAATTAAAATCATAACTTTAATGCTATTTTATAATTTTTAAGTATCAAATTTATCTAAATGTATTGTTAAATCTAAATAAAAAAATGTTTATAAAAATTAAAATTTTAATATTATTTCATAATTTTAAAATATCATATTTATCTAATTTCATAACCAAATCTGAATAAAGAAATTGATCAAGAAAATTAAAATCATAATTTTAATATCATTTTATAATTTTTGAAGTATCAAATTTGACCAACATCATGTTCAAATCTAGATAAAGAAATTACTTAAGAAAATTAAAATTATATTTATTGCAAATGCAATTAATTTAAATATTATTCTGTTATCATAAGATTTAAAGTAAGTATTAATAAAAAAATTAATTTAAGTAAGAGAAAAATAATAGTAATAGTAGTAGTAATAATAATAATAATAATAATAATAATAATAATAATAATAATAATAATAATAAAACAAAAGGTAGTGGTGAAACAGTGAAAATTTGCTATAATTAGATATATTTTTCATCATTTTCTTATTATCTCCCTTGCTTGTGATGATACCCCAAAGACATAATGGGAGAAAATATAATATAATTAACATATATATGATAAGGGTGAAACAAAAGATCATATTACTTCTTAGTAAGTCTTGCACACTAGAAGAAAAAAAAAAGAAGTCGAATGTTAAAAAACTGAACCTATCAACATTTCTCCTTAATTGATAACATGTCTTTGAAAGATTAAAAGTGATCTTGCTACATCTAATTGAGAAGGAAGCCATCTTAATTGTTCATGTGCACCTCTACCTTGAACTTTTCTTCCTTGTCTCAATGCTTTACCTTCAAAAGCATGTCAAATTTTACAAAGTCATTGATAACCTTTGCCTTGGCATGAACCACCTCATGCAACATATATGGGAATAGTGAGTTAGTCCTCTCCTGGATAGTTTTATTTGCTTAATTTGCTACATCTTGAACTTGAGGGTTATACATTAGCACTATTTTCCATCTTAGTGAATGGCTATCTCTCTTGACACTAAGATTTCCTGTGATAAATGATGGTGCATCACCAGTAAGTTTGAACTCTTGATTTTCTTTAAAGTTCATCCAAGGTTTCACCTAGATCTTTGCTTTATAGGTCTTTTTCTGACCACCTTCAATGGCTTCAATAGTAAGTTAGTGTAGGGTACCAATAACTACCTATTCTTATGCCCTCACCACTTTTGCAAACTTTAGCAATAAACTTTATCTCTTATTCTGCTCATTAACTACAAATTGAACAGGGCCTTCAATCGTAGCATTATTTTGAACTCCCTGAGGTTGGCATAAGCCTCCAAGGGTGGCCATTTTAGGGTGATCATATTAAAAGCAATTCTACAAGGCTTTGTTTTGACATACACACAGAGAACCTACTTAGAGATGGAGAGAGCAGAGAGAAAAAGAGAGAAGTCATGAAAACTTTCCTTAAGCTTTCCCTAATAGAGTCGCTAAGCTGTCGTAATATGTCCCACAGTGGAATTTATAGGAAGTATGTAGTTTCGTACCTCCTTAAAAGTATAAATAAAAAGAAAATGGGATCACCACCAATCAAATTTTTATGTTGTGATTGGAATACTAAAAATAATTTGCATTCCTAAAGCTTAGATTTAGGAATCAGTTACATGTAGGAAGGTATTAGTACCTTACAACATCGTTCCAAGAATAGTTAGCTATTTATTCTAATTCTATCTTTTGAACTGAATTACGATGGTCCTTATTATATTATATATGTAATTTTTTAATGTCATTTTAATTTTAATTAATTTATTGATTTGATTGCCTAAATTTACTAAATTTATAATAGGATTTATATGAAATAGAATGTCTTAATAATGTTAATTATCGTCATAATCACACCTACAACTGGATTACTTAACTTTGATACATCATAGGCATAAATTTATTATTTTTCAAATATTTTTTAATTTATTGTTTTTGAAATATTTTCATTTTTATCATTATAAAAAGATTTTCATTTTATCATTCTAGAAAGATCTTTATTTTATTATTTTTGAAAGATTTTCATTTTGTTATTTTTGGAAGATTTTTAATAAAATTATTTTAATATAAATTTTAAAATAATAAGATAAAGAAAAATTATCTTAAATAATTTTACTTATTTATTTATGTATTTTAAATATATCAAATCAATAATTTTATTTTAGAATATCAAGTTTATCCAATTTCATGGCCAAGTTTGAATAGAAAAATTATTTAAGAGAATTGAAATTATTGTACTTGCAATTAATTTTAATATTATTCTCTCATCATAAAAATGTATAATATTAAAAAAATAAATTATGAGTGTACATGATGAATATAAGAAAAAATTTTTATATACAATAATATTGAGATCTTTTAAACTTAATCGACTTATCTAATTTAATTGTAAAAAATATCTCTCACTTCAAGAATATTAAAATAATTTGAACTTTCAAACTATTTTGATTTATTCTGTCATAAGAATTACAAAAAAATAACACTTTTAACATTATATGTTAAATTAATTAATTAATTAATTAATTTTTAAAAAAGAAATAAAATAAAAATAAAAAATAAAAAAGGAAGTGGTATGGGATGGTTATTGCCATCCTATCCACTATTCGTTACTTTAGAAAAAGTTACCACTCTCAGTCCCTTTTTTATTTTTACTATTTTTTAATTTTTATAATAATATATTTAAAAGGATAACATATTAAAAGAAAAGATAAATAAAGACACTATATAAATTATAAGTACACATATAAATTTAATAAAGTTAAATAAATTAAAATACATTGTATATGAAAAAAATGTGAAATAACTTTATGTACTTCAATATCCAAATTTTTATTAGTTTAATCGGCTTACCAGATTTAACTTTTAAAATATCTTTTACTTTAAGAATATTAAAATAGTTCGAACTTCTAAATTATTTTAATTTATTCTATTATAGGAATTGCACAAGAATAATATCCTAACATCAGATATCAGATAAACAAATAAACAAGTATACAAACAAATAAACAAACAAAATAAAAAAGAAATAAAATTATGGATGGATGGAACGTCACAATGCCTGGCCATCCCATGCCATCCTATCTATTTCAAAGAAAAAATCCTCCTTCTTCCTTTTATTCAACATATTTCTCATTCATTATTTTTAACTCAATTATCATATTGCTTTTCTTACTTCTCCTTAGCTCTCCTCTTTCATCTTCATTTTTACACAACTACTTCAAACTTCTTCCGAGCAAGATGCTTCTCACTTCATTTTTTTTATCCTCTTATCTTATCTCATTATTTTTCTACTCTTTTTTTTATTCTCCTCATAAAAAAAAATTTAGATTGAATAAAAAAATACACTTATCAATGAGAGTAGAAATTTACCTTTTGTGCTTGAAATGATATTGAAGCTTTAGAAAGGTAAGGAAATTTTATTATCTATATATATCTCAAGTGTCATATATTTTTTTTAAAAAAAAAGAAAGAAGATAGTGTATTTAAGAATTTTTTTCTCTTCTTTCTTGATTTTTTTTCTTGCGTCTATCCAAATGAATCATTAATTGGTTTTCACTTCCCTTCTTATAGGGAAAGAAATGGATGACAAAATCTATATCTAAGATTTTTCTCAATTGGTTTGCTAGAAAAAATTAAAAGGTCACTAACTATCTCATTCACTAAGTTAGCCAAAATAATTGAAAATCTTGACTAGAGAGAAAAAAATGAGTTTCATAAGGTGTAGGGTGCGTGAAGTGGAGAGTGTCAATAGTCCAGCCTTTCGTTCACTATTTTCTCTAAAAGCTTAATTTACTTTGCAAAATTTTATTATTTTTTATTTTTAAAAAATATTTTTATTTTAATTATATTATTATTTATACAAAAATGGATATCAACAACAACTTACTAAAGAATGATGAACAATGCATTTAAGGACCAAATTGATCATAATTTGGAGGTGTTTGTAGATGATATGCTGATTAAATCTTAAAGCCTAGATGACCACTTTGAAGACTTAAAAAAAGTTTTCCATGTCATGAAGAAATAAAACATAAGGGTTAACCTAAATAAATGCATTTTTAGTGTTACCATCAATAAATTGTTAGCTTTATGTTAATAGAAAGAGGGATACAAGTTAATCCTCCAAAATGCTAAGAAATCCAAGAGATGAAAAGCTCAAAATAAACCTAAAAGAATTCTAAAGACTGAATAGTCATGTTGCCCCTTTATGAGATTCCTATTATGGTAAACATTTAATGTATTCTTCAATAGTTGCAATAATTGATATATGCTTTCAAAATGAATCTGCCTAATAAAATTTGACCCCTTATAAGGTTAACTGATAAGTGATTGCCTTTCTACAAGAACTTAGAAGAGTTAAAAGAGTATAAATAAGATAACGCTTAATGAGGATGCATTCATAGATTTCAAGAAATTCCTACCTCTTCATTGGTACTATCTAAGCTCAATTTGGGGGAATAACTTCAATTATTTCTGAAGATAACAAATGAAGTAGTTAATGTAATCCTAATTAAAGATGTAAATTTAAAACAAAATTTGATTTACTTTATGAGCAATGCTTTACACAAGGCTAAACTCCAATATTAATAAATTGAAAAACTTGCCTTCATATTAATAACAACATCTAAAGGCTAAAGCCTTACTTCTAATCCTATTAGGTTATTATCAAAATTGACCACCTAACAAAATAGATTTTGCACAAGCCATAGATAACATGATAGTTATTGGTATGATCTATGAAGTTGATAAAATAATGGATAATCTTTGAACTAGAAAAGCTATAAAGGCTTAAGTTTTAGCAAACTTTATGGAAGAAAAGACTAAACTTGAAAAAGCTATAAAATAAAGAGATTGACTATTCATCTAGACTCTTTACATTGATGGCTTATCAAACAATAATAGTAGTAGGGCATTAGTCGTTCTAAAGGGCCTAAATGAAGTAATAATTAATTATGCATTAAAGTTTAATTTCAAGACAACCAATAATCAAGCATAATAGAAAGCACTAATTGCTAGTTTAAAAGTAGCTAAAGATATGGGATCAAAAGTAATATTAGTAAAAAATGATTTTTAATTGATAGTAGGGTAGATAAATGGCACTTATGAGATAGAAGTCCCCTAGCTAATATAATACACTAAGAAAGTGAAAGCCTTGATAGTAGAGTTTGAAGATTTCAAGCTATAAAAAATCCCACGAAATAAAAATAATTAAGCATACACTTTATCTGAACTAGTTACTGAAAGAGTAATGGTCAACAATCGAACAATTTTAAATAATAAATATAGAACATTCAACTAGCGATAAAAGAAAGTAAAAATAACAAATATAGAATTTTCATCTTCATAAGTAAACCTAATTAAAGCTTTCCTTAAAAAATAAGAACTACCTCAAGATCATCTCACAAGCCAAATGGTTGAAAAAGAAAGCAATGCCATACTTCCTTGGAAATTGCTAGTTATATAAAAGAAGGTTCATATTACCAATAATGAGATACTTACATTTGAAAGTAGTTAATTATGTCTTAAGTGAAATACATGAAGGGATCTAGGATAGCCATAATGTAAGCTTTTCTCTGGCTCAAAAAGCTATCATATCAGAATATTTTTTGCCTATAAGGAGAAAGGATGCTATGGATTTGGTTAAAAAATGTGAAAGATGTCAATTGAATACTAACATTCCTCATCTACTAGTAATTGATTAAAAAATCAGAATTTCTCCATGGCATTTTGCCTAATAGAGCATCTTTTTTAGGGTACTCACCAATGGTAACAAAATAACTTAAATTCTTAATAATAGTTATAGACTGTTTTATTAAATTGATTAAAGCAAAACCATTAACTACCCTCATTATTGAAAATGCATAAAAGTTTATATACAAAAAATGTTATTTGCAATTTTGTCATACTTAAAGTAATAATTAGTGATAATGGTGTCCAATTTACAAGTGAATCCTTTAGAAAATTCTATAAAAATCTACATAATAACCAAATATTTACTTCAATAGAACACATTTAAAGCAATGGTCAACTAGAATTGATAAAAAAAAGATCATACTAGAAGGCCTAAAGAAAAGACTAGAAAGGACAAAGAATAAATGAGTTAAGAAGTTACCAAATGTTATATTATCTTACAAGATAGCCCCTCAAAAATTGATAAATGAAACTCCTTTCTACATTACATATGGACTTGAAGCCCTCATCCTAATGAAAATAGGAGAACTAAGTGAAAGAATTAATTGATTCTAAAAAAAAATAATGAAATGTTGAAAGAAGGTCTTGACTTACTTGAAGAAGGCTGAGAAATGGCTTTTGTAAGGTTGTTTACTTACAAACAAAGAGTAGCAAGATATTAAAATAAAAAAGTTAGGCTAAGAGAATTTCAAGAATGGTTCTTAGTTTTAAGAAGTGTAAACTACCTAAGAAAGGAATAAGAAGAAAGTAAACTAGCACCTAATTAGGAGGGACCATTTAAGGTGATCCAAAATTTAGGAAATGGGTCCTATAAGTTATCTATAATACAGGGAAAATCACAACCAAGGACATGGAATGTATCACATCTAAGTGAATATTTTGTAACACTAATAGAGTGACTTTTAAGTGAGTAAACTATAATTAACCCAAAAGAAGGAAGAATAGAAAGAGGAAATTTCAAGTGTATTAAGCTTATCTACTTTTATCAAAAGTAATATTTAAATTAGTTAAGCTTGGTATGCACTAATCCTTTACTATAACTAATTTGTTTTGCATTGGGCAGGCCTTTATTTAGATTTAAATGCCATAACTTAGGCCTAGTATACATCAATTGCCTTATTATAGCTAACTTAACATGTTTTGCTAAGCTTTTATTTGACCTTAGATGCTATAATGTTGGTCCATTATGCACCAATTGCCTTATTATTAGTAACCTAACATACATTAGTTAAGCTTTCATTTGGCCTTAGATGCTATTACTTAAACCCAATATGCATCAATTGCTTTATTATAACTAACTTGACATATGTTAGTCAAGCTTTTATTTGGTCTATGATGCCATTACTTAGGTTCAATATCCACTAATTGCATCATTACAACTGACCTAACATATGTTGGTTAGTTTTAGACACTATTACTTAGACCTGTTATGCATTGGTCACATTATTGTAGCTAACTTGACATTCATTAGTCAAGCTTTCATTCTTCCAAAAAATTCCATTACTAAGGCTCAATATTCATTGATCACTTATTAAATAACTAACCTAATTTATAATCAATTAACTCTTTATCATAGCATAAGACATAATTGAACTTTGGCCTAATCTACACTAGTTGCTAAAAGAATTTTGGCTTAGCAAATATTGATCGCTAAATAAACTTAGTTTCATATACAAAGGCCACTTTATCAATTTGAAATATTTACTACAAATTGAGAAATACAAAATTTAAAGTCTAAGTAAACAAGTTATTTTCTTGGATAAGTTTTTAACACTTAACCATAATTTTCACCCTTTTGAAACTTTTAACATTTAGCCATTATTCCTTATACTTGCTTTAATTAATTTTCAATAATTAAATGTTGAAGGTAAAAAAATTTACATATTTGTAAAGTTTTCAAATACTTCATAAAAAGCAATAAAATGAGCAGTAAAAAAAAATAAAAGTATAATGATCTAAAATTTAGCCAAAGCTTTTACGTTAACATATTCAAAGGTTGACATTACATTTCATACTATATTGGGAATTGATCCCTTACAATAGTATCCCTTTAACTACAATTATGGTCCCTACCTTATAATTACAACTTGCTCATCACTTCCTCTAATATTTTTTTCCTTTACATAAGCAATTTTAGTAATCTCAAGTTTCAATACTATACCAATCTACTTTATTTATATTAGAAATATTATCTAAGAGAGGTTGATCATTAATAGCCAAATTCCTTAGTAGAGGTTGATCATTGGAAGTCACATTCTTGAAGGTGGGTTGATCATTAGCAATAACTCTCTCCACTAATTGATCAACTACTTCATGATCAAACATTTGTTTATTGATAACTTTATCATTTTCTTGCCTAGCTGATCTCTTATCTTCATCAAAATCCATCAGTATGTTTGAAATAGTCTTCAAGATGTCCATCTTATCTAAGTTAGTATTAAGGTATAAAGTCTGAGGTTGATTTTTAATAAAATCAAAAGCCATCTAACTATTATTCAAAACTAAACTTGATACTTTTTCATAGTTTATCCTTAGTTGATAAAATTGATCCTTTTTCTAATCATTCTCAACATAAGTTTCTTCAATATTATTTTTCTACTTTTCTGAAAAATTAAAATCTTCTTTCATTTGGTATCTTTAAATAGTTATCAACTTCAGCTTTTCTTGCATCTACTAAGCCTCTTTCTGCTATTTCTTAGCTTCCTTCCTTAAACTAGCAACTAAATCTTCCATCTTGTTAAATAAACTTTCTAAGCTATTGATAATATCATTTCTCTTAGAAAGGATCTTATCTTTTTGCTTCACTATTCCTTGTAGATCTTGAATTATTTTCGTAACCCTTTTAATAAACTTATTTAATGTTTGGATTTTTTTCTACAAGTGATCGATCTAAGACATATCTTTTCCTTTAGGAATCTTCTAAAAATTGTTTGATTCCTTAATTTTCTTGAATATAATAAGATTAGCACCAGTAAATTATAGCTTAAGGACATAATTCTGAGTGAAAAAAACACTTAAATTGAGCTTACAAGCTTTCTCCTTTAAATTTTTCAAATTCCTAGGAAATAAGAGTTAATTAACCTCAAAAGGTACATAATTTATGTTTTAATGCCTTATATTGTTCAAGGATTAATTAGGATTGAGCAATTCTAACAACACAAACTGACAAAATATCTTTCAAATTTATCTTCTCTTTAGACTTCTTCAGTGGTAAATGAAGACTCCAAAAATACCCAACTAAGAAGATTCTTAGGCATTACTATGAAAGATTAAAAGTGTAAAACAAAAATGGTGAGGTTTGATTAAGAAGATTGAAACATGGATATAGTCACTTTCATAGCTTAAGCAACAATGATAATAGTTTTAACAGTTGCTACAATGACCTTCATAAAAAGACTTACTATTTTTTTTGTTTTGTCTTTCTCTTACATTTGACTCTTTTCTTTTCTCCTTGCTATATGAGATAGTTGTTGAACTAATCAATTTGTCTGTAATGATAACTCGAGCATAAAAGGTTCCACTTAATTAGATGACCTCTCTTACATTTGCAAATTGATGGATTAGTCAGATGATATCTTTTTTCTCTTTTACAACTTAGAATGTTGCAATTTGTCCGAATGATGTCTCTTAATGTGCTTATTAATTCTCTCATAAACATTCTTTCTAAATTGATCTCTAAAAGGACTTTGACCTTTTTTTCCTTTTTTTAATTTCTTATAACTTCCTTTATTTTTGTTAGTCTCTCATATTAGATCTCTTACTTAGTTCATTGTAAGCACTTTCTTAGCCAAATAAAGACCTAAAAAAATGATAATGATTAGTTAAATAAAAATAAAGGAGATGACTATGTAGTTAAAGAGGTAAAAAAAAGCATTAAATTAAGGATAAAATGTAATTTATCCTCATAAACTATGAGGCATGTGCTAAAAAAACCTTTAATTGTAAACTTAGAGCAATCTAGTATATATACTTTGATTAGTGGGCAATTAAACCCTTATAGTAAATTGCTAGCTAAATTAATAAGGATAGCACTTTAAATTCTTTCTTCTTTTCACTCACCTTCTTTGCATTTCCTTTCTCCATTATATTATGTTTCTTCTTTAACTTTTTTTATAGCTAATCATCATGCTCCCTTCATCATTTTGTTATTTTCATTACCAAACCCCTCCTAACAACTTCACTTAGTATAAAAAGATAACTTAGAGACTACAAGAAAGAGCATTTAACAAGTTGAGTATACCTATTAGAAAGTAACATTCTACATTTAATCAAAACACAATTTTTTGAAGGATTAAAAAAGGGTAAATCTAATGAAGATGGAAAAATATTTAACTATATTTAAGCAAGATATTTGTAATATAATTATATGACTTTCAATCCGTAAAGTTAATATATAAAAATATAAGAAAGGTTAGTTTCAAAAAAGATCATCCAAAATTTTATAATAAAATAAAATAAAAAATACATAAAAATTAAGATTTCATAATTTTGTAAGTAAAACAAGAGAAAATAAAATTGTTAATTAAAGGAAAAAAAAGAAAAAAAAACTACAAGAGGTTCTAATGCAATATTTGATTTGCCAGAGAAAGTGACTAAGAAAAAGGTGGATAAGAGAAGGATAAGATCAAAGTATTATCATTATCAATTTGAAGATAATTCAATATGAAGGGTTTAATTGCCTATTAATCAAAGTTCAAGTGTTAAATTGTCTTCAGTTTAAAACTAATGTTTTTTTTTGCACATATATCATAGTTTGGGAAGGTAAATGCATTTTACCCTTAAATTAAACACATTTAAAACATCTTAGATGTCAAGCAGATCGAGCCCCAAGACTTTTACCAATTTATTAACTACTAGTTTTTCCAATTCATCAAGATCTAACGCTTCTTTTATAATGTTTAGTTGAAACCATATGATAAGAAACAAAGCCTAACCATTTGGATGAAGCTAGCAAGCATGCTTTCCTAATCAAGCACAGACTTTAAAATATGTTTCCTTCTAACTATGTGCACTAGAATTTAAACCCTTGAAGAGATTTTTCCCTTTCCTAGCACTAAATATATCTAGGAGTTAGTTACTTTGTATGCTATTTGGAAAAAGTGGAAGAAACTATTCACTATCAATCTCAATTCCAAATTGACTATTAGAAACTCAAAATGAATTAATTGTAACCACCCATTGTAAGCTAGTTGAGTAGGTACTACATTTATTCTTTGAAAAATAACCTATTAAAAAGGAGTGAAAGAAGGTTTAGCACTAATATTTTCAATGATTGACCTATAGAACATAAAATAATAGTTGCTATTGAAGTTATAGACATTTTCATCCTTCTCAACTAGTGTCATGATCTATACTCTATCATGATTGATTTAGAACTCGTTACTTAGTTTCCATTAACCTAATTATTTGATATGTAAGTAAGCTTTTTATTATTTAAGAAAAGATAAATGATGATATGCACATGTTATATTTTTAAGGAAAAAATTAATCTTCCTCTTTTGACATGAACTCTATGCTACATGTTGACTTTCTAAGCAAACATGGCCTTTTTTACACCCATTTTTTTCATTAGCAGTTGCTGCTAAAGCCATATTGTCTATCCTTTATTAAACTAGTCTCCAAGTAGTGGTTATCACATTCATCAAAATTCCTGTAAGAGGATAACACAAGGAATGAGTAAGTCTAAGATTTAGTTAGTAAATTTGCTAGCACAAAAAGAATAATTTAAATTCTTTGATACATCTTATCAATCATGAACTTAGCACCATTGATTAATTTCATAACGGATTTGATAATAACATTAATTCTGTATCAAATCTAACCACCCTCAATGGTTGACACTTTTAATTTCATATTCTTATATCATAACACTCATAATCATCTAGAAATAACAACATTGACTATTAACGAAAGTATTATACAACATCATTCATAAAATGATATCATTCAAGTAATTAGATAATAATTGGTAATTAATCCATCAAATTATTTAACATGACTATAAATGAAAATACATACATCTACCTTGTGACTATTGGTTTAACCTTATGCTCTACCTTTCTTTCTATCCTTATTCATCTTGTGCAACTTTATAACCTACCTTTTTCTTATCAAGAATTTTTTATCCGACATTCATATTTGCCTTCATCACATTTTATAATTCTCACTACGTAATAATTTCATTTGTCATGTCATAGCTTAAGTCATGCCCATTATATCACCAAAACAACATTATGCTTTAATGCACAGTGATATAACATATACTCTTGCATAAACAACAATTAAGAATCTTCGCTATAATATAACATATAGCATAATATCCTAATTTCCCCATTTTGGGTCATCCATACCTTCATATTACATATGACATCTTATTTTTGGTGTTACATTTAGTTAAGGTCATTTCCAAGTTATTTGGAATGGACTTTAACCCATTAACTTGCCATTTTGAAGCATTCGACCATTTAATATGGAAAATAAGGTAGTAAAAGGTGATTGTCTGGCCTTAATGGCCAGCATTTTTTTATTGAATAGAGATCTTGTAGAATGCCTAGCACAATGAGTAGCCATGTTGGAGTAATAGGTAATCATTTTATTAAGTTCTTGTATATTTCTTTTCATAAAAATTACTATTCATAAAGGATTGTGTCTCCTCTAAATCTATTCATTTTTTTTTATTTTTTAACTTACCAAAACATCCATACTCACCGTAGAAACCTAGTTTAATCCATTTTCTTTATTAATTTTCACTCATTTTTCCATCAATTCAAGATTTCTTAGAAACACCAAGTTTTACTAACTATTTGTCAAAATGTTATGCTTTTAAGAAAACTTAAGATTTGATTTAGAATATCCACTTAACTCATTCAAAGAAAAATTTACTCTTTAACCCTAATCATCCATAGTTTCAAGATAATTTAAGGTTAGGGTTCCTTTTCCTCTTTAAATTGAAGAACAATTATTCAAAGGGAAGAAATAATTTGAAAGTAGCAAGGTTTAAGGACCTTTACCTCAAGCATGTAATTATCTTAGCTTGATTCCTCACCTACCTTCATGGATTGACAAACTTCTTTAAAGAAATAGGAATAATAAGAAGAAGAAGAGCAAGAAGAAAGATAAGGAGAGGAGTAAAGGCTTGAGTGTGGAGAGAAATGAAGGATGAAAGGGTTGAATTTAAGGTTATAAAGGCAAAGGCATTTTAATCCTTAGCTTAAAAATTTACTTTCTCACCCACTTATACTATTTTCTCACTTTTCTTTTATAATTTCTCATATTTATTGCATTTATTAGCCACCATTCACCTTCTTTATTATAGATAAATTTTAAGTTGTTAAAGAGGGTGTAATAGCTGATTCATAAAAAAAAAAGCATCTAGTTTAACATGAAGAAGAGGACTGGTATTATATAGCTTCAATATTTTTCTAGCTTTCAACCATTCTTCAAAGGAGTTCTAAGCCACATCTTTATAAACAAATTCATTCTTTTAATTTTGGCCTCCTTTAATAGAACAAGTTTCATCAACATTCTAGTGCTTCCTAGATCAAATGAAGGGTAGGTTTAAGGTAGTCTACTCCATAGTTTTCTTATATAAAATGCACTAAGTTTGCTTTTCGCTCAACAAAAGAATTCCCAACATGATCACCAAAGTTAGATAAAGTAGGAAAACTAGCATAATTGGTTAATATAGAAGAACTAATCATATCAACATCTCCAAGCAGTCTTTTTTGAAAAATGTAGTCCTTAATATTTATCTTACCAACAATTAGTTCTTCTTATTGTTCAACTATGGTGATAATTCCTTCATTAACCTTAAAATCCAAAATAATTGTTTGAGTTATAATGTTTTAATTTATAAATGTATTCCTTTTGCTAGAATTCATAGTAAGGTACTCATCTATTGGTCTTTCATTAAACATAGTTTTTAACTATCTTTTTGGATGTCTCACAACATTGTAGTGTCTTAAAATAAAAAAAAGATCCTAGTGCTATTGTTTCATCAAAAGATCCTTCATGCATATTAGGATTTATAAAAGAATCGAAAGACAATATAAAGAAAAGAAAAATAGCAATTCAAGATTGAAATTTACCTACAATCAAATATAAACGATCAATACATAATCAATTTACCTTTCCATGAAAGGATGAATGCCAAAAATATTCAAAAATAGTCAACATTGTGTTGGAAAAATGGGCAAAAGCTCTAATTTTAGTGGCAAACTTTCAATTATAATAAAAAATTCCATCAATAAGGCCAAACTTAAATAGTCAGTAACTTTAAAAATATAGAATCTAAGAATAATAAGTTTACATTTAATAATGAAGAAGAATAATGGTTGCATTTTTTCTCCAATGAAGTTAAACAACATAAAATTACAAAGGAATAGAGAAGAATAGAGAAAGGCATTGGTTTCATTAAAAGAAAATTTTAAAATTTAAGGGTTTAGTAAAAATGATGATTTAAAGAGGAAAAATCCATATGTAAGCTCTTCAATGGTCAAGATTCCAATGTGTTAATATGCATCCAATGGTTGAAGATTGTGATTACACAAATTCCTATTTATATTCAATAGATTTAAAGAAGTGATGATTAGGATTGTAGATTGATCTAACGAATGATACTTGTTATGTTTTTTTAAGAAAAGATTTGATGGTTCACAACAATGATTGTAATTTAAAGGGCTTTATCATTTATGATAAGAATCCTTAGGTAAATCATTACAAGTGCTATAATTCTAGGATATATAACACATGTGTATTAAATGTTTTCACCTTTTCCTAAAATGTCATTTCAAGATGTATACTCTAGAACATAATCAATTTGAACTAATTAATTAGTTAAGCAAAAGTGTTCCTAATTTTCTATATGCTTAGTCAAGCCCCATAATATTATTTTAGAAGGTTAAATGCTAAACACTCATGTTGGGTAAGGCTTAATTCTCCTTCTAAACCTAGACTAATTGGCCTATCATAAAACTTTATAAAAATGACCATTTTAAAAAGTGGCCAGTAGGACTATAAAAACTAGATGGTGCTGATTGCAAAGTACTAGGAATGATTATTGCAACTAGAAAATGATTACAACTAGTAGGCCACTTGCACCTCATAATGACTTAAATGCCCTTATTAATATTATGATATGACATTACTAAAAATTGCAATTCTACATTAGTTGATAGACATTGATCATTAGTTAAACTGACATCTATATAAATGTTATGGTAATTTTGAAATTATTGAAAAAAATAAGATGATGATTATAGAAAAAAAAACCTGTGTTTATAATTATGCAATGGCATTTTGAAATTTAAATGGAAATTTAAAATAAGGGCTAAATTGAAAAGTATTATCCAAAAGATATTTCATAAGTCTAGTGAAAAAATAAAAACATTTACATGTCAATTTTGTTATTAACTGACATGTAAAGCCATTTCAAGATTTTCCTTAGGTAATGTGACCACCACCAAGCAATCCTACAATGTTAATTTTTAGTTAATAATTGATGTTAATAGTTTTGTTTATTGCCTATATATTACACGTATACTCTCTATTTCAAAACATTTTGGTGATGTCTTAACCTTCATTATTTAACTCTAGTGTATATTTAAAGAGGAGGAAAACAACTCATCCACATTTCATTTAATATCTTTAAAGACATTATAAAATTTAATTAATATAATCCAAATATGTTAAATGAGATTCTAGTGGAGCTATTTTACTCTTTCTCAAACATAGGTTGGCATTGGTAATGGAAGCAAATATATCACCTAAATCCATGATTTACTAATATCAAAATTTAATGATTTTTGGACAATAGTTATGAGAATTAACATTAAAGTTAGCAACGAGAGTGAAAAATCAAAGTCCTCTTTTTTTTTCTTATGTAATATTATTGTAAATTTGTATTTTTTTTTATGTAATGATAGTATGTAGAATGAATAAAATTGTAAAATAAAATTTTCTTATATTGATGTCTTTTTCTCATATTTTTGTATAGTCATGCTTAATATATTAATGTTTATATCATTGTGAGAAAAATATACAAAAAGAACATATAAATTATCATAAATTTATGATATTTAATAATTAAAATTGAAGAAACAATCTTTCTTAATTTCAAAACTAACCAACTTGCAAATATTAACATCTTAAAATAAAGTAAATCTCTCATTCTATTTATGTAACTTTCATTCTTATACTTGATCCATCTAATGGGCAAACTGTCCTAAGCAAGCTTTATCACATCGATTTCTTAAAATCGCAATCCAAAAAGCATTCAATATGCGAAAAATTTAATATTGATACATTGGTTCTTATTAAACATCTAATGTTTATTATTGCTCCCCTAATTATAAAATTTCTTTCTCACTTCATTTTTTATTTAAGTTTTTTGCCTATAAATTTTCCTTTTTAGTCTATATTTTATTTAGGTTTTTACTCTGATTGGTGGTGACAAAAAAGCACATTACATAATTAATGTAGCTCCATTATCATCTGCTAAGATACAAATTGTTGCTTTTTTGTTATCATCCTTTCTTGACCCTATTTTTTTTTGTATTACTAACTCAATTGAGTGAATATAAAAGCATCAATAGCAAAAAAGAGCTAGTATTTCTATGATAGTTTATTAATAATGGTCATAAGATGGTTGTTATAAATATTAAGAACTATTTCAAGGATACCACAGCACTATCACTTTTTTAAGAGAAAAAATGTAAAATTTTAGTCATCAATAGATCAGATTATGAGGATCAATTTACTGATCCTTATAAATCTATTAATGAATAAACTTTATCATTACTTTGCTAAGGTAATTGCAATAAGTATTACAACATAAATAGGAACTAATGCTATAAATAACCTTATTAAAATGATTCAGATGGGTTCATGTTTAAATTTGATATTATCATAACTTAATCTATCAATGAATAAAACTTGCTCGATTGTCATTATTCTTCAAAGTTATTGTTAGAAAAATGTCAAGGCAAAAGAAGTTATAAAAAAATGTTAGAAGTAATAAAAAAATGGAAAAATATAAACATTGGTTATTTATTAAAATAGATATGGTTTGGTTTAGACACCACAATGGTTTTCTTTTATCATAACCAATGTCTAAATCTAACTTAACAACTAGGTAACATGTAACAAATATTTGCTAACTTGTACTAAATATTTATTAGTACATTAATGGTGGCAATTATGTGGTATGTTTTATTAAGATATAAAAAGATAGATTATAAATTCTAAGTTTTATGAAGTCACATATATTGAAAAACTGCCAAAAATTATAACATTTCAAGTATATCAACAATTAAGCTTTATAATGTAAAACATACATAATATGTTTATTTCCATTATTAATGCTAACATCAAAATCTTTGCATAATGTTTATAAATTTCATTCTCACTCTCCATTTGAAACATTTAAATGATACCTTATCAATCATGTGCAAAGTGAGGAGAAATTGTATAACAAAAGGTAATGTGGCCATTCTTGCATTGGAATGCTTAACCTTGAATTCATTGCAAGGGTGGATATACTGCTTGTTCTTAATATAGTTTATCATGAGTTTGCAACCATCACACCCTTCAAAATTATCTCTGTTGTTCATGATCCATTTCAAGAAGCAAAATTAGGTAAAAAATGCAAAAATAGGTTGTAAACTGATGATAAATTATTGTAACAAAAAGTGATATGTCTATTCTTATATTAGTAAGCTTGAATTCAATGCATGAATAGTGATGTTGCTTTTTCTCACTCTACATCTTCCAACTCAAGCATTTATAAAAGAATTATAAGAAAAGGTATCCAATTTAAGCCCTTTTGTACAATAACAAAAAGTTTTTATTATAACTTTACATCTTTTTATACAATAATATTTTAAGTAAAAATTTGTAGATTATAGTTTTTTATTTGCAAACTCTAAACATAGCAAAAAATAGAGTGCAGTATGAAAACAAAAAAGAGTGAAGTAATGACACAATTTATAAATTTCATTGCGAAGTATCAAAGAATTCTCTTTTTAACAAGGTATATTCTTGAACCAACCTAAAGATGATTCTTTGCAATTTTGTATTTGTAGCTACTAATTATTATGAAGGACTAAAGCTTCGTTAGCCTATAACTAAACATGTAAAATTTAGCACTCACTAAAAAAGTATAGAATATAAATGTAACAATTTATTTTACATTTTGTGTTTGTTCTTGCAATTTAGAAAAGATTTCATAATTAATCATACTTTATTTCTTTTCACTTTGATTTAAATTTTACAGGTTTACATAGATAAGAAATTTAATTTTATTCATCTTTTTTTAGCATTTTGTGTAATATCATTCATGAAATTTTAATGAATATTTACTAGTATTAGATTTAAAAGTGCTTTTTCTAGTAAGTACTAACCTTATATATTGAATAACAAGTATTTGCAATGAAATACCTATCTTTGATTAAGGTAACCTTTCACTGTTTTCAAATTTTTTTACTTTAAATAAATTAAAATCACAATAGAGATGTTAATCTAGTTAAAGTGTAAGAAATAAAGGGAAAATGGATATCCATGACAAATTAAGATTTAATTTTTCTTTTACTATGATAAACTTTTTTATTTATTATTGTTTCAACAATCAAGTTTTCATTTAGTTACTTTGTTCTTTTGCAATTTGAAAATGCTTTAAATGTATGTCATTTAGCAGTTTAAATCATTAGGTAGTCCTAATCCCATATATCCAAATTGTATGATAATGTTGGAGTTTTGTGCTTTTATTAGTTTTAGATGTATTTCAAGTTGTAAGTAATGTAATAAGAAGCAGGTTAAGAAGTTGTATAGAATAAAGAGAGTGTAGGGGATTTTTTTTTAATGGAGGAAAGTAATACAATGTTGATTATGTAAATCACCAATGTGGTATATAACACATTTTATGTTGGTTATTAAAATAAGCTTAAATTAAATTTTATTTTTAGTGACAATTACTTAACAAAAATTGATGCATTTAAATGTGATCAATTATTGAGTTGTGCATTTCATAAGAAAAGACAACAATTTATTTATTATGAGAACTGTAATATTTGTTTTTCATAACAATTTTATAATTAATATCATAAAATATTTACTACGATGCTTAGTAAAATAACAATCCAAAATCAACTTCCAATTCGTTAAATGGTCAATGTCAAATAGCTTTTCTATAATAATGCAACCACCATGCCCTATGTAGGAGCACCTTTATAAATATTGGACATACTGCTTAGATACACTCTTTAACTTCATTTCTGTTCTCTTACTTTTACATTTCGCTCTCACTTGCACTAACTTAAGCTTTGAGGAGTTAAAACAATGGATTTCTTTGCAATTTTAGCTTGTTTGCAAGTGGTGAGCAGTAATTTTTTAGTGATCTCCACTATACTTAACTCATTATTGTCTCTCTAATAAAACAAATCTGCATTCTTTGACCTTTATTATATATTGTTTCTTTCTTTATTATCTATCATTTCTTTTTTAAATTTTTTACTCTTTTTATCTGTTATTTTGAAAGCCTAATTAATCATTAAATATATATTTTTTTCAATTTTATTATTTTTTATTAATAAATATTTTATTATTTTATATTTTTATTTTAAAATATATTAATAAATTCATTCCATCTTTCTTTTTCCATCATGCTCAATCATAGTGAAATTTTCATATGAATCAAATAGAGATATTTATATATGCATTTAAGTTTGTTTAAAATTTTCAAATAAAGAAAGAAATAAAAATTAAATAAATTTTAATTTTGAATTAAAAAAAAATTCATCCGAAGATGAAGGAAGGGATTAGGTGAGGATTTAGTCCCCCACCTTAAGATGCACTAACTTGAGGGTACAATACTATATCATTAAATCCAAGTCCTCAATGTAAAAAGTAATTTTAAATTAAAATGATGTGATAAAGTGATATTACCCATGTTTAGCAAATGGCTTTTTGTCTAACTTTTGACTGATTTGATTAAAATTGATTAATTGACTTATTCAATCAATTAATTTTGTATTTGACAATCAATTGCAATCAGTTGTTTGAGCAACTGATTGCCAAGAAAAATGTCATTTCACAAAACATTGATAAGACTAGCGTTTTACTTCAATTGGTGCCTTAATAATTATAAAAAAGATGAAACTATCCGTAGTTAATTCTAATATTTTCTAATTCATCATTAATCGAATGGCTACTTGCTTCATTTCTCCATCTTGTGAGACTGCAGCACCAATTAATTCAAAGGTCATATCTTTGATAATTTTAGAATTTATTTATTATATTATTTTAAATTATGAAATTGAATAATAAAAAAATTATATTAATTTAACTTTAAAAATATTTAATATATAATAAATTAAAATAATATATCTATTTATAATAAAATTAAATTTATTAAATATAAAATTTAAAATATTAAAATAAAAAATATTTAAAAAATTTATAAAATATATCCATATTCTTATATATATTTTACATACAAAAAGTTAATTATAAATAATTAATTTTATTAAATATTTTATTCAAATTATTAATATAATTAATTAATTAAAATAATTAATATAATTAATAATCAGCTAACCCCTAATGTAATTAATTGGTTGCCAGGTAATTATCTGATTTATCTATACATTAATACAATGGGAATTCCATATCAATAGTACAGTTATTTTTCTCAGGGATGATGAGGTTCGCTTTAACGTTTGAAAACGAAAGCATGCAAGATAGTCTGCACAGTGCATTTATTGATGACATAAATGGAAGAAAAAAAACAATATTTATGGGTGAAGCCGTATCCCTTGATATTTAGTCATTATAAGAAAGGCACGCGTTCTAATAGAGCCTTTTAGATTTTTTATGTAAGCTATACTGTGACTTCCGACCAATGTTTTTCGATTCGAATCAATCGGACTGATCCAATCCATTAGATAGGCACTTGAGTGAGAAAACGAGTCGGAAGGGTTTTTAAATTCAGATTTAGAAATTGATTAATCTAGTGATCATATTCGTTTGTTTTATTTTTTTTTTTTCAATTCAAAAGTTTAATATAAAAAAATTTATTTAAATTTAAAATTTTTATTATATATTTAAAAAGTAAAATAAATAAAATTTCATAAATCATATTAATTATTATATTTAAAGTATTTTATGAATATTAGTATTACTTCAAATGATTTGTTGATGGGCAATTATGAAATATTTTAAAATAAAATTATTTTTTAAACTATCTTATCCGATTCATATTTTTTACATTTTTTATATTTATAATTTTATCATCTGCGTATTATAATATGAATTGATATTATATTTAGTTTATATTAAAGTATATATTAAGAGTAATATTTTATTAATATATATAAATTTATTAGAATATAAATTTCTAGTAAATGATATTCTTATAATTTAAATAAAAGAAATTATACTTCAATTATCATAGAGATTTTTAATATCAATTTTTCTATTAATTATTCCTTTTATTACTAAATTATCCATAATTACTGTAATATGAATGTTTATTTATATTTTAAAAATATAATAATAAATTTATATTAATTAAATAAATTATTTATATATAATATATAATTTATTATATATAACAATATAGAAATTAATTTAACCAATTTAATAGGTTGAATTGATTTCACCTTGAATCACATACCTTACCTTACCGAATTGATGCTTCGAATCTGGAAACATTGCTTCCAACGTTGTTATTAGTCATAAAATGTAGAAGCCTTCCAAATCAAGTGACTTTTTATTTTATATTATCAGCAACTATTAAACAAATTTTGATAATATTTATTAGTGTGATAATATATAAATATTAGTGTAAGATAATTTTATATTAATTATGAATTAAGTTTAAATTTTTAAAATAATTAATCAGTTACATAAATAAGTGATTGAAGAACATAAAAATAATGATATTGGAAATTAACAATTTAATACAGGGTAATTAAGGATTGTGGAATCACTTCCGCTACTCCGTTAATTTCTGTCGAACTTTTTTTTATGTTTGAAGTCAAAAGAAGAATTAGCAAACAAAACAGAGATAATTAAAACAAAAAATGAGCTTGTAGAGAAAGTGACTTTTCTTTTTGAAACAAAAGAAGTAGCTTTTCCTGTCTTTTTCTTTCTTTGCTTAAATTTAATTTATAAAATATAAAATAAAATTAATAATTATTCATAAAGTGCAGATGTTGCAATCATTGAAAGAAAATTTGCAACATTACATAAAATATTTTGCAGTTCCTTTAAGATCGTTTCAATTCATGATCACGTATCCACAAAAAATATTATAAATATTAAAAAGTGTCGCACTTATTTATACAATATTCATGAAATTGCTAACTGTTGTTCAAAAAGGAAAAAAGTATGTGTATGTAGATGTGAGAGTAGGTATCAATTGATATTATTGTAAGAGTTATATTTTTACATTAAATTTAAACTAAATTTAAGTTATCCATTTTTATTTCATCTAATAATTATAAAAAATCTAATTTGATTGTGCATCAAAGTTAAATAATGAAAGAGAATTAGTATATTAGCTCATTTAATTATTTTTTTCCTCTTTCTCTTTAACTCTCTTAATAACTCTTAATTCTTTTTTTCCCTTGAAATTTTTTTATGTTTTCTCTTCATCTGTCTAAATAAATGTGCAAATTCTTTCTTATTTTTTTTACCTAATCATATAATAATATTTCTTAAATAAAACACATGCTAGTCAAAATGAAAAAAAATATTTTCTAAATGATAAAATATTATAATTTATTAATTACAAATATATATACAACATATCACTGAAATAGAAAATTACTCAAGGAACTTTATTGTAAAATAAAACCAAATTTAATAGGACAACTTTTATTTTAACATTTAAAATTATTTTTTTGACATTTTTTATTTTAGTTTTAAAAATTTTATAACAAGGTTAACGGGTTGGGTAAAAAAATATTAATATTTTCTATTTTTTAAAATAGCAAAACTAGAAAAATCATTAAATAATAACAAACTACAACTCAACATTTTTTTACATTTAAAAAAGAAACATCATAGATAATTGCATATATAAGAGATTCTTATAAAATTAATTAATTGGATTTTGCATAAGGAGCAAAATTAGATTTGCTTTGTGACAGATATATTTTTTGTCTATTATTTTTATGCACTTAGTTTACTTAAATTATTATTTTTTATTATGTATTTTTAAAGATTCATTAGATATATTTTTATAATTTTGTATCACACTTTAATTATTATTACTAAGAAGGATTTATTATAAGAAAAAATAATTAAATAAGTTAATTTTCTTATTATCTATCATCATTAGCTCCTAACTATACTATTAAATTAAATTGTTTATAACCATTAGATAAAATAAAAATAGATAACTTAAATTTGGTGTAAGAATATAATTTTTATAATAGTATTAATTAATCTCCACTCTCTCTCTCTCTCTCTCTCTCTCTCTCTCTCTCTCTCTCTCTCTCTCTCTCTCTCTCTCTCTCTCTCTCTCACACACACACACACACACACACACACACACACACATATATAAGTGAGAAAAGTGAATTATAACTACTAAATCTAGTATTTAAGAATTAAGATTAAAATATAAAGTCATGTAACCTTTTTAAATAATCATATGATCTTTAATTATATTTTAATTCTAGCCATTAATATAAGATTTGATGATCATAATTCACTTATTTCATTTTTTATATAAAAACATTCCTCTTAATTTATATATTTATATATATTCATGTTACTAATTTAATAGTAATAAAATAATAAGAAACATTTGCGTAATTTTAATGAAGATATATTAATTTAAAATATTCAAATAAAATTTATTTATTTTTTTCTTTTCACTATAATAAATACATTTATTAATTAAAATTATTGATGGTAATAGCAAATTGATTATAATATTTTTTATTATTTTATTATTATTAAATTAATAATATAATTCTTTTTACCAAATAAAAGAGTGGAGGCCTATATGTGGAAGATAGCAACCTCCACTTATTTATTTAAATAGAAAAACTTACTATAAATTTAAAAATAATAAAATGATAAAGGGTGTTAAAATTAATTTGCTATCGCCACCAATAACTTTAATTAGTGAGCATGTTTATTATGGAAATAAAGGCTTTATTTGGTATAACTTGCTGATAAGTTAATTAATAATTAATAAGTCAATTAGTAATTGAAAAATTAATAGTTGAAAGCTTATAACGAATAATTAATAAGTTAACATTTGATAAAGTTAATTGTTGAATTAGTTGAAATATATAAAATAATATAAAAGAATATACTAATATAAATAAATATATCAATTAAATTAATTCATAAAATTTAATTAATTATATATATGACATTATATTTTTTATTTATTATTTAAATAATAATATAACAACTTAAAAGTTAATAATTATATTTCATAATATTACATATTTATTTATTTACTTATTTTTTATTTACTTGTATTGAATTAATTAGGATATTTTAAATATTTATTTACATAATTAGAATATAAGTTTTCATTTAATTAAAACGAAGAAGGATAAATTTTAAAAACTTTTTAAAAATTACTAATTTATATATTATAAACCATTTTAAAAAATTTGTTAAATAAAAATTTATAAGTTACTAATTTCTAATACATTAAACACCTTTACAAGTTACTCTCTCCATTTCTCTTTATCTGTCGCATTTTGAAGAATTTTTTTTATTTTTTATTTGTCACTTCAGAATTCTAATGAAGTATTAAATATTTTTTTTCAAATCTATCATTCTTTTTCATTAATAAATTATTTATTATTCTACACTATTAGCCTACTTGCATTTCTTCATTTGTATTTCTTTCTCTATTTTCAACTATCTTAAATTTTGTACATAAAGAGTAATCTTATAAAATTCACTAATAATAAATAAATTAAACTATTTTCTTAATATGTATGAAATTAATTAATGGTGACGGATAAATAGGAACAGAGGGAATAACTTATTTATTGTGTTAGATACACACAAAAGAGAATAAATGATATTAATTCAAATATTATAAATTAATATTTTTTATTTAAATTATTTAAATATTTATTATTATTTTATTATTATTATATTAGTAATATAATTTTTTTATTTAATTAAAAGAATGAAAATTATTAGTAGGAATTAATAATCTTTGTATGTGTGTGAATACGTGCCGATTAATAATCCCCGCGCTTGTGTGGGGCCATTTGCTCTGATTTCTTTAAACGTCCGGTCTCGATCATCATCCCCCGAGTGCGACCCCTCGGCACTCACTGATACAATAATTACGTGGTGACGCAGTAATGTAACTGCCCTTTCCTTCCGTCTGCCGCGTCCCCCCTTCCTTGCATGGACCATACTTTTTTAAAGAACGCCCCAAGTCTCTTCGGATTTTTGTGAAACTCATTGTTTTAGTTGAAGAAGTTATTTAATACACTCGTTTTTATAAGAATTTATTATGCATATTTTTTTTTGGTAATATATATTTTTAGTAAACAATAAGAGTTATAGAACTATTTTAAAATTTATTGTATATTTTTTAAAAAATAATGAGGGTATTAGAACTATAATAAACTTTATAATTTTATAAAAAAAATAAATAAGAGAATTTAAAATAATAAGAACAACGTTTCCCTTTTTAAAATAAATTGACAATTTTGCCCTTTTAAAATAATGATAGGTATATGCTTTGCATATCATCGATACATTTGCATACTAGTTGTGCCCTATCTTGTGTGCTTGCTGGTAAAGAAGAATAATCAATTCATGAATATATATATATATATATATATATATATATATATATATATATATATATATATATGAGTAATTATTTGCATGTTTATATTTCAACAAAAATTATTTTAAGGAAATAATTTTATTTATATTTATAATTATAAACATTAAATAATAGAAAAAATTTTAAAACTATATTGAAAAACGATTACTGAAAAATAATTTACAATATTGAAATTTTATTTTTTATTTTATTATAATATTATGTATTATTTTATTAATCACAAAAATATAAATAACAAAAAATTTTCACTTATTCCCAATAAATAATACTTTTAAAAAATTTATCATCCAATAAAATAAACAAAGCCTAAATCAACCAATTACCCCATTATAAGACCCAAAAAAGAACATACTTGGAATGAAATTCCCACACACTGGAACAATATATAGTGAGTTGGTGGTAAATGAGTTACAGACACAAGAGCACAAAAATAGTAATGTGGGTGATTAACGTGGGTTGATGTAATATTATACTTACTTTCTCTCGTAAAATAATTGCAGTTCATCGACTAATTTGGAATGTTTATTCTAGCACATATTTAGATTCATCGTGGGACCCAACAGAGAATGATAAATATAGTATTAGCGGGACTAAAATCTATTAATCCACGAGAAATTCTTATGCATTTTAAAACGTATTCTTGTACGTACACTTGAAAATCACATTTATGATAATTACATTTGTCTATTTTTTAGAAACCAACTTCATACATGAATATTTTGTCTTAAATAAAATGAAAAAAATGTAAAAAAAACTTTCAAATTTATAGTTATTAGATTTTATTTTCTTTCACTTTAAAATTTTAAAAATCGAGCTATCTAATTTTATAGAATTTAAAATTAATATTCATCATTTCTTAATCAACAATTTTGGTAAATCATTTATTTTTCATAAATTTTTTAAACAAAAATCATAATATTATATGAATTTATCGTGTTACTTGTGGTGCATAATTTTATTATTCATTTTAAATATGTAATTAAAATTCTATTTATAAAATTTAATTTTTATTTATTATATAATGTAAAAATTATATGAAAAAAATAATAAGTCAACGAATAATAATATGAATATTATTCTTATTTAACAAAGTTAGTGAAACAATTATGTAACTTAATAATATCGTTAATTTAGCCGATAATGAATTTTGATTTTAATTATTTTCATACTTTTCCATAGTTGGAGCAGATCAAATTTACCCACTTTTAAATTGAATAAAATATGGGAAATTCTATGTTACCTATGGGGGTTTGGAACCCATGGGTACGTGGCACAATACGAACCACTAGATGAGTTGACTTAATCAATGACTTTCCTCATTTAGTGGTTTGTATTGTGCCACGTACCCATGAGTTCCAAACCCCCATGGGTAACATAGAAAGCACCAGAAAATATATCACATTTGTTGGAAATAAAAAATCAGAAATGATTGGTGTGTGTACATCGTAAGAGAAGTCTGCGTGAGGACAATGTACGAACTCCATTTTCCTTGGGAATCCATGGATGGACTAGGTTGATTCAACATTTGCAAAGTGGGCCAATAACTTTATCACGAGGACATTCTGCCGCGTTCTTTTAAAATCCGGAGCACCACAATTTAAAGCAATCTTGTTGATCCACACACCGCCGAATCAATCTTAACCGTCGAAGGTGGAAAATGAGAAACATGTGAAGTCTGATAATTTTGGTCCATACCGAAAGGTCACAAGTTGCCAATTTTGTAAAAAGGGCCCTCCTTATGTCCAGGCGATCTGAATACGGGCCCATTAGTAGTTAGAAATTAAAGTCTGTTTTTTTTAGAGGCGTAATAAATTGTGGGGAAATTTTATATATATTTGATTATTTTAAATGTTTAATCAGTAAAAATTGAAAAAAAAAAACATAATTAATATTACTACAAGGTGATAATAAAAGACAAAATAATTTAATTTATTTGGAACTAAATTGTGTTCAATTATAATAAGCCAGTCAATATAAATTAAATTGAGGAGTTAGAATTTTTCTGTCTTTCGTTTTTCATGTGGTTTAAAATCCAGTGGTATACGGTGGATATGATGAGCAAGAATGATTGTATAAGATTTCAGAAACTAACCAAAGGACTTATATTTAATTGAATTAAAATACTATTAGTTAATTGTGTAATATCGTACTTTATAATTGATTTTCTCTAATCCATATGTGTAACCAGGTAATTACTAATTAATACATAATTTTTTTATGACAATGTTTATCCTAAGGATTAATTTAAAGGAAAAGTCAGGGGTGGTACTCATTCTAATTTAAGTATTATGAGAGCCATTGAATCCTTTTTTTTTTGTTACACTAGGAATTTGTAAGATTGGGGAGGGGGTATGTGGGGGGCTCGAACGGCCGCCCCTTCTGCCACCATAACCTTGGAAACCAAGGGAGGGCCAACTGTGTTGGCCATGAAAAGTGACTCACTTCACATGAATAACATTATTTGATTAGAAGGTCCAATTAATATACATCCATTGCGGCCCATAAAGAAAGGTTTAAAGAGATGAACCCAATGCTAATGGCATTATATGTTATAGGAGTTTGAATAAATAAGATTTTATAGAAGCTCAAAGTCAATTAATAGCCATTTGGTTTAGGACAAGAGTTAATTTGGATATGAGGAACATAAATTCTCTTTCTCTACTAATTGTGTTAGATATTTTATTAAGTATGACTTAGCAAGATTAAAGTAAGAGTTTTGCTCTTGGTAGAAAAAAGAGATAGGATGTCATCATTGAATCTCATCACTGCGAGCCCACCAAATTAAGATGAACAAAGGGATCATAAGCCTCATCTAATACCCACTTACTAAATGTAGACAAAACCTTGATCACTATAATCTCTAAACAAATCACTCACACTACTACCAATTCTTACTCCTATATCTTGTAACTTATTGCACCACCTATCTCCCATGACGTTATACCACCATCTCCAGCTACCATTGCCTTATATTATTTGTATCTTATGCTCTCTTAACAACTAACTAACTTTGTTGTTTCTATGTAGAGCATCGGTACTTTTACATATGCTTTCTTTCCCAAAGCCATTATAAATATCCTTCCCCCCCCCCAATAACAAGGGAGCTATCCATCCTGCATTGTAATACTCAACAAATCTTGACTTGTAATGCTCAATCTTCACACTTCTCAAGCCATTCTTGGATATCTCATTACTATACTTACACCTCTAATCTATGAACCTAAAATCCCTACTCCTCAATGGAAAATAAGTTTATTTATTTTTCTTTTGTTTTTATTTATATCTAGGAGAGCATAACACATTTGAACTCGATAACATGAAGAACTAAATCACTATATTATGCTTAAAGCAATAATTATATTATTATCTTATTTTCTAAAAATAAAAGATTTAGGATATATGGAGGTTCCAAAGCTAGTAATTAATTAATATTTTGTTAATTTATAACTTAATCAACAATTAATCTAATATAAAATATTATATTAATCTAGAATATTACATTACAATGAAAATGTGTATCGATGAACCATAGTTAAAAAAAATAGAATCAATTTTTTCAACATTTATAAAGAATATAGCATTTTGACTCATTCCTAATAGATACCCTTAATTTTTATTTATTTGGGTACATGTATGCATCTTAAGCAATGAATATAAGTATAGGTAGGAGATGTTTTTAAAAAATTTTATTAGTTACGAAAATTATACTACCCAACCTTCTCCATATTCATATAATATCATAGAATTATGTATTAATATATAAATTTAATTACATAATAATAAAATAATTAAAATTATGTAATTAATCATTTCATTTGAATATAAAATAATATTTTTAAAACTAAAAATTTATATTATTCTTTGTTGTACAGATATTACTAGCATTTTTTGGATAACTATTATTCTATTAATATATATAAAATTCTATTTTTATATTAGAAATTATAACATGATATAGATAATTAAACATGTATCAATATATAAATAAAATAAGGATTAGTATATAGATGGGTAAACTAATTTGAAAAGTAGAGGTATTGAAATTTTAATCCATTATCTATATATGCCTTCTCTATTACTATTCCCGCTCTATTTGTTTGCAACCTAAGAATAGAAACATTTTCCCTTCAAAAGTATGATTTGAAATATTCCTTTTCTCTTTAATATACTTACAAGATAAAAGAAAGGGGTTAAAGTGGGGTTTTTAGGAAGAGTTTGATGTTCAATTTGGTAATGTATAATAAAAAGAGAATAATTTGAGTAATGAATATATAAGGTATACCTTATATAGGATTTCCTCTCAATGGGATAGTTAGAAAGTACTAAGTGGTTAGACAGTTATTATATAATTATCATTATGACCCGTAGAATATTAATATTTATCATTTAACCCCCCTTTGAGCTAGTGAACGAGGTTCGATCAAGTGTTTTGTAGGAAACTAATCATAATCTACCTAAAACATCATAATCCGACATGCATATATTCTAATACCACTAATCTATAAAATTGTAACCTAAATTTGATAATCTAAAAACTAAATCCTAATTTTAATTATTTGAACATCCAATCCTTAAATTTGATAATATGAACATCTATAATTGCATGAACTAATTTCGTATAAGCTAATCAATCCAATCGATGAATATTAGCTCTTCATTAATCGATGAATCGGCCTTCAAAATAATGTTGAGCGTTGCTCAAACTTTATATGGTATCAAGGATTGGGCTCGCTTGATCTTACCTTAAGACTAAGGGTTACTAGACTCTTTGATCTTGCCTTGGTATGCATTTTTTATTTTCCTTCATTTAAAAGAGTAATAATGAATTAGTATAGAATAATAGTGAGATGTCATAAATTTGACTTAAGTAAAAATTCTTTTAAATTGTAATATATAAAAAGCATGTAATTTTTATTTCCTCTCATATAAAGCATAATAGGATGTTAGCACAAAATTGTGTAAATAAGATATAGGTGATTCTCTATTTAAATAATGATTTTTATGTTAAGTAAATGATAAATTATTTAGTATTTCAATATACAAAAGATTAACATATGTATACCTATTTATAAAAAGAATACATTATGACACAAAAATACTATACAATATTTATCTCATTTAATCAATTAACTACTAGTTTAGATTATGTTATAAGATTTTTTCATAGCTTAATGTATAAATGAATCGAGATCGGTTATTCATGAGAGTAATTTTAGCAATTGTTAAAAGGTAGTCTTCACTTTAAAAGTAAAAAGTTTAGAGCAATAAGTAGTGTTGGAAATAGATTAGGCCACCTATCAGGAGCCTATGGCTTAACTTGACGTGACTTATTTAGTTAAATAAGTCAAGCCAAGGCTAATCAGTAAGCCTATTTAATTAAATAGGTCAGGCCAAAACTTTTAAAGCTAGCATATTAGCTTGATAGGTAGGTTTGTTTATATTACACATATTATAGTTATTAATATATATTATTTTATTAAGCTTATTTCTTTACAAATTATCAGCCCAATCTCTTAATAGTATTAATTAAAAAAAAGAACATGAGCCTAACTTAACCCTAATTTATTAATTCCTAATAATTTAAACACTTTTTCTCTTCAATCAAGAAAGCCTTTGTAGTTACTCTATAAGCATAGTAGAAGGATAGTTCAAGGATCGAGCAATTGCACATCTTTTACATCAAAGTTAACAAGGCACTATATCTCTCTTTCTATGAAAGGATTTTTCTAACCTTTTCCCACTACTTGCATCCTTTTATTTACTTTATTATTTGTAGAAAAATTTATTGATGTTTGCATGTGTGGTATGATACTGGAGTTTCTTTCTATTTTGGCTGTTAAGCTTGAGTGATAAAGTGAATTTTCTATATATAAATGTTCAACATTACTTATTATCTAACACTTCAGTTATTTTAAAAAAGGGCTAAATTATGATATTACTATCTATAGTGATAAGCTTTATGAATTTATATAGAGGTTAGTGGAATATCATATAGAGAGGTTAAATTTTATATATATATTCCAATTTATAAGCTTACAAATTTTAAGTACCACCAATTGAAAACTTATAAATTTGAAAAGGTGAAAATGGAAGCATAAGAATTGAAGACAATTAGATCTGAAAGTTATGAGTGACTAAGTGGTGCATTTATTCTGTACGCACTTTCAATTTTAATTTGAAGCATAATGTCTTTTTGTCTTTTTTTATGGAACAATAGAACTATAAAAAAAAATTTTATATGTGAATGAACATTAGATTTCTGCATTTTGGTGCAAAGTTGTCTTAATCAAGTTGAATAGTAAAATATAAAACAAAAAGATTCCCATCAAAACATATGCATTTAGATTTCTCCAATAATGTTAATTGCTCATTACATTTGCATAGGATTACCTAACTATGACTTTTTCTAAATAAAGGATAGAAGAGTAAAGAATTTGATAATCAAGTCATGTATTATTAAAAATGTGTCTCAGATCTTATATTATTGGATTTGGTTGTTAAAATCTCTAATAATATGGATGCAGTGCTTTCCTTTCTATACTACTTGAGTAAAATGTGTCTTAAATCTTGTACTAATGTTTTCATTTTGCATTTATGTTTGTGTTAAAAAAAAACCATATACATTTACTATAACTATAGATGCATGACTTTTCAATTTTCTTATTATGCTAAGTAGTTATAGACATTCTCTTATATGTTAGAAATTTATTCTTTATAGTTCTAAAATTACAAGTCCAATTTGAAAACTATATAACTTTGAGTTTAGCTATCTTTTAGAAATCAACTAAAATTAATTTGTATTTTAGAAGTTGTCCTTTAAAAATTAACTATGTATGATTTGGTTAAAAGGTAAAAAATTTTGTAAGTGCTTATTTATCTATATTTTTATTTTCCATTTCTTACTTTTGGCATCAATATGGATCTCAATAATTTTTTATTGTTATGTTTATTTAAGGATAGAAAACTATAGCAATAATAACTCATGAGGTCCTATTCCCATGTAATATAACATCTCTCTAATTAAGTGCTGCATTCCATTTTTCCTTAATGCACCTATCTTTAATACTTAAAACCAGTATCTTTTCTTTGTAATGTGTTGTGTAGGATCTTTTTACTAAGACTCGATGTAAATTCACAATGTCATTATCATGAAGTTAAAAAGTTGCAATTAATTACGATATTCTTTTCAAATTAGTTTGTATTTGTCAGTGTTAATGAAAAGAGCAACCATAGATGCACTTGATGTTATTTGAATATTTTATTTTTTAATTTAAGTTTTAAAGGATATTGTTAAGAATTTATAGTGACTCATGATTGTGTACTATCATGGTGCCTTTTAAGAGAGGCAAAATATATTTTTTATTATATGCATGTTTATGGATATATAGCCTTAGATAAGACTTTGACCTATGTAAAGTCTTTTAAGCCTTAGCTTATTGGCCTATTTAGATATCATTTCATGAATGTAGTCTTTTAAATAAATTAAAAGGCTAGGCTAGACTTTTTGAAAAGGCCAAGCCAAGCCTATATTGAAGCCTTATATAGGATAATAAGCTAAGCTTAAGCTATTGTTTTGCTAAACAAGCCTGGCTTAGCTTATTTCTATCCTTAGCAATAAGAAACTTAAATGAATTGAGTATAGCTAATAGCAATAAAAGAACATATACTATAGAATTTCTAATATGCAAAAATAGGCTCTTGAGTTTGATATAAATTTATGTGATCACCTTGCCACACTAACTTACCTTTTATGAATGGTGATTGAAAACGAATTGAAGAAACAAAGAGGTTACCATCATCATTCATCATAATTTTAAATTATATGGTTATTAGGTAAAGATCATAGTCATTTATATGAATTAGAAAGACATGCATGCATAACCTTTAAGTAATTTTTAGTTATATTTCATGACAACATATAAATGGATAAATGTATATAGTTACTTAAGCAAGCATCTAAAGGATCAAGGAGCATGAAGCATTGCAATAAACAAGTTTGTAAATAGATGAACTACGTTTTACTAATCCAAGAATAAAGAACAAGCTTAGAAATTATAGCCCTTATAAATATTAAATGACTATATTGTACTTAGTAAACAATCTATATAAATATTGGCTAGAAATAAACAAGTTCACTACCACAAAATTCCCAAAGCATTAAAAAACGTCGTATTCAAAATTAAGGCTTATAATATAAACTTGCACAAAGCAATCAAAATAACCAATATTGAATAGCTTATAACAAGATGGATAATCTCTATAACCAAAAAACCATGATTATTACCTAGCTATTCATATCTACATACTATAGGAATCCTAGGCTTTTTATCCTTGGTCTTGAACTTATTGATTTTTAGCATTTCCAATAAAAGTGAGTATTAAGAAGTAAAAAGATAGTGTCCAAACTCAGCAATTACAAATCTAATTAATTTAACATATTTTTCACATTAGGATTATCTACAAACTAGCTAAATGGTAAATAAATTTCAAATCAATACATAGGCTTCCTAATCAAACATCCTTCTAACCAATAAGCCATAGGCATTAATAATCTATAAATGCCTAGAAACATGGAATATCAATTAATGTAAATCATAACCAAATGAACTCAACCATTATTGTTATATTATAGGTTTCTAACTCAATTCTTTAGTTCTTCGATCTTAACTCATCATTTTTTCAATAAACTAAAGTTTATGATAGCTTATTTTTTATTTATTACAATAATAAATTTGCTTACTTTTTCTTGGCTTTTTTTTATTAAAACAAGTATTCAAACTTTAGAGATTTTAAAAAAAATTAGTAAATGAAAGCAAAGATATGTGAATAAGAATTTCCTTTTTGTTTTCAAAGAATAAAATGCATAGTAAAAAAGATTACTTCCTGTATAGAGAAATAGAAGAGTAAGAATTGCCAAAAGAAAACTTTGATTGAGGAATCCATTTGCTAAAAAGAACATTGTAACAATCATAAAAAATAATAGCATGCCAATTTAATATTCATTTTCTTGCTAAGGTTTAGAGCATACTCATTTGAAACAAGATATAGCATATCCACATATATATACAAGATGAGCAAATGGCCAGACAAATTATACAAGTGTTTAAAAAAAATTGTAAATAATCTCATGCCTACATACACTACAAAATTCTATAGCTAAAATATTTAATGATAGATATATGACAAAAAATAAGGTATCAATAAATAATGTGTTGGTAAGTGAATTAGTGATAGATTAATTTCATCCATCATAAAATTCATCATAATTTAGCAGGATCCAACAAAAGGAATGCATGATAGGATAGAATTAGCAACATATTTTTCTGTTACTAAATTTATAGATAGTGATGATATCTCTATCTCTAAAAAATGAATTAGCAATGGATATCTTGTCATAAAATTGAGTTCATTGCTAAATCCTTTGCTAAACTACTAGTAAATCAGTTACTACACTAGGAAATCCCTAGAAAGCTAGTGGCATCATTTTCAAAATGTTGTCACTAATTTTGTCGCTAATATTATATACTTTATCAATATGATGCCTATTTTTGTAGCAATTTAAATAACAAAGCTCTGCTTAATCAAATTTCATAAAGTCTAAACTTTTTTAGCAATCAAATATTTTAATCAAATCTCATCAAATAAAATTAATTCATAAAATAAAATTAGATGTGAATATTTTATTTATATTAAGTAAAAAGATAATAAAATTAATAAATTCCAAGATATATCTTAAAAATATTGATGTCTAAGGTCTATGCATATAAAAATAAAAATCTTAAATTACTAACTCTCAAATAATGCATTGATGTTACACTTATGTTACTTGATTATCAATTATTGAGATGTAAATTGCTGCTTCTAAGCTATTATCCTTTCCTAATCATAATTTATGTCAAATTACTATTTCTAAATAGATAAGGATGACCTTATTTTAATTCATTCACTACTAACTTAATGGAGTAAATCTAAGAGTATCATTAGGAAGAAAAAATTGTTATTTTTATGAAAATTTGCTAATAATAACCTTAAGGATAAAAATTATTACCATAGATATGAAGGCAAGAAATTGCTTCAAGGATACTATAATGTAGGAGAATTTTTATCATTGTTCATTTTTTTCATTATGTGGTCACCTTTGAATATACAGTTATTTGCACCTTTTCTTGAAACTTGTAAGACCCATATTAAACTCCTTTGTTGCCTATGTTATAGGCATATAAAAGTGTATCATACTCCTATAATTAGAAAGGCATTAAATAATAGTAGTAAACTAATGTAAAATATTATTAAGCTAATAAAAATATGTCATTTATAGCTTATATATAGTGCAGAAGATCTTTGACCCATAAAAGTATCACTTTCTTTTCTTTTTTTTTTGAATTTTTTGTTTTACATCATGCAATGACTCACCTCTTTTTTTTTTTAAGCTTGAATGTGTTATTCCATATCAATACTTATGAGTCACCCCTCAAATGTAATCTAGATCCTATCATTAGCTAGACCTAAATTCTAAGGATATGCTAGTGAATGTCCTTGGCATATGGTCAAGTTCTCTATAGATATCACCTAAGCATACAAATTAAACTACCAATCAATAATATAAGTGCATTTAGTTTCCTTTTCAATTCATTCGCTATTATTTCTTTCACTCCCTGTTTATTATTAAAAGAATACATTTCATCAATGATTATTATTTCTATATATAACAATACATGTTGTTTCCTATTTGGTTCTCCTAAGAAAGGTTACACCTTTACTAATTTTAGTTGTTGTAGGGAGAAGAGCTAACTTAAGATTCTTTTTAACCCACTTATGGATCATATTTAGTAGCCAACAATACAAACTTTGTATTATTGAAAATTAAGTATAATCCATAAATAGGTTAAGAAGGATCTTGGGCAAGCTCTTATCCCTATTATTACTAAATTAGCATAGGTGCAACCTCCTTTTCAAGAGATCCAAATAATAAAGACTTATATTGCTAGATGCCAAAACATTAGATATTGGTGAAATGACTTCTTTTGATAAAAGGAAGGGACTGAATGAAGTAATAATGAATGAATTGAAAAGGAAACTAAATACATTTGTATTGTTAATTTTATTGTTAATTTGTAGTTTAATTTGTATGATTTATTAATATCTATAGAGCACTCGACTATGTGTTATGGATACCCATTGAAATATCCTTAGGGTCTTGACTCAATTAATGATAAGATTTAGGTTACTTTTAAAGGGCAACTCGTAAATATGGATGTGGACCAACACATTCAAGCTAAAAAAAGGGGAAGAGGTGACTCATAACATGATGTGGAATAGCATATTCAAGTTAAAAAAAAAGCAATGCTTTTATAAATTAAAAATCTTTTACGCTATATGTAAGTTATAAATGACATTTTTTTATTAGCTTAGCAATATTTTACATTACTTTACTATGATTATTTAATTCTTTCCTAATAATAGCTAAGAAGCTTAATATGAGTCTTATGACTTCAAGAAAAAGAACATAGTTTTCAAAAGTGATTGCATAATGGAAGAAATTAATAGTGATAAAAATTTCCTACATCATGATATCCTCAATATAATTCCTTGCTTTCATATCCTTAAGGTCACTATTAGTAAACTTTTGTAGAAGTACCTACTCTTTATTCCTAATAATACTCTCAAATTCACTCTATTAAGTTATTAATGAATGAATTATGATGAAAACTAAATGTAGATAAAAATAAGGAATATAATATCCTAATAGAGTAAGAAAATTTAAGAAGAAATTTTGAATAGAAACCATTTAATAGAAATCCGATGACGTAATTAGGTAAAGTTCAGGTAAATTGTAAAGATAATATGACAGTTCATCTTGCTAGAAATTTTATAGAAATGATATTAGGCATTAGTATGGGTTAAAATATAATTACAAGCCTAATACTAAGCTTGGGAAATTTATATAGAGGCTCAATAGGAAATTAGGGATTTAGGTAGCTTAAAATCAGCTCAAGTAGTCCGAAAATCTAGAGATTGAACCCAAAACTAAAATATATCATTTTGGTTGCTCAAGCTAACTTAGCCTAACTTTTTTTAGCCCAAATATGATTTTTTAAACTAGAAAATTATGGCCCAAAACAAGGCCCAATCTTATGAGTAAAGCTTATGACATTTTGGTAAAAAAAGGAAAATTAGGGGCATTTATTAATAAGCATTTCTAGGCATTTTATTTAGTTGAATTTTAGTAAATTTGAGAAGAAAAGCTTCTAATTCTAAGGGAAAAAATTTGTGTCCTATGTGCTATATTTAGCAGCATAATTTTTACAAAAAATAAAAATAGGAAGCTCATGTTGGAATCTTTAGAAGTTAGAATTTATATAAAGCCTTGTTGGAATATTTTTTTGCACATTTTTTCTACTCATTTCCCCACTCATTTCTAAACCAAACTGTAAGCTCTCCAAGGGTGTTTCATTAGGGTTTTTAATTTTCTACCTTTTCTAAGAGGTTTCATCAAATTTTAGTAGGGTAACTTAGGTTCTTTTCTATCTCCTTCAAGTTTTGATCTCAATTTCATCTTTGAAACATTTAAAAATATAATTTATTGTAGTGTGGTTGTTCCTTGCTATTCTCAGTGGTCTTTAAGAAGTTAAGGTGAGTGGCAATTACTCCTTGTTCCATTAAGATTTCTTATGAAAAATGAAGAAAACTTGATGATATTTACCATTATGGATATAAACTAAGTTATGATACTGAATGATTTGATTTTGATCTTATATAAATGTTAATATGAGGATATGATATTGGTATTATAGTGTTAAGATGAGTAATAGATTATTTATTAAGTTTTTCTTCAAGAAATGACCCTAGGAAAATCGTAGAAACAAGATTTTATTAAGAAACTTTAATGATATATTTCTATTTCACTTTAGAATTTAAGGTTAAAAATTGTTTAAATTTCAATTTTTGATGTAATCATGTTACAAATAGTATTAAAATTGGTGTGGACTAATTTAGAAATTTTTAAAAAATTTTAGAGTTATAAAATGTGCATTTGAATGGACTTAGTTTACAATAACTTAAAACAGAATTCTAGATTTTATATACTATTGTTTGGTGTTATTTGTGTTATAATTTAATTAAGAAAAATTAAAGTAATTAATATTATTTTATTATTAATATGTCAATAACTTTGTATAAAAATTTGAATAGATTTGAGTGCCTAAAAAGCCATTTTTCAATAGTAACTCCAAAATTGTTTAAAATTAGCAATTTTAAGTTTTTATTTTTTGTATGAAAAATAACCATGTGAAATTTTTATGAAATAATTGATTTTTTTTTATTAATCAACATGTTAGAGATGTTTTATCAAAATTTGGTGACAATTGGACTATGAAGTAGTGAGAAAATTATGGTTTGATGTATATTGGTGTGTTAGAACCATTAGATAAAATTTTGGATAAAAATTTGAATGGATTTGGGAGCCCAAGAAGATACCAAACCATGGAAATACTCCATGTTATTTAGCAAGTTTAATGCTTGATTATTCTTGTTAATTAATATTGTAAAAAATTGATGTTCAAGAAATAATTAATTATGCTTGGACTATAATTCATAACTATGCAAAAGAATTAAATTTAATTATTGTCTTAAATAAAAAGAGTTGTATATCAACCTTAATATAATGTCAAGTGATGATGAATTGTGAGTGAGTATAAGAATGGTTTGATATTTTGGCATAATTAATATTTTGACCATATTCTATAAATTTAAAATGAGTAATTGATGCTACAACCAGCATTATTATATTACTTATCATGAATTTAATTTGCCAGGGGAGTTATTCATCCTTTATAGAGAAAGAGAAGAGTGATACGGGTTGGAGGGATAAGATTGGTAGCTTAATACCTAGGGTGGTAGGCAATAAGGCTGAACCAAAGATATAAAGAGAAACATGTATACTAACTATTGTCATTCTTTAGAGTAATGTTTGTAAACATTATATAGAAAAGTTATAATAAATACAACAAAGCTAAATTAAATCATTATTTATTTTACATTGTTATATACATATATTTTTTATCTATTATGGTAAAAACTCCCTAGAAAAGAAGAAAAATAGCTAATCATTGAGTATTTTAATACTCATACTTTCTATTGTTGATATTTTATTTACAGATTCTAAGCATGGATTACTAAAGAATGACTGCTATCTATACAAAAACCTTCATATCGCCTTGGGAAACTTTCTAAGTTATATCCTATTATAGATTCTAGGTGATAATAATGGAGCCTTATATTGATTATTCTATAGAACTTAGAAAGCTAAATTCTAAGTCAAATCTTTTTATCATTAATTATGTTTTATCCAACCATTCACAAGAGGACATATTTAATAGTTCTAGTTTTTTCAATATGTCAATTCTTCGTCTTCCTCATCCATTGAATTTGATCCCAAGGAAGATCCTAAATAAGAATAGGATAAGTCAAATTAGGAGTTTCTTTACTTATAGCTTTTGTATGTAAAATTTTGTTTTTTTTTTAAACTTTAGTACTCTAGTATAAATTTTTTTATGTATGTAAATTATATTTTAAATTTTCAAATGCATGTATAGCTAATTCTACTTTCTTTAAACACCTATTTCTATCTTTAGTAAGGTTAAGTAGTAAAGAGTCAAAAATATTTTAAAGGCTAGTAAGGATAGTTGGCTAGTAAATTAATACTAGTCATGTGTCTTTACATCGATTATATTATCTGAAAGCCAAGTCGTGATAGGGAATTAATGGTAATAAGGAATCCAAGGGAGTTTCATATGAGCTTCTTCACTACAATATGGAAATGAAGATGAAGGAGGGAATATAACTATATATGGAATTAAACTTGGTAAATTACAATAATTCCAAATAACATGGATCTTTGACATCTACTAGATCAAAGCATATTTAATTAAGTGAGATACTTTTCCATTCATGGATACTAAATAGAAGATAGAATTTAAAATTCACAATAGCATCATAGTTCAAAATTAAGCACAACGCAATAAAGTTCCAATGATAAATGTGTTCTTAGCCTAAGCAAACATGAAAATTTATACAACGAAAAGAATATAATCAAACAGTAGGATGCCTAAGCTACCATGTACATGAAAACCCCTGACAATTCACAAGTTACATGTTGACTCATTTATTGAAGTAAGCAATTTGAAAACTACAAAACATTATGATAAATAGGAGATATAATAATTTATATCAATTTCATAGAAAATAACAATTTATATTTTTCTTTATCATTAAATCTACATATGAAGAACAATGCAGTCAATATTAGATCTACATATTTTGTGAGTGGGACTTTGTAAGAAGTCTTATAATTATTATCAACTATTAAGTGTTTAACACTTAAGAAAATAACAATTTGTAAATCTCAAAGTCAATGTAAAGTAGAAATGAGATTAAATAAGGACATGCCTTGATACAAAATAGAGATTTTATGAAACTATAGCTCACTACTATAATAACTATTAAAACTAGAAACATCATCCATTGACTTAAAGTAAAAAATTAGGAGTCTATATTACTCAAGAAGAGTCATAAATGATATAATAGCATACTTTCATAGCACGGCTACTTTTTTTTAATTTCTCCTAATTAAGATATATTTCAATCTTGATCAAGGCATTAAAAAGATACAAATATATACAAAAAAATGTAAAAGGTCTAAATCATATCTTTTCATGAACACCAATTCCTAAACATGAAACTTGCAATTTAGAAAATTGAAATTAAAAGAAACAAAAAAAGCAAAAATATCTTTAGTGCATTCAATTTAGAGATTTTTTATAAATAAAATGTCTAAAAGTTGTACATTCCAAAACTATAGAAAATTAATCCATGATATACTAAATCATTTAATAAAAATAATACTTTTTTTTGGATCAACAATATAATACATTAGTGAAATATAACTTTTTCTTTTGGACTAACCCTAAAAAGGAAAAATTGCAACTTTTAGTGCCTAAAAGTGATTTTTTTTAACAAAATAATCAATAATACACCAACCAAATACAAAGACATTCAACAATGTAACAAATATCATTGCAATATATAAAATAAATACAAAATTAAATCCTTAAAAAAAGGTTGAAAAACTAATAGAATAGCATATAATGGAGAAAACTCACTGATTAAAATGATCAGTAAGGCAAGACGAATACAGTAGCAGTGGCAAAGGAGAAAATAAGAGGTCTAATGTTAAGATTTAATAAATAATCCAATTTAATGATGGATTAATTTATCGCTAATTAATGTTTAATAAAATGATGCATTTTGAATAGCAACAAATACATTTACTAATATTTATTGCTAATTATTTAATTTCAACTAATATTTCCTTAATATCAATTTTTAAGTGTAATATTTTAATATAAATATATATTAATTAAAATTTTATCAAAATTTTACAGCGAATATATTGTTTCACTTTCTTTTATCTTTTTCATTACATTTTTTCTCTATTTTTTCTTTTCCTTGCTACTATTTATAACTTAGATGTCAATATTATTAAGGTTATTTAACTAATTGCATTAGAAATTAGTTGATAATTGATTATATTAATTGATTTTACCAATTAATCTCTATCTCTATCTTCTAACTACTAAAACAAGGTTTTTTGGGCAAATTTACTTTTATTTATTTATTTATTATTTTTTGTCATGTGTTAATTTAGGTGGAAAATTTTTTCCTCCAAAATTACTATTATTCAAATTCCTATTATACCTAACTATCAAAATTTTTTCTTCTCTTCTTCTCATACACATTTTTTATTAATATCATTTTCTAAAATTGTATTTTTACTTTAAAAATTATAGTTTGATTCTCTTCTTTTTAGTTATTCTATTAAATGCTTTTCAGAAGGTTATCACTTACATATAGCTAAATAATATAAATATAAATAAAATATAAAATAATGTATTTTATTTTTAGTATAAAAATATTTTAAAGAAGTTAAAATTTAAAAAAAAGAAATATTAATCAAATGGATTAATTATATATTCTATTTTTAATTAAAATAACTAAAATTTAAAATTAAATTTATTTATTTAAATTTTGATAACTTTGGCATAACATGAATTTTTAGGTGCCTTATTTCATATTAAATACAATTAATTAGAACTTTGTTAAGACTTTACAGTTTAAACACTCTTTTTCCTTTTATCTACATAATTGCATATTTTCTTAAATGTCCACTTTTTTATGTACACATTTCAATTTAATATTACTAAATAATATAAATATAATATTATATTTTTAATTTTTATTATAAAAGTATTTTAAATAAGTTAAAACTTTAATATAAAAATATTAATTGAATGAATTAATTATATATTTTATTTTTAACAAAAATATTTAAAAATTAAAATTAAAATTTATCAATATTTTTATAGTAATTTTTCATTGATTTATTTCATATTAAATATACATTAATTAGAATCTTGTCTAGATTTTATAGTGGAATGCACAGTTCCACTTTTTTTAAAATATTTTATTACATACTTTTATTTTTATGTTTACTTCTATTATTTAGAGCTTAAACGCATATATCATTAAATGGTATTGATTTCATAGTATTTATTTAAATGCTTTTGTTTTACATATTTACTTAATATTCACTTCCAAGTATTATATTTCATGTTAAATTTATAATATTCAATTCGGAAATCACCAAAGTTTTATATATAACCTATTAATTTATTTTTAATTAATGTATATTACAAAATAAATCAAATTTCAATTCAATATTTCAATAAAATTTTTCTAAATTAATCAAAACTAAATTTTATTTTTTTATTATAGGTATTTTTAAATATCAAAATTAAAATTTAATAGTTATTTTCAAGGTTTATATGTGAAGTTTCGAAGAAAGGTTTTAAAATAAAGTTTTTACGATAAATTTTACTCTTTGCATTGAATAGATAACATGTCTTTTTCTATTCTTTTATTAGTTTTAATATCGCTAAAAATTTTAGTCTTAAAAACAAAAATGACTTATTAGTATATATTTATAGTGGCAACTTCTTTTTTATGTTTTTATTATGCAATATGTTATGATACTCTTATATTTAAATATAAATGTAAGTCATTTTTTATTATATTATATAGTGACTTAATAAGTTATGAGTACTTACTATACTTAAAATTTTCAAGTACTCAATATGAACATAAAAGAAATATTTAAATTTTTTAATGAGTTTGAATTTGATTTTTCAACTAGATTTTTATAAAATCCCTTTTTTTAAGATCAAAGTTTTTTTTTTATTATATATGACTTAAGTGATTTAAAATTATGGTTATTATTCATCAAATATAATCTTCGACAAAATAGAAATTCAATAAAAGTATATATATACCAATATTATATATTGCCTTTCTATGTATATTAGGAAGAACTTTTTTAAATTAATTTCTTTTTCAAGTGTGATTTGCAAATAATTGGTAATGAATAAAATAAGTTGTGGGAATTTCTATTTGTTTAGTTTCAATTTACTCTTTGCCAATCTTTCTTTTAGATTGAAGATTTTTCATTTAACAATGGATTTAAAATGTAGAGAACTTATGAAGAGTGTTATACTTAATCACAAAACTCAATTAATTTTATATACTTTTATTTTGTAGAAAGTAATGTATATATTAAAAAATTTATTTAGAAAATTAAATATATAATTGTATAATAAATAAAACAAATTAAATTGTATTACTTTTTAACATATTTATAAAATAAAAATTATTTAAATTTATTTATATAAATATACACTCAATTAAAGTAAAAGTAGATTTATAACCTGTGAAATGCATGGACTTATTAACTAGTGCTCTTTTATGCTCCAAGTTTTGCTGCTAAATCTTTCATTAAGTTTTCAATTACTAATAAATTCTAAACTAACTAAAAATTATTCTAGTATGATAAAGTCAAGTCACAGTACTTGAAGGTCAAATTCCTCCTTTGCCTTATTAAAATTGTGCACTATTGATAGTGTATGCCAAGAATTACAATTTTACCATCTTATGTTTATTTTAGAGTACTCTTGAGTAAAAATATTAATTTCAGTAAAAAAAGTGAGTAAAAACATTAATTTATTTCCAAATATTAATAACTTTTAATTTTGAATACTTCAATTTTTGTAGATTTTTTTCTAAATAATTTCTAGTAGATTTTCATCTACTAAAATTAATAAATGCTTCTACTAACAAAAATATATATTTCTACACATTGTTTAATTTAATACCATTTTTCTCTCCCAATCATTACACTCTCACATCTAAAGAAAGTTGATCATCCTTTGAAGTATCTTTTTCCATCTCGTTTAGATTCAAAAGTCTTTCTCTAGTTCTTTTTCGCTCAGTGCAAAGTGCAACAAGAACAAATTTGCATAAAAGTATAAAGCAAGACAGTAGGCCTACTCAAGCATTTCTCCAAACATCTGTCGAGTGTCATTCAAATTATGAATCCTTAATGAAACTATATTCGCCTCTTGCAAATGCAGTTTGATAATAAATTTTGTAATCCGAACAGCATCTATTCCAATTTTAATAATTCGAATAATCTTGATTTTATAAAGTGATTCCACGTAAGTTAAGAATCAAATCAATACTTTTAATCTAACTAATAATTTAGTTAGGCTCCTTAATTATACTATCTAATTGGTCTTCTTAATCATTTAACGTGGTAATCTAAATTTAATAATTAGTAAATTATATTATATTGTCATGTCCTAAACTTTCTTTCAAAGAAGTGTTAGCACTGATTTTTATTTTAAATAGTTGCTGATTTTATAAATTATTACTATTATATTATCAAAATACTCTTTTTTTTACCATGAAAAGGTAGTTGTGAATTAGGAATTTTGAAAGGGTATAACTTCATGATTAGTTAATCAATTTTTGTAAATGACCACTCATTTTCATTTGTTCTTTTTATGATCTTTCAACAGAAGATAAGAAAATTTAATTTCGATAGAGTCCACCCGATCAAAAACATTTAAATTAAGTTTTTAATTTTGAATGGTCATAACTTTGCGCTCAATTGTCCAATTAGGACAAATTATATGTCTATTTCATGTAACTTTTTAAGATCTATATACTTGCTAGAGAAAAAAAATCTTTTTCAATGACTTTTTTATTTTTTTTATTTTCTTACTATTTTTCTAACCTTGATCTTATTTTTTTCAATTTAAATTCATTCAAATCCTATATTAAACTTCTACTCTCTAATTTTTTTCGTCTATAATAGTGCTATAATAATTTTCTAAACAATAAAATTATAAAAAAAATAATATATTGCTATTTCATCTCTAAATAGTAATATGTTACTATTTCATCTCCAAATAATAATATCAACCAAAACTCTAAATAAATAAATAAATTAAGTCTCCTTAATAATTAAATTATCAAATAATAGCATGTTACTATTTGGTCACCAAGTAGTAATTTATTATTTTATTTCTAAATAGTAACATTAACTAAAAATTAAAAATAAATAGATAAATTAAATATCATTAATAATTAAATTGTTAAACAAGAGGATGTTATTATTTTGTCTCTAAATAGTAACATCGACTAAAATTTTAAAATGAATGAATAAATTAAATCCCATTAACAATCAAATTGTCAAAGAAGAGGATATTACTGTTTCATCTCTAAATAGTAATATCGATTAAAAATCTAAAATAAATGAATAAATTAAGTTCCATTAATTACCAAACTACCAAAGAAAAGTATATTACTATTTTATTTTTAGACAGTAACATGTTACTGTTTAGTTTTAAAATAGTAACATCGATAAAAAACTTAAAATAAATAGATAAATTAAGTTTTATTAACAATCAAACTGTCAAAAAAAGTATGTTACTATTTCAAAATAGTAACATCGATTAAAAACTTAAAATAAATGAATAAATCAAGTTTCATTAATAACTAAATTATTAAAGAAGAGGATATTATCATTTCATCTCTAGATAGTAAAATCAAATGAAAATCTAAAATAAATAGATAAATTAAATCTCATTAATAATTAAGTTACCAAATAATAGTAAGTTACTATTTCATCTCTAAATGGTAACATATTACTTTTTCATTTTCAAACAGTAACATCAATAAAAAAATTTAAAATAAATGAATAAATCAAGTCTTATTAACAATTAAACTGTTAAAAAAGAGGACGTTACTATTTAATTTTTAGACAGCAACATGTTACTATTTGATTTCAAAATAGTAATATTAATCAAAAACTTAAAAAAAATTGATGAATTAAATCTCATTAATAGTCAAACTATTAAAGAAGATGATGTTACTATTTCATTTTTAGACAGTAACTTGTTATTATTTAGTTTTAAAATAGTAAAAAATTAAAATAAATGGATAAATCAAGTCTCATTAATAACTAAACTATTAAAGAAGAAGATGTTTCATCTTTAAACAGTAACATATTACTATTTTATCTCCAAATAATAATATCAATAAAAAAATTTAAAATAAATGAATAAATCAAATCTCATTAATAATCAAATTTTCAAATAATAGCATATTACTATTTAATCTTTAGATAGTAATATGTTATTATTTAGTTTCCAAACAGTAATTTATCCATAATAATTATTTTTTTAAAAAAAGGGACAAAAGAAAGAAATTATCCTATAATTTTATGTAAGGTATTGTGCCTCCAAATTCTTATTTATTTTTATTTTTATCTTAACTAAAAATTTATTTGAATCCCCTAAAAATTAATTTTTTATTAATTAAATTTTTATATTAATTTAATTTTTATAAAATTAAAATTTCTTCAATTTTAATTTTTATAAATTTTTAATCTTTTATTTTTTATTTTTATAAGATTAAAAATTCTCTAATTTTAATATACGACAACAAAAGTTTCCATTTCAGTGCTTTTATTCTTCTTGTGACGCGTTTTGAATATTTCATTTTATCTTCTGAACTTTTTAGTAAATTACTATTTATGGGTGAACTTAAATGAAAAAAAGTAGGCATATAATACCTAACTGCAATAGATTGTATTAAATGGTATCGACCTGATTTTTTTCCATTATCAACCTTTAACTAACTAGCAATCAATGAAAATCAGGATTTTATTGATGAGTAGCTAATGAAGATTGGAACTTTGCTTACTAATATTTGAAAAAATATAAACTGAAATATATTTTTATAATTTTTTTTAAAAAAATTATTTTTCTATAAAATTATAATGATTAGTTTTTTAATTTACTACGCATAAATTTACATACAATTATAATTATAAATATATTTTTCAATGACAAAGTTATACATTCTTATACAAGAAAATTATAACTTTTATTATCTTCGTAAGGGTTTTCACTTTAACTCACATTGACCATGTATTTCCTTCAAAGTAAACCCCCATTGGATTATGAATGAATGTTAGACATTAGTTTGCCAATAAAATACAAAATATACATAGGTTTGTCAATATCAAGGTTAGGGTGGCACTATGAATCGTTTAGTGCTTCTTTCACTTGGTTCAATAATTGCTCAAGTTAATTAGGTTTTTACTTAACTCATTTAATTCATGAGCAACCTAATTATGATTTTTAATTATATTTTTATATATAATATAGTATATAATTAAAAATCTAACAATATGTAATATAATACAAAATAGAAAATTTGAAAATTTAACTTATTTCTATAATTTTAAAATTATGTTATTTAATAATATTTAAATCATATTAAATATTATACTTTTTTTTAAAAAAATACTTATTATTGTTTAATAAATTAAAAAATACAATGATTAATTGAAGCTCGAACTGATCTCAAATTAAGCTCGAGTTAGGTCAAAGCTCGACTTGGGTCCACTTGATTTTATCTTTAATGGCACTATTTTTGCCTTTCATTTTTTTATTTATAGTTGCTAAATATATTCATTTTTATAACAAATTTTAAACTTTGTTGTAAGCAAAATATTCTACTATCACAATAAATTTAAATTTAATTAATTGAGTTAAATTGCTCATAAACTTTGAGTTAAGTTTATGCTGAATAAATTAGGTCAACTCAAGTTTGATGTAATGGCCCTGCTATTAATAGATAACATAGGATCGTTATAATATAAAATACAGCTAAATAATTTTAATATGAACTTAGGATTATTTGAAATGGGCTTAAACTATTTCTTTTCCAACTTATTGAAAGAATTTAATTTGATTTATACTATTGTAGCTTAATTCCATAAATAGAATTGAGTTTATCAGAATTTGAAAAAATTTTAAGATACCTCTCTTGGAGGACTATATGAATTATGCATTATTTGAAAAATAAAAATCTCAATAATTATTTCTTTTGTAATTTTACATCAAAGAGTAATTTTTAATGAATTTTTAGAAATCTAAAATAATCATTTTAAGAAACTACTATTTTTAAAATTTTAAAAAATTTGATATTTTGAACTAGAACTCAAAATCTAGATTTTTAATCTTTAAAGTTTTGATTTTTTTTATTTTTTTAATCCAAATGGAGGATATTTCCTTATTTACATTTATGTCTTAAGTAAATAACATTTACTTAAATGACATAAATGTAAATAAAGAGCTGAAATTGTGACCCATAATTCTAGAAATCGCCCAGGCCCAGAAACCACCAAACATAGAAACCCAAAATCGTGTTAAACCCTACTAAAACCTATGACCCGAACCAGACCTCCTTCTTTTTACCTAAAATCAGAAACAGAATGTCTTATACAAAACTAGAAATTGAACTATGCTGAAAACCCTTTCTTTTAAGCTTTCTTCTTATTCTTCTTCTTTTCCCTTTCCCACTTCTACCCACTCAAGATACTTCTTTTCTTTACATTCCCACATATTTTCTTCCATTTCCACCCTATTTTTTCTTGTTTTTTTTCTCATTTCGAGCTTTTTAAGATTTTGGAGATTCTAAAACCTCTTTTACTTATCTGCTATCTTTGTTCTTTCTTTTGCTTAATAAGGTAATTCCCAAGATTCATTCTCTTATTTAGGAGTTAGATTAGCTTAAATTAGTTAGTAGATAGCAAAGATTAGTTTGTTCTTAGGCTATGCTTAGAATGTGAAAATTTAGAGTTTTTGTAATAAGGAATTTAATGTTATAAATTGGTGTTGATTTATATTTGAATTGTTATTGGATTGCTTGCACAAGGTTAAGAAACACTTCCTAGTGGTATCAGTGGTTCATGAAATAGGAAGAAATTAAACTTGAGCATATTAGCCATTTTGTGAGTAGATAATGTATATTTTTACATTTTTATATATTTTCCAAACTTCTTTATACTTTAAATTATTAATTTTTATTAATTTATTAATTATCATTATTTTCTATGTATTTTAATTCCATATATGTGTAGAGCTCTAGGCACTCTTAGGACAAGCATCTTAAAAAAAATTTTTGAGTTTTAATAATTAAGAATGGCACTAAAATAACTTTATAATGAGAAAATTAACTTATTTGATTTATTTGAAGTAATGTATTATTGAAATCTTATTATATAATGTTCTTTGAAAAGTTATTATAGATGAAGTGATAATGTATTGAAGTTTCATGTATACTTGTAAAATTAATTTTTGATAAGTTTGGAATGATTTGATATTAGAGATGTTGATTGCCATGGTTGAAAGCCTTGATGAGCTACTCATAGTTAAAAGGAATATGGATTGAGATTATTTTAAACTATTGATATATGAAACTATTTATTTCTAATAAATTTCTTATATAAATGTTACTTATATATATACATGGTATTTTGCTATTTGTATAAACTTATTTTGGGAAAAGACTAGTTAAAAACTGTAGCTAACGGTAGTGATGACATTAATTTTATGCACCTTGGTTCGAACCCTAGTTAGTAAGGGAGTTGCTAACCCCGTGTATTAGCTAACACATGTGGATTAGTTTATAGTAACTTGATGGATTGCCTTAGAGTTGAGAGCTCTCTTGAGATTATTATTTCATAAGTGGAATGCTTATATTGGTTAATCATAATTGAAAATTTCCTATCTTAAAGTGTAATTTTGATAGTTTATGTATATTAAAATTTATTAGCTTTGATTTTGATTACTTAGTTATCATGAATATATTGTATTGAAAATTTTACCATGAATCTATGTTAATGATGATTTCCTATATTATAATTAAAGAACCTACTATTTACCTTTTGGCTTAGAATTTATGTTTTAGTATTCTACTTCTAATAAAAATTCCAATAGCTATTTGATTAAATATGATTGTATAACTCTTATGATATCTTTTTGTATTGAAAATCTATTTAATTCTTTCTAAGGAAAAACTCGTATCATGACTTGTCCCATTTCCATTGGAAATTTATATTATCTATTCACTGAGTTAATGACTCACTCTTTTTGTTGTAATATTTTTCAGATAGAGATTTAGCTTTGGGTCTATTATTTATAGCTCATTAGAGAGAAGAGTATTCTCTTATGGTGAGCCACACTTTGCTTGCGTGGGCTTGATGTGGAACTTTTACATATCTTTGAAAGTTGTAAAATTTTGAATACACTTAAATATGGTTCATTGAACCCACAAGCAGGGTATACTTTTGTTAATTTACATATAAATATTTTGTTATATTTTGAAAGATTATCTGGTTACAAAATAGTATGGATATTTTGTTACTATATGGATTATTATGTGAATGTTGAAAAATGAGAAAGTTCGTGTAGGAATATATGCATGTAAAGAATTAATGAATGTATAATGATTATATGCTTTCTTAAGTTTGAATCAGGTTATAGGTTATCCTATGATGTTTTAGGCTAGCATGGCCAATATGATTATGTTTTTCCCTTAGGGTCATGCGCTACTTATGACATTTGAGTTAAGTCATGAATTTGAGAAAATTTAGGATTTGTTTGGAATTAATTTTTTTTAATAATTACTTAGATTTTATTTTAAAAGAAATAATTTCATTCATTTATAATTGAATTCTATTATTTGAAAATTATATTAAAAATAAAGATGATTTCAATTAAAAAGTAGATTTTGATGATATCATGATAAATATAATATTTTAAAAAGTGTAAAACTTTTGATATATTTTAGACCAAATGAAATGATTTTTAGTGAAATCTTTAATAAATTCAATAGATTTTATAATTGCATAAATATAATTAAAATAAAAATTATAAATGAAATCAGCTCCATTTATTTCATATAAAAGCACTTTTTTTGTAAAAAAAAAAAATGATTTTCTTGTATATTGATAAAGGAATAATATACCATAATATAGCTTGTGTTTAAAAAATGAAAACTAAGACCATGATAGTAAATGAAAGCAATTTTTTTTTATGAATAAAAGAATCCACTTTCCCTAAACTCTTCATATATAATATTGAATAAATAAAATTTCCCTTATTTTAAAAATTCATAAATACATTTTTGAAAAATATTTTTCATTAAAACAAATAGTTTGAAATCTCTCTTCACTTAAAACTAAACACTATTTAAAAAAGAGATTCCTTTGAAAATAAATGAAATGCTACTATGCATTTGCTTTTTAACATTGGCATATTAATGTTGATTAATAATGGTGCAATAATATTTTTGTAAATAAATATAACTTATAACGTCAGTTCAAATAAAAATTCTAATGTTTAAAGAAATACGAGAACAATTTACACATCAATTTTTAAAAAAATATCATTTTTTCTTCCTGTGAGACTTTAGACATTAGTTCATAAAATAATTATCATTTAAAATCATATGAGCAATGTCATTATTGAAAATATGAAGGCACTTTAGATGTTAGTTCTTAAAAAAATCATCATCTTTTCTTTTATCGAGACTTTAAATGTTGATTTATAAAATAATCGACATCTAAAGCAATACGAATAGTACCATTTTTAAAAATATAATGATACTTTATATATCAATTCTTTAAAAAATCATTATCTTTTTTTCTCACAAGACTTCAAACATCAGTTTATAAAATTACTAACATATAAAGTCGATGTCATTTTTTAAAATATAAGGACCTTTTAGATATATTTTTTTTAAATTATTATCTTTTCTTTTTGCTAATCTTGTGAATATTGACATTTTTGTCTTATAAAATGAAATAAATTTTATTTTTTTCTCATTATTATTCTTACTCTCTTTCTTATTTGTTTTTAAATTCTTAAATTTAATCTTCATCTCTATTTAACTCTTTTTGCAAAATACTAGATCTCGCTCTATCCTTTACCATATGTTAATGAGCTATCAATGCTTCTTCAACTAACATCAAGCATGAAATGAGTTCTATATATAAGAATTATCTTTCTTACTTCTATCTCTTAAGTTTGCATATCTTCCATTTCTTCAATTTTTTGAGCAAAATTTTTAAGATATTTTTATTTATAAGTTTTATGGTTATGTTTGAGTTTTAAATACTTATTATATATTTGATAAAATATTGTAGTGAAAACTAAAGTTGGTTGAACATTGATGAGAGAAGCTTATTACACAGGTTTTTTAAAAGATTTTTATTTGAATTTCCTTTGTATAACTTCTAAGGTTATATATGAGTTTTAGATATTTATTATATGTTTGAAAAAATATTGTAGGGAAGTTTAAAATTGTCCAACAATAATGAAATATAGAGAAAAAGTGAAAAAAAATCATGAAAAGGCTATTTTGATAATTTTGAAAGGGGCAAAATCCTTTTAGGTTTTTGCAAATTAATAGATCTTGAAAAATTACATAAAATTAACATAAAATTTTTCCAAATGGATAACTAAGTACAAAATTATGACCTTTCAGAATTTTTAACTCAAAATATATATTTTTAATAAGATGATAAATTTATTCAATTTTTATTGTAAATATTCTAGTAAGGATATGAAGAATAGACATTAAAAAATTTATTATATAAATATTTTACCTTAATTTTTTTTACTAAAAACTAACTTAAAATGTAAAAAAATTGAAATATTTTTGAAAGAATATGCATCAATTTTTTGATTAAAAATAGACATTGTTACATATATTACATGTTGGTTCTAAAATTAATGTTAAATATATCAAATATATAACAATGCTCGTATATATAGTGGGTAGTAATTGACATAAAAATCCTAAAACAATCAATATTAAAGGGTAAATTTATAGTAGTGAAATCATATTTTTTTCATTCCAAACAAAAGGGTTAAAGAGATTGAATTAAGACCAAGTTAATATATATTGTATTTAGTGTGATGGAATGAACTAAAATATAATGATCATTTCATAATTAATTTGGTATGTTTGGAATGGAATAAATTATGTTTATTACAACAAATATTGTAGAAATAGAATTAAAAAAATATTTCAATGATAATAATAATCTTAAAAATAAAAAGAAAGTATAAAATTGAAACCATATTTATATGAAAGATGGTATTTTCTTTTTTCTTTTATAATTTTCTATAATTGAACATAAAAAATCATAAATTACCAATATCATAATTAATAAATAATTTTTATTTTAAAATAATAAAAATTTAATTTATCTAATTATTTTATATTACACAATTTTTTATAAAGGATGCAAAAATATTTTATTTTAAATTTTATTATAAAAAATGTAATTATTAAAATATTTAAATAATATAATATTAAAAATACTTTATTATTTATTTATAAAAGGATAATATTAAAATACATAAAAAATGTAAAGAATGAGATTATAAAAAAATTAATGGAATGACCATTTATAGGAAATGAATATTTTCATTTCATAATATTTGTGAAGTAATTTTTTTTCATTCCATTTCTTCTCTTTCCATCCCATTCTATTTTATTATACTATGCATCTAGTGTTTGATTTGGTCTACGAAGCCACATATCCAATTAGTTGTTTTAATTAGTAGGTGGTTTTTTTTCCTCACCTTTAGGCTTAGTCTTTGGGCTTTAAATGGGCGTGGTCTTTAAATCCAAACAAAAGTTTAAAAAAATTGGATCACCATTTAGACCCCCAGGTATAACCGGATCAGGCCGAAATTTTAGTTAAACGAGTTTTAGTTCGATTTCGTGACCGGATTCCAATTGAATCGATTGGGTCAGTCAAGATTCTAAGACATTAGTTGGACCATGCTCCATAGAATAGGCATATTATCTAAAATTACTTTGAACAATTTAATCATTTATTATGAGATACATTAGATTTATATTAACAATTAATCAAAATAAAGGTGAAAAGGCAAAATATCCTCCTCAATTATACAGTGATTAGATTTCACTCTCAGTAATTTTAAAATTTTTTAGAAAATTTAGGATTAATATTTATTATCTAATTAATTAATTATTTTTATTATATTATATAATTTTTTAATAAAATTTTTAAATAAGAATCACAATATTATGAGAGCAAACACACATTTTTATTCATGTGAAATATAATTTGCATCAATTTTCTCTCTCAAAAATACTCTTTATCAATTTTGTCCCTCAATTAAATTTATAAAATGTTATACTCAAAAATATTTTTTATTAATTTTATTCTTCATTTTTTTTAATGTGCCTAACTTTATTTCTCTGATAGTAAATGTGTCAAAGTGATAAAATTGATAACGAGGAATGAAACTGGGTAAATTTAAATAAATAAAGGATGATTTTTTTTAAAAAAAAAATTTCTTGGGATAAATTGATAAACTTGAGTAAGTGAGAATTGAAATTGATAAAATTTATTTCACTTGGATGAAACTGATAAAAATTATATTTCACAAAGATACAAATAGGAATTTACTTATATATATTGTGTCATTTTAACCATGTAATCTATATAGGTAACCAAAAAAATTAATATATAATACAAATAAATTAAAAACTAAGTCAAAATTAAATTAAACTTAATACATACACATATAACATTGTGCAATAAGTTTAAGTGGTATAGTGATTTAAATTAAAAAATTAGTGATTTATTGTGAATATGAAATGACTAAATTTTAACTTATTTATTTAACCAATGGTAATCATTTGAATTTACATATGCAAAAGTCTGAATTCGAACATGTAAAGTTTCTAAGGTATTAGGTATCATTACACCAAACTAAATTGTTAACTATTTAATCTAACAAAAGTGATTTAAATGATATGTAATTTTTAATTGGTCAAACAATCTTAAATGATATTTAATTTTGATTCTATAAAAAAAAAATTAATAGTAATAATTTATTATTGAAAATGAGCACAAATAAGTTAAAATTGCTTGCCTAAGCAATTTTTTTAATTCAATCTTTCTTAATCATTCCTATAAAAATTTACTCCATTGTTAATCGTTTGAACTCTCAATCCACTTTTATTTACAAATTATAATTATTGGCAGTTAAGAATGGTCATTTACAAATGAAAATTTTATCAATTGCACTAATAATTTAAAAAGATAAAGCTAAAATTTTACATTAAAATAGTTTTTCTTTGCATAATTTGTTTTCTAATCTTGAAGTTTGAACGGATTAATAAATTTTTTATATCTTAATAGATTAACATTATGAAAAAATAAAAGAGAACAATTAATATAATATGAGGACAAAAATATCTTGCTAAGGCTTAGAAATTTCAAAGTGAAGTTGAGAATTGAAAGTGAAAGGCTATATTTGTAATTTTGTATTGAATAATTGAAGAAAGAATGAGATGATTTAGCCTACACATACCAGTAAAATCAAAACAATATGATATTTTTTTAAAAAAATTTAATATTATCAATTAAATATGATTAGCAATAGTTAAAAATTTCCTAAAGTACATCCATTCTTAACCAATAAATATTTAAAATATTTCATCCATTCTTTTCATATAAAATTTATTTAAAATTATATATTACTACTGAATTTTGATTAAAAATATATGGCTAAGAGTGAATGAACAAATTCTGCGTAAACCTTATTCACAATGTGAATCAAACTTATGTTTTCTATTATAATTTATTTAATGTAATTAATTTTAATGAAATATTGCCAAAATTTATGTGGGGACATCATTGATTTTGATTAAGTAAAATTTTATATACAAACACCTAGTAATAAAGCGTGGGTATATTTGCTCATGTTACCTTAAACGTGCATGGGTTTGTGCATCCAACCTTGATTGTGGTCTATAAAAGAGTGCCCACACACAAATACATTAACCTTGTAATAAAGCTTTCTTTTACAAATGTTAATGTAATTTTCCTTCCCGTTTGTCGTGTTCTCCCTTCCCTTGCATGGTGAATCATATTCTTTACATGAATATTAAAATCTTATTGAATTCTTGTGGAACTTTTTACAGAGGAAATATTTCATATAGTCATTTTTTAGAGTATTCTATAATTTTTTAAAATGAATAATAAAATTTATAAAATTATAAATTTTATAATTTATTGAGAAAGAATAAATAAAAAGTGAATTTATAAAAATGAAAATAATATTACTTTGAAAGGCTCGAACATGTTCCTCTTTGATAAGGTTAGGATATGGCTTCTAATATCATTCTCACTTTTGTGCAAAATTCATTTGCTCCTTATCTTAGGTGCTTGTAAGGGAAAAGGCAAATAATGATTATGGCTAGGTTTGTTTTTTGAAAAAAAATGTTTGCTTTAGCCATAATTATGTTTATTTAAATTTATAATCATAATTATGAAATATTAAAATGATAAAAAATACTTTTAAAAAATTATATGTAAAAAGTATGACAAATAATATTTATTATGGTGGAGATTTCTCCTTGCTACTAATCCCATATATTATTTTGATAATTACAAAATATATAAATGATATAAAAAAATTTCTAATTACAAGCAGGTTATAACTTTTTTTAGGGAAAAAATATCTCATGATAAAACAAAGGAAGCTTAAATGATCCAACTACATATTACAATAGAAGAAATGCAAATTTAATGTTATAATCAAAATGAATTTTCCACACTCTCTTTGATGATGTAGTGAGTGAATCTCATGGTGGAAAATAAGTTACAAATATAAGAGAATAGGAATGCTAAATATGGGTGATTATTGTGGGTGGATGTAATATTATTCTTACTTTTCTATCAAATAATTGCAATTCATCAAACTAGATTTTGAATGTTTATTTCTAGCACAAAATTAGTTAAACCATGAGACCTAATGCATTGTTTGAATGGATACAAAGCTAGAAAGCAAAATTTTGAATTTTGAATAAAAAATAGATATATTTTTTTTAAATTTGGATGTTATAAAACTTAAAACTGTACATTTTACCTTTAATTTTTCTTTCTTTTCTCTCAATCCAAATATAAAAAAGTGTTAAAATTTGATGTTTTCTTTTTCTTTTTTTTCTTTTTTCTCATCTAAGGTTTTTCGGCCAAATTGTCCCTTTCGACCAAATTAATTCTCACTTTACCCTTCATTTAAAGCTTATTTCTGGAATGCCTTTTTTTTACTATGTTAATGCATGCAATAAAAGGTCTAGCCCATAGGGTGACCACAACATCTATAATGGTGAGGGCTAGTGGATTGATTAATCCATTACAAGTGAACACATTAGCCCATTGATCTCACCATTGTAGACAATAGGTTTGGTTTGGTGTAAAATTGCACATTGTGCAGCCATTCACTCATTCTAGTATTCTTATTTTCTTTCCAATACAAAACTTCACTCTTTAAAATCAGGTAAATCTTTTCATATCTTCCTAATTATTTTGTTGATTTTTTTCTTTTTCATGAATTAGGTTTTCTATTTTGTTGTAAATAATTATTAGTCCAATCATCTCCCTAAACTAGAAATATTTTGTAGGAGAATAGATACATTCTTTCCCTTCTTCTTATCTTTTTGGGTATGTATCAGTTTCTAATATACATTATGCTAAAGGATTATATTGCTAATCAAATAAATAGTTGCATGTTCCATAAGGTTTAGGGATTTCATATGTAATTTGAATTGTGAGCAAAGCATATATTATATGTTAGTTGTAAATCTTAATATTGATTATTATTGTTACATTTAGGCAATAGTTATGCATGTTATTTATATATTAATCTTATACATAGGCGATATGAGTAATTCATATGTTTTTGGAATAAAGATTATATTATGAGTATTTACTATTACATCCTAAACCCTAACCTTAAGCATAAAACCCCCCAAAACTCAAAACATAATCACTAACCCCTAAACCTAGAACTCCTAACACTAAAACCTTAACTACTATAGAAATGCTAAATGATGTTGGTTATTTAAAAGGTTCAACATCGATTATAAATTGACATATATACAAGTGACATTGTATGTTCAAAGATCCTATGTAGATTCTTAAACTAACATGAAAAATAAAAAATAATATCAATTTTTTTACAAGAAAACTAACGTGTTAAGTGTTTGTATAATGTTGAATAATTGATTCAAGATATTGATTTTATAATTAACATGGAAAACAATTAGAATTCATGCAAAAAATGAGTTATGATGTTGCTTTTCAACTGACATGGAAAACAATTAGAATTGACTTGGAAAATGAGTTATGATATTAATTTTTAGTTTAATAACTAAAATGATTATTTATATTAAACATTAGTTTGTAAAATGTTATTGAAAATTGACGTCCTTTCATATCATGCATTTCACATAATATGTTGGTTTGTCTTATATAATTAACTTGTAATGTTCAATATATGATGTTGATTTTTTAAAATAACTAACATCTTTTTCATTTCACCTTAAACTCCACTACACCCAAAGCTAATATTCACTCAAGTCTAATTACAGGTGACATTTAACAATATTATTATACAAGCAATATTATTATATATAAGTGTATTTAAGCCCTACCTTAATATCTCTATAGTGTAAAAAAAAAACCCTATACAAGAAAATCCTAATGGCAAAAATTTTATACATTTAATTGGGTCTAAAAAATTAAAGATATTAAAGTAATGAATAAAATGTACATGTTGTAAAAACTATTAATAAAACCTCTAAATGCCAAGAATGAAAATTTTATTGTCTTCCAATGACATAATCATTGACAAAACCTTTTGTGAAACTCACCATGATAAAAAAAAAAAGGACACAAGCAATGAATAATTGATGATGTTAGTACAACATTAATATTATATGCATCTATTAAAGAGAAATTTATTATCTGGCATATGTTATTAAACTTTAACAGTATTATATGTTATTTGTTAAGTTGGAGAACACTATTCTCACCACCATGATAGAGATAATTGATGTTACTAGAAGAGTTAGAGTATAAAATGTAAAACCTATATCATATTAAAAGATTAAAATATATGAACAAGTATCAGAAACTAATAATTTAGATGATAAGACTAATTATACATAGAATATGATCATGAGAAATACGAACCCAATTACCTTCCATTTTTCTTAATATCTTTAATAAGATCTTTAACTCATATCTCTTGAGCACAATTACCTCACATATAAAACTCCTCCATATCACCTTTTCATCCACTGAAGGTATTCCTATACAGAAAGAAGAAGTTTTTTTAACATCATTTTTTATGCCTTTTTCGTTCCTATCACTAATAGTTTGTCTCTTTCTTGATAGAACAATGGACCACTTTCTATTGGATGAATATATAACATAAAAAACTTATTTGTCCTAAGATGCCATTATGAATAGCTCTTTCTTGTGATCTTCCTTATTAAGATCCATTAACATTAATCCTAACTCATTGACTTAAATGTCATTTTTATTCTCAATCTATTAATATCAACATGTAAGCACCTTAAACATAATGTTGTTAAGCTCCTAGATGTCTTCAATGACTCCATAATATGACTATTGGTATGAATAGATATTCTATCTTTAGAACTACTTACATGCATTGCCTCAAACACCCAAGTAACTTATAATTTTGCATAGTGATCATGCTATCTTGACCTTTTGTATAGAAAGAATACTTATTGATGTTATATACATGATAAGAGAAGACCTTTATATGTGGCTTGTGTGCCAACCATCTTATGATTTTTGAAATAGCATTCAAGCCTTTCACTATGCAAAAACAAACTTGGCTCTGGAACCAATAAAGGAATAATTGATTATATTTAGCTTGAACCCATAGATCATTCCTTTTACAACTCAACTCCCTTAAAAAGGTCATATGCTTATTCACATAAGGCTAATTTTTCACTATTATGCAAGATGCAAAGGTGGGCCATGTTTCATAATTTAAACTCATACTTAGGTATCCAATGTGCCTTTACCTATAATTCTTCCATTGTGACAAAACTTTGGAAGTCCAATAGCCTTTGCATTTAATAAATAGTCACTATAGAATTAAGCTACCTCCTTAGTGATGTAGCTTTCAACAATGTGCCTTTGACAAGATGTCATTTTGGATGATAATAATTCTTCACATAATTTTTTAGAATTTTTATATATTGTTTGAAGAGGTACATCTACCTCAAGTAAATTAGTTTGCATGGTTTTTCTCTTTTTTTTCAAATGGACAAACAAATACCCCATAATATTAAAGAAAGAAAGGTAGGAAGTACATTTGAAGTTAACATAGTATGACTATAACTTCCTTTTACAAGTCATTTAACTTTTCTAGGTCAATGACCTTATTATCTATTATACTAAAGAAGAAACAAAGTCTAGTAATAGCGTGTCTAACATATTTTAACAAGATTGATCAATGATTACTAGAAATAGTTACCGCATTAAAGCATAGTAATCATGAGACTTCAAATTGACCAGCTTCAAGTCTTTCATTGGAACAAGACTCATAATGTTCAAAGAATATCCATATGGTACCTTAACCCCAAATAGACACTCATAATAACTTGTTTTCTCCTTTTTAAATAGATTAGGGTAAGTTAATGGAATATATGTATATTGACTTTTTCTTTCTAGTGCTAGTTTTCTCCAAATGGATATTTCAACTAAGTCTAATATGGCTTTGACTCCAATCTTACCTTTCGTGATATGTTTAATAGTGTTCTAACAAGATTATCATATATATATATATATATATATATATTCTCTATGTGTAGGACATTAATGCTATTTCTCATGAGCAATTTTTTCCAGTATGAAAAATCCAATAATATTGATCTTTTTTCCCATGAAGTCTTTCACTTATAAGCTCATATGGCTTTCCAAAAATGACATTAAAGTTTCTTACTTATTCATAAAACCTCATTTCTAATTAAGGGCATTGAAGCTAGTGTTTCTTTTAATGACTTATTGAAAGCCCTTCTTAACTTAGGATATTAATAGGAATGGAGCAAAAATTTCCAATGACCAAGATACAAAGTTTTTTTCCCATGCTTTAGTTAAGAAGAACAAGTACCATTTTCATAAATAAGGCATGCTTTATATTTTTTAATGCTATACCAAGACAAGTTATCGTATACTAGGAAGTTATTAATTGTGAAAAAAAAGTATGGCAAGCAAAATGAAAGACTCTTAATGATATGCATCAAAAACCAAAATACCTTGCCATATCATCTTCAGGTCTTTAATAAGTAGTGTTAAGAAGACTTCTATATCATTTCTTGGTTGTTTAGGGCTCAAAATTAATGAGGATAACATGATATACTTGTGTTTTATGCATAACTAAGGAGGTGAATTTTAGATTAATGCTATGTTTAATGTTTGCTACTTATATTTTCATAATGGTACATTCCATCCGTGCGAAGTATAAGCCTAAAGTTTCTTGGCTTATGACCAAATGTAAGGAATAATGTATTAACTATTTGCATTAAGGAGAATTAGGCAGATGTTAAAGCTTATGGTCAAATGGTGTTCGATTCACATGTTATGTTATATTTTTAATATCTTTTGCATTAATAAACATTTGTTTAAATCTTGATATTATTGAAAAATATCACAACACCTTAATTGGAGCTTTTTTTTTATGACATCATTCTTTGTCATGACCCAAATTTTAAATTATCATGACTAGTATAAAAATATTAATTGGACATGTTTACAAGCCTTTCTAAGAAAAACTTTTATTATTTTATAAAAACATGCAATATATAGAAATTCCAAGTTTAGAAAATTCATTTTTTTTAAACTACTTATAATAGAAAATGTCTTAGTAGCTTTTAGAAATACTGAGGACCTTTTTCTTTAAAAGCAAACCCTTTTTATAAAACTATTTGAATATTTTTTCTTGAAATCTTTTAGGAAAATAGGAAGATATTTTATAAAAAATAATTGATGAACATTTTGGGTTCCTAAAAAGATTCGAGTTTCCTTTTGAAAAATAAAAGTTTAAAACATAATAAATACAATAGAATATGACTAGGTTTAGGAAAATTTAAAAATAAAAAGATCTTATTCTCTTTATAAAATACTTTCAGAGATAACGTATTCTCTTTAAAATTTTAAAAATCAAATTTCTTCCTTTGAAATCATGTAAGTATCTTACTACTTCTAAAAATAAATTTTCATAATTGAATAAAGGTTTTCAAAATGCAAATGTATATAAAAATACTTTTTTTGTGATCTAAATACCTTTGTATAAAAATACCTTGGGTGTTGAAAATTGTTTTCCTTTCTTCTTTTTCATTTAAAAAACTATGCGACCCTTTTTTATGCATTATAGAAACATTTTTTTAGTGAACCTATAAGATCATTAAAGTAATATACAAATGATATGCAACCAACACAAAAATATGCATCACATATATATACATATGTATATACAATAACAATACATATGTGTTAAATATTTATACAAAGATACTTGGGTTAAGTAGTAACCCATTTGTTGTAGTCTCATAGTAGTTATATAGATGATGAAAAATGTTAGATCATAATTATAAAGATAATTTAAAATAGATAACCATAACAACTATCTATGAGACTAGTTATTCATTGTAGCATAATAAAACATGGGTGATTAGGTCCTTTGGTGAAATAAAGCTTTTGCTAATACTAACTATAGATAATGTGATATAGTTGCCACCAAATATTAATAATCTTGACATGGTCCATATTTGAAAATTATAAGCACAAGTATAGTGACTAATTTAATTACTCAATGAGATGATTATCACATTAATTTTCCAAATGAATTTTAGTTAAGAAAATCAAGTACATGTAATCTAAAAAATAATGTCAATATTATTTTCTCATATTTTATATCTCTTAATGTATTACATGTACTTAGTTTTATGGAATTGGCCTTATCATACGATTAATTGATGGTTTTTCAATATTTTGAAATTGTTCAGTTAATATTGAATTTTTACATTATTTTAGGTTTTTAGTTATAACTTAAGTTTTGAATGTTAAAATTAATTGATCTTTTTATAGTTAAAAAGCTTAGTGGAAGCTCTAAAAATTTCATGATTTAGCTAAAGCCCAATTTGAATGTTTGAAAATTTAAAAGTGGTTGTGAAGTTGATAGTTAATGCTCTATTTCTGTCTAAACTAATCCAATCTTAATTTTTAGGCTACATCTAGGGGTTTAAAGGTCTAATTAAGGTAAAACCAGCAACAAAGTTGCCTAATACCTTGATTGATAACTTTCATGTTTAGGGTTTAGTGAAATTACATTATTTTGATGGTCAAATATTGGTTAAAAGCTAACTTATGAAATTACTATAATAAAATATTATTAGTAGATTAATTTGTAAATTAGACTATGAGCTTCTAAAATTAGCAAGGCTCCATTCTTTATAACCCTAGGAGGTATATTTACTTGGTTTAGTAAGTTTATAGTTTAAGAATCAAATTTAAGGATTTTATGCCTTTAAAGGCAAAAAATAACACATTTTAGATAGCAACTCTTCTTCTTGGTTTTCTTTGTATTTCACCATGAATGGCTAATTTTTCTTCAAGGTTCAAGGATCCAAGCACTCCTAGTTTGATTTGATTTAAGGCTTTTTTCTTTAATTAGTTTATAATTTGTTTACCTTTTTATTTTTTATTGATTATGATTACTTTAGTGATTACTTGATAGGTCCCATTAGTTGATTATTCTTAGTAATCTGATGTTATATGATTGATTATTTTTTATTCTCGCTTGTAGAATTAGGATGATTGATTTTAATTTAGTATCAAATAGATATTTGAATTTTTCTTTTTAATTCTATGATATCTATGGAAATCAAAGAATTAATTTAGCAAATTTTGATCATAAAATTATTAAATTGAACTTAACCTAGTTCTAAATGCTTAAAATTATTATTAATTGAATTAAGTCACTTGTTTTGAATTAAATTAGTAATAAAGGATTGATTATTCGCTTGTTTTAGTTAATTTGCATTTAGGATTTGTGGGAGAGATAATATATAAGCATATTACATGTATTGATCATATTTACATAGATCGTATGCTCATAGATCCATTGATCAAAGGCTTATTAGTAGGAATGTATAATAATATATAATTGAGATAGATTTAGCTAAGTCCTTTAATGTTTTGGATTGGTGGAAGTACTATAATGTAAATTGTTTATCTCGAGATGTATATCAATGAAATATTCATGTGTTGCCATTATTAAGCACATTTTTTGTTATAACATATTAATAGAGACATTTAGGCCCTTTCTTAATACTATGTTAAAGATAATGATTCTCATTTGACATTTTAGGCAGATGCGTTAGCCCTATATGTGGAAATTTACATATTATTATGATTTGTTATTATATAAATCTTATTAAGCATAATTTTATTTATATCCCTATTATATGTTATATTTGGTTAGTGATGTATAGTTTATAGTGTCTATTTTATTAATATCCTTTTTATATACTTTGTTATATACTATTGAACATTTATGAGCTTAACTTAAACATATTGGTGTAAAAACACCATAATTTACCTTTACAATTTATTAAAGTGGCCATTATTACTAAATTATATGGTTCACATGGGAGATTATTAGACTTAATTTCACTTTGGACTTTTAATTTAGTAATTTAGATAAAATGTAAAGGTTTAGCCTAAATAAAGTGACAATCTAATTAGGTCCAAATGGCAGTCAAACCTATAGATAAAGTAATGAGTGGTTCTTAACAATGGTTGACCTACTTTTGATTATAGGTTATAAATAAGGATTGCTATTCGTAAACCTTAAGCTAATCTAATCATATCCTATTAGTATCAAACACATGTTTTACTTAAATCATTCAAATAGCTTGTGTTCATAAGAGGAGTACTTCTATCATTCATTTGGAGTAGTTAATTATCTATTCAATATTCATCATAATCATGGATGTAGTTAGTGCTTCAAATATTTCATTAATCTTACATCTACATGTGATATTGTGCTAATTGACATGATTCAACAGGAGTTTATTTTCATGAAATTTAACATGCTAACCTATAGGAGATTAGGAAATCTCACGTTTACAAGTTACTTAAACTTAAATTTTATCAATTGTCTAGATAACCATAAATCAACATCTGGGTACATCTTTATGATGGCAAAAAGAACTATGTCATAGAAAAATGTTAAAAAGTATCTCACAATAACCTTCACTATGAAAGTAGAATATATCACATGTTATGAAGCTTCTCGTGCTACTCTGAGGCTAGGTAATTATATGGTTGATTTTAAGATTATAATAGGTATCTTAAGGCCTTTAGCTATCTATTATGATAATGCTATTACTGTGAACTTCTCTAGAGATAACAAAAGTTCTACCTATATGAAGCATTTTAACATGAAGTACTAGTTTTAAAGTGAGAAAGTACACAAAAATATTATATCTATTGATCATATTTCAATAGATCCACTTATTAAAGGTTTAATAGTAGAAATGTATCATGATTATATAATTAAGATGAGTTTGGTTAGGTCTTTTAATATTTTGGATTAGTAGGAGTACTATAATATAAATTATTTATCTCAAGATGTATATAAATGAAATATTTATATTTTGTGATTTATTATATGCAATTTTAGTTATGACATATTGATAGAGATATTTAAGCCTTATCTTAAAACTTTACTAAGAATAATGATTCTTATTTGTCATCTTAGGCTAATGCCTTAGCCCTATATGTGAAGATTTACATATTGCCATGATTTGTTGTTATGTAAACTTATTAAGTACAATTTTTTTATATCCCAATCAAATATTATATTTGGTTAGCAATGTATGGGTTCATAGTGTGTATTCTATTGATATCCCTTTTGGATACCTTGTTATATACTTCTAGACACTTATGATTTCAACTTAGACTTATGGATGTAAAAACACTATACTAAAGTTACTATTATTATTGAATTATATAGTCCAAATGGGAGACTATTAGACTTAATTTTATTTTAGACCTTTAATTTAGTAATTTAGGTAAAATGTAAAAGGGTTTAGCCTAAATAAATTGACAATCAAGTTAGGTCCAAATAGTTGTCTAACCCATAAATATGGCAACAGTTGGTTTTCAATGATAGGTTGACTCATTTCTAGTTATAAGTTATAAAGAGGGGTTTCCATTCCTAAACCTTGAGCTAATGTGATCACTCCCTATTAGTGTCAGATACATGCTCTCCTTAAATCATACTAATAACTAGGGTTCATAAAAGGAATACTTCTATTGTTCATCTAGGGTTCATCTAAAGTAGCTCATGATTCATTCATGTTCATTACCATCATGAATGTAGCTTGCCCTTCAGATATTTCATTAATCTTACATTTGCATGTGATGTTATACTAATTGATAAGATTTAATGAGAGTTTATTTTCATGAAATTTAACATGTTAATCTATAGGAAATTGAGAGATCACATAATTATGAGTTATTTAGACTCAGATTTTATCGATCGTTTAAATGATCATAAATCCACATATAGGTACATCTTTATTGAATAGTCCTTTATAACAACCTCCATTATGAAAATAAAGTATGTCACATGTTATGAAACTTTTTGTACTATTGTATGGTTAAGGAATGTTGTGGCTGGTTTTAAGACTAAAGAAAGCATCTTAAGGCCTTTGACCATAAATTGCAATAATGTTGCTACTGTGAACTTTTAAAGTAGTAAAAGTTTTGCCTGCATGATGCACTTTGATATAAAATATGAGTATGTAAAAGAGAAGTTATATAAGCATATTATATGTACTAATCATATTTCCATAGATCATATGCTCATAGATCCACTAACCAAAGGCTTAACAATAGGAATGTATCATGATCATATAATTAATATAAGTTTAGCTAAGTTTTTTATTGTTTTAGGTTAATGGGAATACTATAATGCAAATAGTTTATCTCGAGATGTATATCAATTAAATATTTATATTTTTTCATATATTATGCTTATTTTTTGTTATGAAATATTTATAAAGATATTTAGGTCCTATCTTACTACTGTGTTCAGAATAATGATTCTTATTTGGCATCTTAAATAAATGCCTCAGCCTTATGTGGGTATATAGTCTGTTTTCTATTGATATCTTTTTTGGATACTTTGGTATATATTACTAAACACCTATGATCTCAACTTATGCCTATAAGTGTAAAGACACCATAATTTACCTTTATATTTTACTAAAGTAGCCATTATTATTGAATTATATGATCCAAGTGGGAAACTATTAAACTTAATTTTATTTTAGGCCTTTAATTTAGTAATTTAGGTAAAATGTAAAATGATTTAACCTAAATAAAGTGATAGTCCAATTAGGTCCACATGGCAGTTTAACCTGTAAATATAATAACGGATGGGTTTTGACAATAGGCTAATCCATTTTTGGTTATAGGTTATAAATAGGGTTGTTATTCCTAAACCCTCAACTAATCTAATCATATCCTACCACTATTAGACACATGTTTTCCCCAAATCATACTAATAGTTAGGGTTTATAGGAAAAGTACTCCTATTGTTCATTTAGAGTAGTTCATAATCCGTTTAATGTTTGTTACAATAATAGATGTAGTTAATGATTCAAGTATTTCTCTAATTTTACATATACATGTGATCTTGTGCTTATTCACATGATTCTGTAGGAGTTTATTTTCATAAAATTTAATGTGCAAAATATATAATGTGCTCTTATTGTATACATTAACAATAAAGTATATGAAATATGTAAAACTTGCAAAGTACATGAAATATATGCATTTTGCTAAATATGTCAAATGTTTGAAGTAAATGCAATTTGTAAAATATGTGAAATTTTTGACATATGTGAAATATATGGGATTTGTGAAACATGTAAAATATGTGAAATTGTGGAATATGTGAAATATATGGAATATGAGAAATGTAATATGTGAAAATTTTGGGGAGATAAATGAAATATGTGAAATATGCAAAATGCATGAGATATTTGAAAAATGCTAAATAAGCTCCCATCTAATGGTGCATGATTGAAGTGCAAAAATGGCTATCTCATATGATTTTACAATTATTCATGAAATATAAATATAAATGAAGGGACCAATAAGATTGGCCCTAAAGGAATAAGGTAAAGAAGGATGGATAAAGCTAGATTGAAATATGTAGATCAGCCTTTTTTTGCCTTATGTCTATTGTTAAAGGCAAAATATTGTCTTGTTAATGCCTTATGCCCTATAATTAAGAACAAAATTTACTTTATTACTATTCTTCACAGGGCAACAGATCTTTAGAGTAACTTGTGAAGAATAATAAAAAATAATTAAAAAAAATACAAATCTTAAAATTAAGGGTTATAAATCCATATGTAATTATTAAGTAATCTTAAACACTAATAAATAAGGAAGAAAGGGGAAATTTATATTTTAATATTGCAAATCATATAGAATCAACATAATATTATAATAATAAGGTAAAAGTCATGCATAATTAATTTAAAAATTTTGAAAATTGAAGAAAAATAAGTTGATACATAATCAACTAAATAATGTTATTTTTTATCTTCATCATTTTAAGTGAAATCTTAATGTATCTTTAGTTTTTTAAACAATAAAATTATTAAAATGATAAAAAAATATTATACATTTTTATGCATGTATATTAATATATAAGGTAAAAATATAATAATTTTATAATAGTGAAGCTCCACATGGCAAGGCAAGACATCATTGCCCTATCTCCAACATTTTTTTTAAAGTGAAAACTTATTTCATGCTTTACCTTATAGGGTAAAAAATCATTCCATCCTAAACCTCTACCAAGGCAATCTCCCTAGTAATAATTAGGATTGGATACAAATCAAGCTAAATTAGGCTTTTGTATAAATAGGCTATGCCTATTTTGAATTTTACTAGTCTAGGTCTAACTTATGACCTATTTGAAGGATAAAATTTCAGCTTAAGTTAGCTTATTTATAAAATTTAAGAAGTTTAACCTCACTTGTTAACCTATTTAAGCTTAATTATTAAAATTTAAATAAATTATTAATAAATTTATAAACTTAGGTATATATATCATAAATAGATTCCTCAATAAAAAAAGAATAATACTTTTGTTGAGTAAATAAAGCATTGAACAAAAAATTATCTTTCCTTTTATAGAATTCTTGATAATTCAATATAACAAATTATAATTATATTTATTTATAATTAAAAATATTAAATTATACAATAATATATAAATTCATTACTTAAAAACTTTAAGACTTAAGAAGACTGATAAATAAATTGAATAAAAAAAGAAGTTATAATGATAAAAGAGTAATAATTATAATGTAACTAATCAATTAATTTAAATAAATTAAATTAGGATAACATATTAGTTAAATAAGCCAACTTAGTATGCCAATAAACCAAGCTTAAAGTTAAATAGGCTAAGCTTGTTGAATAAATAGGCTAATATATCGGGCTAAACTTGGTTTGTTTAATTAAATAAATAAGCCAAGTCAAGCTTTCAATAAATTAAATCATAGGCCACTCATGAATGACTTGATTTATTTCCACCCCTAATAATAAGGTTGAAATGATATCCATAAGGTATTTTATGAGTATTTTATGGATATATGTTATATTTCATTTTAATTGTTTACTATATGCATTCATATAAATTGCAAACATATAATGGAATATGTATATGATGTGAATTTGATATGTGAATTTATGGTATGCATACATGATATGAATATATGAATAAATGTTGTATGTACATGATAAGAATGTGACATAAAAATACATGATACACAAACATAGAATGAATGTTTCATTTGAGAGTAGATGTATGATCTCTCTTTTATAGATTGTGGATTGTGCAATATAGATGTATATTACAAAAATAAAGTTATATGCAATAAATGAGATACACACAAAAATAAATGTGATGTTGTGATAAGAATACATACACTTGAATAAAGAAAATATGTAATGCATATACTATTTGAGATGGTGTATGTATGTGGAATTTTTTTTTTTTTTGTAATGATAGGAGTAGTTAAATCATTAGATGCACATATAAAAAGATTAGGATTGAAATTTAGTACAATGAAAGGCATAAAGCCTTTAGAGAATATTAGATGCCAATTGAGCCATCCAAAAGCTTTTCGTATATATATGTACTTGAATATAGAGATATAACATACATATGGTATTTATGAATAAAGATTATGTATGTATAAAGCTATAATCAAGAATGCAGTTATATTAGGCATGCTTAGGTGTTGTGAATATCTGGATATAATGTATTTATCATAAATAGGGTTTGTGAACATGTAATAAATATATGTATGAACTGTATGAATGCTAGGTGCAAATAATTAGGCATAAGCCCATAAGTCAAGATATAATAGAAAAAGATATAATGAAAGATATATAGATTTGAAAAAGGAAACATTTAAGATAAATATACTTCTAGAATAATTTGTATAGAGTTTTACTTACAAAATCTTTTCAACTTACTCCATTTTATTTAATGTTTTTAGGTATCATTTTATATAAAAAGGATGTTTATGGATGAAAAATACTTTGGATATTACAACAAACTTTCCACAAATGAAATTAACTCTTTGTGGAAATGTAATAATAATTATGAGGTATATGAAAAGAAAATTTCAAAAACACAAAGATTAGGCTTGGGTGATATATTTAATAAGTTAAGCTAACTAGTCCTAATCCTTACTAGCTTAAGCTATAATTATTATTTTCCATATTAGTCTTGGACTTGGTTTAAGCAAAATTATACAACTTCAAGCCCAACCCATTAAGCTTAATTGATTTGGACAACTCTAATGACTATGCACCATAATGGACTTTGCTGATATCAATATGGTGAATTACATTATAGATAACAAAATTTTAGTCTATTTTATCTTTACCTCACAAATTTAAGCTTATAAGAAAAAAAGGTCATTAGTCAAGACTTAAAATCTTATATGGAGAAAAGGAATCCTAAAAGAAGTCATTATTGATTCTTTCTTTAAAAAGAAAAGAAAGAGATATTGATATGAATCTATACTAGATCATCTCAAAATTTAGTAAATTAAAATGATTCACATCATACTCTAGAAAAGATAGAAAGGTAGTAATAAGTAATAAAGAATCATATCATAAAGGATAAAATCTCTTAATAAATGATGGTAGACACCACAAATGTTGAATTCCTTTTATCAGTCACAAAGTTCTTTAAAGAATCTTAAAGAAAAAGCTCATAAAAAAGACTTAATTCTCATTATCAAAAACTCAATATCAAATTTGAACTATATTGAAGAACAAGCCTCTTGAAATAGTTTTTAGAGAAAACCCAAAAATTATTAGGCTTAAATGGACTTACTTAGGCCTAAATCAAACACAACTAGACTTACTTCAACCCAAAGTAAGCACACTAATAAAACCCAACATATATTGTTAAAGTAATAAAGTAATTAACCTAAGGTAAAAAGGTAAATTAATAAGCCACAAAATACTAACTCATAGAAAGGCCTAAATGTCTTTAAATATAATAAAAACATGAATAAAATCCTCAAAGGCCTAAAATAAATGTGCATATCATACAATTGTTAAGTCTTTCCAAATTTTTCTTCTTATGCTTCTAACCTCTTGATTCAACCCTTGAAGTGCATCCTTAAACTTTTTGACTTTGTTCTTAGTGATTGGCCTATCTAGAATATGTAAATGTTCCTCTAGGGTCTTAATAACTCCATCATTCTTCCTTGTTTCAAAAGGATTCATCTTCGAATATTCAACACCTACATCAAATGGAGTAAAATTAGAAACATTAAAAAAAGCATTCACAAAAAACTCACCATGATGAATGAAATTGGAAGCATAATCATTGTCTCTTCAAGAACTTGGAATGAATCATCTCCACTTGCGTGCAACTTGATTTCCCTCAGGGCCTACATTTTCTTATAGGCATATAAAATCAAATACTAGGGTCAAACATAAAACAAGAATGACTAACCTCATGCAAGCATACAAACTAATCAATAGTAATAAGTTTGTTAATGAAGGCAAATAAAGCATGATTCTTCTACAAGCTTCTTATAAAAGCTAACCAAACTGTAAAATCTTTTAATCTTATTAACAAACTTAGGTAGAGAACATTCTTTAATTGCCTTTACTCTTTCTCCATGAACATCTAAATTTATGCGACTCCTAATATAACCTAAGAAAATAATTCCTTTTATGCAAAATAAGTATTCTTCAAAATTATCATGCAACTTTTTATTTCTTAAAATTTACAAAACACACTTTAAACATCCAACATGCTTATATACATCTTTGTCATACATAAAAATATTGTTAACATGTAGCAAGCAAACTTTCCAATGCTTTAAACTCTTAAATAACAATAAGATCCATCCTTTAAGCTTATAATAGCAACAATAGCAAATAATAACAAATTTATTAATTAAAACATACAAAATATGATTCATTAAACTTATGGAAGTACTTAATCTATTAGACAAAGTAAATATCAAACTCAACCATTAATGTATACCACGCTTTATTTTGAAAATATTTTCTATACAACACTTATGCTTATGTAAATTAGATAATATGCCTCTTTCAAGACCAATCTTGAAAACATGCAAGGATTATACAACTTAACAAGCATATTTTCTAAAATCTTTTTAACTCCCAAATGTTATATTAAAATAACTTTTTCCACCAAACCCTTTAGAGAACTTCTATAAAACACACACAAATTATGTAATTTATCATGTAAATTCTTTAAAGTTTTCTTATAGCCTAGATATTGTATCAATCCACTATTATAGGTTTTTCTAACAAGTAATTCACTTAAAAAACTTTTAGGCACAAGCAATTCATATTCCTTACACAAAAATTTATTATGCCTAAAGGATTCTCTAAATATTATATCTTTACAAATATCAACATCTAAAACAAAATCAACATGTAAAAGAATAATAAAGTCATGTGAAAGGGTAGCAAAACTATATTATTTACATACAAATGATCAATGCACTCAATATGTGACAATTTTGTATGTAAAGTATCTTCATTATATTCAAAACCTAACAATTTATAATGCAAAGTAGGGCTAAAAGTATACCTCCAAGCTAACACGTCAATCATCAAAATATTTTTATTTTACTCTACTTGATGTTCTTTCCTTTTAAAAAGTGGTAATTCTTTTAGATATATATATTCAAATTTTTTTCAAATAAAATCAAAATAATTTGGCAAAATAAATTTAGTTTTATTAGTATTTTCATAGGCTTCTTTACACAAGATAATTGGCCGAAAAATATATGAAGCATTTCTCACATTATTTATTTTTGCCACTTACTCAATTTTTCTATCCTTTGTTTTGACTCTTCTATCAACTTTATTTCTTACACTTTTTCTTCACAAGCACTCTTTGTTTTATTAGAGTTCTTATTTTTTTACTTAATTCTAATTTTTTCTCTTATTCTTTACAAGCAACAAGCATTTTCTTTTTCTTTCATAGCTTTCACTTTCCACTACCATCTTTTCCTTTTTATCTTTGTTTTTCTCTCTTTTATTTTCTTCTTCTTTATCTTTTTCTTATTCTCTTTTTCCATTTTTCTTCTTTTCTTTTCTTTTTTTCTTTTCCTCTTCTCTTTTTTTTTCTTCATTCTCTTCTTCTTTCTTTTTTCTACTTTTCTTTTCTTTTAGACCTTGAAGAGATTTTGAACTTATATCGAACTTCTTAATCTTCTTTCTTCTCAACTTTGATCCCATCAAATGTTAGCATAATCACTGAATTAGTAAGTAGCAAGCCTTACTTTCTTTTCTTCATAATAGTGATGACAATCAAATATTATTTTCATCTTCTTTTCTTACTCTAAGAAGGTTTATGAATCATCCCTCCTTCGAAATAAAAGAATATTCTTTTTAATATTATCAATATTAGAGTCCATTTTATCTTTTTTATGCCTATCTCTTTCTCTTCTCTCATTTTTTCTTTCATATTTTTCTATCACTTTTTTTGGACTCACTATGATGTATTTTTTCTCTCTTACTTCTTTCTTCAAAATATCTATGATTATGTCTATTTTATCTTTTCTTTCATAGTAGTTTTTTTTTTATTATTGCCTATCTTCCATTCTCCTAAGTTTATCATTAAATTTTTTCTATTTTGTGTAGCAAAAACCTTATTAAAGATAAAATGCCATCTCCAGCACTCTTTGATATCTTAAAAAGATTACTTGTAAGAAAGGTTAAATAAAAAAAATATGAACCTCACTAATAGTACACTTCTCACATGATTTAAAGGTACTTACTTTTATATTTGCACTCTAATTAATATTTTTACCCTTAAATGATCTCAAACACCCTTACTTTTTTCCACTTTTCACTTTTTTCCTCTTGTGGTTCTCTGAGAACTTAGGAGATAACTAATAAAATTCAATAATTGTAACTATCAATGTTACCAATCATAGGTCCAAACAACTTTAAAGGATCAAACAATACACTTAGGAAACCAACAAATAAGAATTCAAAGAAAGGAGACTAATTAGGATTCAAGATTAAAATCACACAAATTAAAGAAAGAAGATAAACAAGATTCAAAAGATTAAGATAAAAATGACTCAAGGTTTGAAGAACAAATTCAAAATTTAAAAAATTAAGGATAAAAGACTTAAATATGAGAATTGGAAAAAAAGCAAGGATTTGGACAATAGTAAGAATTCCTAACTTTGAAATTGAGCATTCAATAAAACATTAATAATTTCCTTTTGCTTTCAATGACTTCAAACTTCTTTTTTTTTTTCACTTTTTTCCTTCAATTGCTAACACTTCTTTTTACTTTTCAATATAACATCCAACCTTTTTTATTTTTCTTTTGAATTCATTTTGTATTTGGTTTTTCAACTATCAAACTTTTTTGTTTATTTTTATCTTTGATCTTTTCTTTATTCTTTTCACTTTTCTCGCTATATATGTTTTCACTTTGTTTTTTTCCTAGCTTTTCTTTTTTTTTTTATTCACTTGTTTCTTTTTTCTTTCGATCACTTTTTCTTTTAGAAACACCACTTCACACTACTTTGGCATTATACCTCTTTCAATATACACAACACAAGGAATTAATTACAAAGTACAAAAGCAAGACAAAATCAAGCTTTAATAATTTAGACAAAACAAAGATTTCAATAGCTAAAATGTAATGAACAAGACATAATTGAATTGCTAAACAAGATGGATAACATATGTAAAAATGAAAAGCAATTGAATGAAGATGCAAAATGAATAAGATGGAATTGGATAAAATGACATTTCGACACAATTTTACAAAACAAAGGTAGCAAAATGCAAAACAAGACTTGAACATAAATTGGATATAGAAGTTTAAAACAAAAAATGGTATAGACAATAATAACTTTGAGAGAAAATAAAGAAACAGCAAGCACTGCTAACCATTAAATAACAAGATGCTAATTAGATAGCTTGAAGACACAGAATTTGGTAGTCACTAACTAAGACAATATTAAATTAAATGAATAGCAAAATACATGTTTAAAGACAAATAAGTGAAATTGAATAACAAATGTTATTAACTTAGAATTGGACAATAGCAATATAAATTAAAGTGCATTGAATAATAGTCAAATATATGATACTTAATGAATTAACAAGACTCAACAGGACAATTAATGAACAAATGACTTAATAAATGGAAACATATACAAAATAAAATTCAAAGTAAAATGAAATTAACACTAAACAAAAACAATAAATAATGTGATAAAAAAATTGAGATATATAAATTGAATAGTAGCATAAAACAAGAGACACAATTATTTGAATTAGGCAAGATAAAATAATAGAGAATGTAGAACATAGCCTACATTTGGGAAGCAAGCTCCAAATATTAGATGATGTAAATTTACGATAAATTGTGTCAAAATTCAGTGAACCGAAATGATAATAAAAGGATATTCAAGCCATATTTCAAAAAAAAAGTAAAAGAGAAGTGATAAGTAAAGGTACATGCCATAAAAATTGAATTTCTTTGATAAGTCACAATATTTTTTAAAAAACCCTAGAGAGAAAGCTCATAAAAGAGAATCAATTCTCATTATCAAAAATTCAAATCTCAAATATGAATTGTATTAAAGAACAACCTCTTTAAATAATTTTTAGACAAAATTTAAAAATAATTAGGCTTAAATAGACTTAGACTCAAAGCAAACACAATTAGACTTACTTAGGCCCAAAGCAAACGCACTAATAAAACCCAACATACGTTTTTAAAGTAATAAAGTAATTAACCTAAGTTAAAAATGTAAATTAATAGGCTACAAATCACCAACACATAAAAAGACCTAAATATTTTTAAATATAGTAAAAATACAAATAAAAACCTTAAAGGCCTAAAATAGATTTACACATCACATGCTTGTTGAGTCATTCTAAGTTTTTCTTTTTATGCTTTTAAGTTATTTGAATCAACTCTTAAAGCGCTTCTTTAAACCTTTTAACTATACTCTTTGTGATTAGCCTATCCAAAATGTGTAAATGTTGCTTTGATGTCTTAGTGATTCCATTAAATATACTACAAAAAAAAAGGAATAAAAAAGTAGTCCTCATGGCATAGACTTTCCTTTTTTTCTTGTAAAATGGCAAAAATACATTATATGTTCTAATTAATGGGTAAACATGATATAGGTTAATCATTAAGGAATAAACCTATAGATTAATGATGTTACTTAGTAAATAAGAAATTGCCATATGCCAAAGTTCATCATTCTAACTAATAAGGAATTTTTAAAATAACTAGCTTTTAGTAAACTAAAAGGTAATAAATGGCAAAAGTTAGAGTGCTTATCCTTAAGTATTTTTTTGGCAACTATAAATAAAGAATTCATATATGCCATTCTTTGACAAAAGTTATCAAAAAATGGGACATTAAACTCTAAAATGTTCTTAAAGATTTGCTAGAACAAACTCAAGCATAAAGCCTACAACTTCAATAAAAAATGTTAATGTGAAGGTTTGGGTTCAAATTCTTGATTCATTTAATTTTTTTAAAGCATGAAGCCATTATAAAGGTTTAACCTTTGATCTAAGATCAAAATTTCCCAAAACCCTTTATCAAAGTCAAGCATTTAGCCTTTGATCAAAGATCAAGTTTCCCTAAAGCCCTCCATCAAAGTCAAGCATCAAACCTTCAATCCAAGATCAAGGCTTCCCGAAGTACTTCATTTTAAGCTAACCGTCCAACCTTCGATTTAAGATTAAGCCTCCTTATAACCCTTTATCAAAGTTAAGTATCCAATCTTCAATTTGAGATCAAACTCCCTTAAAGCTCATTGTCAAAGTCAAGCATCTAACCTTTGATCTAAGATTAAGTTTCCTTAAAACCCTTCATCAAAGTCAAACATCCAACCTTTGATCTAAGATCAAGCTTCATTGAAGCCTTCTACTGTAGTCAAGCATCTAGACTTCAATTTGACATCAAGCCTCTTAGAAGCCTTTCTTCAAAGTCGAGCATCCAACATTCGATTCAAGATCATATGTCCTTGAAGCTCTCCATTGATGTTAAGCATCTACAATTTGAGATCTATCACAACTTACCTAAAGGATGCTGTGACATGAATGGCTACTATTTTATCTAATTAAAAGTAAAAAATAAGAGTTGCCACTAATTTTTTTAAATGAAAAATTAGAAATAAAAAATAAGGATAAAATAGATTTTTTTTTTACTAAAAAAATGATCCAAGAGTCTAATTATGCATGGGGAAAGTGTGAGGCACCCCACTACATCTATTCAAAGAAAAGTTATCATAAAATTAATTATTTAATATATTATGGCTATAGATAATTTATTAATACCTCAATACTTAAAATAATAATTGTAAAAAAGAAAAAACAAATTAAATCACTAATTTTAAATGTCTCAATAATATTAAATTACTACTTTAACATAAGTAGAGAGAATAGCATGCTTAATTATTTTTGTATTTATTTTAAAAAATAATTAAATAAAAATATTTTTAATTTAAAAAATCTTATATTAAAATTATGCAAAATAAATTAATTTAAAATATAATAAAATTTTCTATATATTATTTTTGCATTTTATATATTTTTATTATATGAAAAATAAATGAGAATAAATAATCTAATAATAAAAATTTGTCCAAGGTTCTCTCATGACCCAAAAAATATTAATATAAACTTACGATCAAAATAAATAGATTTGATAAATATCATAGATTAAATTAAAAAAACGTATGCAACCTTAAACCTAATAGTCCACGAATCACTTAGCATGTCCATGTTTAGGGATCAAAACTGTCAGAGTGGCATTAAACTCCTTCAATAAAAATCCAAGAATGAAAAATCTCAGAGTCGCACTGACTACTTCTGGACCTACTATATCCCAATCTTCTTTGTAAAACAATCCTGACATTCCATTAGGTCCTGAGGCTTCATAGATTCATTCTTCTTACTATATCCCTGATTTCCACTGTTGTAGGAATTTGGCACATGCCCTCATTTTCCTCCACACTAATGATCGGGGTGATTAACCCTTTCTAGCTCAGTTGAAATATCCGGACGAAAGGATGCAAACGGAGCTCCAAACTGATTAATGAATTCATTATCACTACTCTCTCTATCATTCATAAAATGACCCTCTTCCAACCATATACACCAATATTGTTTCTTCTTCGTCGTACCACACATAGAAGAATCTTGAATTAGTGTCCCCTTCCTTAATCCACAATTCTTTAGATTTCTGTCCCCAAATGCTTTCCTGTTTATTTATTTGCTCATCAATATTCCATTGTATATGCTTTTGGGCTTACAAATTTTCTCTTATGGGGGAGGCAGCACACAATTCTAATAATCTCGTTTAATTCTCGAAGCCAATGCTTACAATGGCCAAAAACTTCTCAGTTCCATACTTTCAGTTTTGTCTTCACTCACTTAGTTTTCTACACCGCCTGGAATAAGGTTGATCCCTGTACAGGTTGTGTTGACGCCTCTAAAGTATGATCCTTCCATGAGCTACCATAGAGCCATGCTGTCTAAAATGAAACAGTCATGAAAGATCATCTGTATTGTTCACCGTGTTTAACAGAATTGGATTATGATCCGATTGCGTAACTTTTAACACTTGAAGGCCCCCACAAGGATAAATGATTCTTTAACGTGGACAACATATGACCTTATCTAAAATTTCCTTTATCTGGACTTGACTTACTCTAACATGTGTCCAAGTAAAATTCTGTCCTCGACTATGTACATCAATTCCTCATGAGAACACTGCAAATTCAACAAAAGCAATGAAATAAAAAAAGGTATCCTATCGGTCATCCTCTAGTTTTATCAGTTGAATATAATAAGCGTTGAAGTTACCCATCAGAACCCACAGAAGATCCAATGTAAACACTACAGCATATAAATTGGTCTAGAACTCATACTTAAAACATTGCTAAGAAGGACCATAAATACATGTAGGCACCTATTCTTGGTCTACATTGAAATCCTTAACTTATATATGTATCGAGTGCACTGTATGTTGCAAAACAGTACATTGGAATGATGATTGCCATATTAGAGCCATACCCCCTCTATGTTCCGTCCCAACAATAAAATGGTCTTGCATACCCAAATTAGTAGTACCTTGTCCAATTATGTCCTCATTCGCTTTAGTTTCAAAAAAAAAATAATGTAGTTGGGATATATACACCTATTAAGAACTCCTAAGACTCTCATTGTTAGGGTATTATTTAGACCTTAACAATTTCAGTGTAGGATTTTTATAGCGTCTTTGGGATTTGATAAGGCTCCTCTCCTCAACTACCTCTATGACGTCAAATAAATTTTTTCCTTTTCCTACCTCGTGCACTCACTCCAACCAAACCCGGTGCTTTACTTTTCACGTTTGATATACTAACCGTCAATCTCTGACCTTTCTTCATAGTTTTGGTTGTTGTACATGCACATGCATGGAAAGCATCAACTTAGAAAGCCAAAAGCATGCTTCTTTGTTTGGTCATCTGCCCCACATGCCGCCATCGGGATTTCCATGCATTTTGTCCCATTGTTCCCTTCTTGCTGTTGCATTTCTCCAGTAGCCGCAAGTTGGTGGAGGGCCTAAATGGCTGCTAAATGAGCCGCACTTCCTTCCGTCACCGCAACATCTGGTGGTGTGTCTTTCGGACAGGATGATCCCTCATTCTCCCGAGCACTTCCCAGCTTGCTTGTTGCCACACCGCCCATCCGTGTAGAGGACCTCATCTCAGCTTCACTTCCTTGATGCACCTACAATGGTTCTAAGCCTGGGCCCTCTATAGCCATTTGGCTACACCTAGTGACAATATTCTCAGTAAGTTGAGGTTGCACCCTCCTATTTGATGAAGCACCTGTTGTGTTTATCACGTCTCAACTCCCGCAAGAGAGATCCCTGTGCAGGTTGCGTCGTCAGCCATAGCTCCCATTGTTTGTGCCTCTCTTCATCCCCAAATGGCCAGCGTGGTTGAGAGCATTCCCGCAACTCATGGCGTATCAACTCAAAAGTCATACAAAAATGTTGCAGTTTCTCAAATTTGAAAGGTGCCCACACTTTGCGGTAACCATAGTCTTGTCTTTATTGGCTCATCTAATGGCCATTGGATTCAAAAATGCAAGTAACTTCTTATTAGCATTCCATCATAACATGGATCCTCAACTTCCACCACTTGTCCCATCTTGGAACCAATCTTTCTTGCATTTTCCAGCGAGAGAAACTCTAATGGAACCTAATGTACCTGAATCCAAACTTCCAGTGTTTTGAAATCTACTTCATCAAATGTGAAGCCCGAGTCCCATTTCGTTAACACACAATCAACTTTATCTCTGGATAGAAAGAAACCACTTCATCAATTGTAATGCCCGGGTCCCATTTCCTTTATGCAACTACCTTGGCCACATTCCATGGACTTTCCCTTAACACACAATCAACTTCATCTCTGGATGGAAAAGATTCCAGAAATTTATTTATTCCCATGTCCACAAAGGAGATATTAGGGCAGAAACTTCATTCCTTCTTAAGCATTAATTTAACAGTGTTTTTTTTGCCAAGAACCTTGCTTCCACAATAAATCCCACCAGAACACTGTTTTGTAAACTGATAGTATTGGCGTTATTGTCAAGTTGGATTTCATCCTCCTCTTCGCCTTCAACACTCGCTTCCAAATGTTCGCCATCCGCCATCGTGCCACCTCACTAATCTTCAACAGTTGCGACCACTCCTCTTAGACGATAGAAAAGACTTCCTACATCAGAGATCACTTGTCACTCTCGCACACCAAAGAGAAATCGCCTCCCACTTCAAGAGAGACGAATCTAGTACATAATTTATTTACAAGTAAATTTATATAATAATCATATTTTCTTAATTAATAAAATTATCACAAAGGCAAAGTCGCTTCTTAATTAATAATCATATTTTCTTAAATATTTAATAATGAATAATTATTTCTTATCGGAAAAGAATAAAAAACAGTCGTTGGAGGAAAATCAAACAATTTTTGGAAACAAAAATGATCGGTGTGCCTTGGTTTCCACCGCCCGCTGTTAGAGCTAATGGTATCAAGTCAGGCCTTTGATTTGCAAAATGTTTTTCATAGGAATATTTTATGAAAATGTTATATTTCTTTATTCAGTTTAAAATTTTAAAAAATTTATTCAAAATGTAATATTTTTAAAAATATTTTAAAATCTAACTTTTTCTTTGAATATTTTCATAAAAGAAATGAGTATTTTATACTCCTATTTAATGAGAATATTAATATTAAAATATTAGAAAATTTTTGCTCTTATTTTTTTATACCTTAATTTATTCTAAATTTTTTAATTTTCATTTTTTAGTTTTAATTTATATTTCTCATTTTCATTTTTTATAATAACTAGTTTAATTACACTAAATAATTAAAAAAATAAGTAATTTCTAAATTCCAACCCTAATTTATTTTAAAAATTATTCATTTTCATTTTCCACTTTTAAGTTATACTTTTTATTTCCAATTTTTTTATGATAAGAAGGATAATTACACTAAATAAATAATAAATAAATAAATAAATTCTAAATTTTAGTCAATTAATTTATATATAATCTCATGACATATCAAAAAAATGATTTGTAAAATAAATTTAGGAGTCATCTGATTCACATGAGAAATAACTTTCTACAGAAAATTAAACTTTTAATGAAATAATTTCCTATATAAATTTTTTGGGAAGTAACATTTCCTACGAAATAAATTTCTATATTTTGTTTGGTTTAACATTAAATATCTTAGAAAGTATTAATGAAATAACTACTATATTCTTAATCTTATTATAATATAAATTAATAAATATCAATTGATATTAATTAAATTCAATAAGGATAATTTTATCATTATATTAATAAATAATATATGAAATATAACTTATCTAAAAAGGAGGTGGGTAAGTTATTTCCCACAATTTGTGGGAAGCAAGACTTCTCAAGAAGTTCTATTTCTTTTAATTTGTTTGATAATAATTAACTAAGTAAGCCATTTTTTCTTATTTCTCGATAAATAAAACTTCCTATGTTATTAAGATGAACTAAATGACATCTTAGTATATTAAATTTTAATTTGTATGATTACATAAATTAATATTACAAATTCACATGTAACCAAACAATCCACCTCTTTCTTATTTTTTGAGAAATAGAACTTTTTATATTATTGAGATGAATTAAACAATCTCTTAATATATTAAATTTTGATTTGTATGATTACATATATTAATATTGCATATTCACATGTAATATATGTTTTTTGTGGAAAGTAATATTTCTTAAAAAGTCTTATTTCCTTTAATTCGTTTAATAATAATTAACTAAATAGCCCATCTCCTTCTTATTTCCCGAGAAATAGAACTTTTTATATTATTGAAGTGAACTAAATGACCTCTTAATATATTAAATTTTGATTTGTATGATTACATAGATTAATATTATAAATTCACATGTAACTAAATAATTCACCTCTTTTTTATTTCCCTGAAAAATAAAATTTTCTATATTATTGAGACGAATTAAACGATCTCTTAATATATTAAATTTTGATTTGTATAATTACATAGATTAATATTGCATATTCACATGTAATGTATATTTTTTTAAATTATCTCGTTTACATAAAAATTGAAATTAAAATTTATAAATTTTTATAATTTTTAATGCTTTACAAATTAAAAAAAATATAAAGACTTAAATGTGTAAGTCATGTAAAACTAATATCTTGATATTAAAAAATGACTTACTTTTAATTTGTATATATAATTAATTATATGAAAATTTCAAATTCAAATTCTTAAAAATTTTAATATTTGGTATATTAAATTATTGATTATATTTTAATCAAATATAATTTAAATTATTAATTTATTAAATTTTTAAAAATCTTCATTCATATATTTTTAATTAAATCTATAATTTATTACAATGTATAACAAAAAATAATAATAAATATATTTTTAAAAAATAATAAAATATTTATGAATATAAAATACGAATTAAATATAAAAATATAATATATCTAAAAAATTTTAAAAATATTTTTAAAAATATATATATTAAATCAAATATAAAAACGTTACATTTTAAAAAATCACATACTTAAAAACTAGAGTTTCGAGGACGTACATTTTCTCAAAAATATAAAATTGTATTAACCAAACGGCTCTCAAGATATTCTGCAAAATTATATCATCCCACTCTCTCAACTATCTCTGGAGTCTCTGCTCCAGAGCCCCAACGATCACACGTCCGACTATCTTTCTCAATCAATGTCTTCGTCTTTCCCACTTCCTCTGAATCCCACTCTTCCACACAAACTCTACTTTCTCTCTCCTCAACCCCATTCGTGCTTCTCTCTTCTTCTCAAACCTTCTCATTCTCTCTACTTTAATTCCCTCGTTTCCCACTGTTCGAGCAATCCTTCAAACGAAGAGCAGCGATGGCTTCGAGAAGAGCAGCGATGGCTTCGTGAGGAGCAGAGATGGCTTCGTGAAGAGCAGCGCTGGGCTCGCGAGCGCGACTTCCTGCTCCGTCAAATTACAGAGCTCAATCTCCAACTTCAAGCCTTAGAACGCCGGATTTTGGCCCAAGATGTTTCTTCTTCTTCGGTTTCGGATGCCATTGCGAATGTTACGGAGTTGTTGCAGGTTTTGAAGGAGAAGAATAATGGCTTGATTGTAGAAAGTGGTGTGAGTTCGCGGCCAATGGTGCTGGAGGAGAATAGAGAAGCAGCGAAGGAAATTGATAAGGAGGTGGTGGCTGAGGAGACTGCTAGGGTTTTGAATGAGAAGGGGGCAGAAAAGAGGAATGCATTGCGGAGGGGATCAGAAGGAGAAAATGTTCGAGAGATGCAGGTCTGCTTGCAGTATGAATTTCTACTTCTGTGGTATTAAGGAAGGCGAGTTTGTATTTAGTATGCCATGCGTGTGTTAATGCATGATTTATACTGCTGGATTTTTGGGAAAATAGTAAAGGATAGTATTTACTGCAATAAATTGGGCTTTTTGCAGAGATTTGACGATGAATGACACTGAAAATTGAGCTATAGTTAGGAATTTATTGGTATCGTATGATTGTTGCCACTGAAGAGGTCGAAAATAGGTCATTGCAGTAAACTTGTTTGTAAGTGATGTCACAAATAGGGCTCTCAAGTCTTACCTTTTAAGGTCAGTTCTATTTGCCACTGAAGCTTACTAAATTTGTGCTCCATATTTTTCTGGCAATCAACCCACACAAGTTTGAAGATTGAACTGATACTGGTAATGAAAGTTGGATTGAGTTTGATGCTATCACATAGTACTATAATTGATAGATACCTTGCACAGTCGTAAATAAAAATCTTGTGCAGTATTTGAAAATCTGGTTGTTCATTTAATCTAATCTATATAGCTTTTTGTAAGAATCATATTCGTTTCCTTTGTTCTTTCCAAATTAACTCTGTTGATGGAATTCAAATGCACGATGATTTCTACAAGTAACTCTTCCAAATACATAATCTTTTAAGGCTAAAAACAATCAATAAAAACAAAAAAATTACTGTCTTCTGGTGGAAACTTCTGCGTTGCATGGCAGACTTTGAGAACTCGTGCATAATGTAAGCTGTTATAATCTGCATGCTTGTGTTACAACAGGAAGCACTACTGCAGTTGGGATTTTACTCTGGTGAGGAAGACATGGAATATTCCAGCTTCTCAAGTGGGACTGAGCGTGCTGTGAAGACTTGGCAAGTTAGTCTGATAGAGCAATATATGTAACTTTTCTGTTAACAGAAGAAATCTTAGGGAATTATCTTCCCTTTTAAACTGACTATCATAATAGTTTATGCAATGCTGCCTAGGTATATTATTTAAATGATTTTGAAGAAAATGTGATATTTTCCAACAGGCTGCATCTGGTGCCCCTGAGGATGGTATTATGACAGCTGAACTTCTGGAAAGATTATACATGGAAGTAAGGATTAAGGGTAGTGACAATGTGGACCAGAAAGAAAATCTTACTGTTTTACCAAAGGTATGCTAATCTTTGCCCTGAAACTATATATCCTATATACCTGTTTCAACTGGCAGAGTTATGAGAACTTAATTTCTTGACTTCCTCTCTTTCATTTTTCTTTGTGCTGATTCCTTGTCCTCTCATTTATGCTTTCATTACCTTCAATAAAAATTTCTTTTTCTGATAAATATTTCAGATTGTCTTAATGTTGTGTTTAATATATTAGATAAGTGGGCATATGATTGTTGGATATAGGATATGTGGTTATGATTATTGGGGATTACATTCTCATAATTTCGGATAGTAATTAGCTTATTTGTAGGGAATGTGATTAGCTTTGTATTGATGCTTTTCCTTCTATAAAATAGCACATGGCTGAGACATTTTCTCTTGTTGTTGGGGTTGACCACTTGAGTCCTAAATGCAAATTGAACAGGATTTTTTATATATTCTTCACTGTACTTTCTTCTTGAATGCAGATTTTCATCCTGTTCCTTTCCTGCCATGTTTCTTTATTACTTACATTTATGTCTTTAGTGGTCTAACCTTACTATTCATTTTTTATTTTCAATCTGAGCTAAAACTGTGTTATATTAAATGTATTTATTTCATATACATACATACATACATACATACATAAATATATATATATATATATATATATATATATATATGTATACATATATGTATATATATATATGTGTATTTCTTTTTTCTGGCACATGAACCTTAACATTTTATAACAGGTTGTATTTATTTTCCATTAGAATAGAGGGTCAGGCTTGATCACCTTCTATTTTAATGGGAAGTTTTAATCCTTCTTCTGAACTCTTAGTAGAGTTCCTCTCCATACTCTCTATGTCATACATAGTCTAAAACCTGCAATTTGAAACATCTCTGCATGTCTCTAACTGAGAGCCAGGTCCTAGTTTAGTCTCAATTTGATAAGCAACTTAAGCAAAAGGAATCTACCAAGGATACTTATATTGGATATATGATAGATTATGAAAAAATGAACAATGGGATTTTGGAAAGGAATGTTTGGATTATGGAAATACACCATATATCCACAAGGTTCATCAATAGATGATAGGTATTATTTGTAGCTTTGCTTATGGAGACTTTCTAGTAACTTAGGATTTTATGTTAGTAGATTGTTTATTTAGAATTATGGATTTCTATAGAAAAAATTATAAATTATTGATCAGTTCGATGTTAAGTTGGCATTTCCTAGGAATTATGGGGTTTTCCTAGATGTGGATTTCTATGTGTTTAGGTGGAGAGCCTCCAATTTGGACTTAAAATTGTTAGTGAGTTATTTCTTTTTCTCCCACTGTAGTCTCCATTGTCCTTTTCTGTCCTGCATCAATATATTGTTTGAGAATATCTATCACTTTGATGGATAAAATTGTTATAAAGCTGATCTTTGGTTTGAACCTACTATGATTGAATATTTCCTTTCAAGTTTCTAAAGTGATACTGTCACTAATAGTCCATTAACATTTTCTCTAAATTCTACCATATGAACCCTCTGAAAGCCTTATTGCCGCCTTCTATAAGTCAGTAAAAACTAAATGAGTGTCTCCTTTTCAACTTAATAACTCAGGGCAAAAGTGAAAGCAAATTGATCTTCTGAAACACAACTTTTAAGTCTGGCTTGGATGGGATGTTATTATGGAATATCCCAGAGTAGTGTGGTGAACCAAAATTTCTTGCATTCCTCTGATGAGAATTCCTTCATGTTGATTTTGCTGTTAGTTAGGAGAAGCTGGCTTTGCTAGGTCAGGAAATTGAGGGAAGGGGTCTCAATACCTGTGGCAGAGAAGGAATTGGCCATTCTATAACGAAGTCTGTCTGCTTTAAAGGGAGGTCTCATGCCAGTTGTGATGTGTGTGCTTGTGGTCTTTTAGTTGTTAATTATTACTTACTGTTAATTGCTCCATCAAGATGCAAAATGTCTGCACCATTGCATGTTCTTAATCCAATGCTATAGCATTATCTTTGGGTGGATTGATGGAAACTGTCATTTATATATGTTTCTGACTCGATCTTCACTGATCATAATATCTTCCTTTAGTAGGTCTGTGTGTTGATGCAGACATGATCAATATGTGTAATCTCTTGGCTGACCATGTGTTGAGAAAATAAGGAGAGATGAAATATAAAAGAGAAGTAGGGGAGACAACAAATTCATACACAAAGATACTTGTACCCTTGACTTTGGCTTCACTACAACTAGTCCATAACATATGTTTTCAACACTCCCCTAAGCTAGAGCTGAGTACTTCAGCTAATCAAAATGTAATATCAGGCCAACCAATTTGTACTCACCTGAAGATAGAAATCTCAACCAAAATACAAAAGACCACAATTTGCAACTTAGCAAGCTTAACTCTAGTTCTAACTTGGGAAGGTCCATCAATCAACAAGACACAACCTGATGAGCTCAACCCCATTCTTCAACAAACAGTAACAAATTCCTAAAAAGACTTAATCCTTGGACTTCGGCCACAAGGTAGACTCAACTATTTCATCTCCAAGGATACTTTGAAGGTTTGTCAACTCAAACAGGTTGTGTAATATCAAAATGTAATATCAGGCCAACCAATTTGTACTCACCTGAAGATAGAAATCTCAACCAAAATACAAAAGACCACAATTTGCAACTTAGCAAGCTTAACTCTAGTTCTAACTTGGGAAGGTCCATCAATCAACAAGACACAACCTGATGAGCTCAACCCCATTCTTCAACAAACAGTAACAAATTCCTAAAAAGACTTAATCCTTGGACTTCGGCCACAAGGTAGACTCACAACTATTTCATCTCCAAGGATACTTTGAAGGTTTGTCAACTCAAACAGCTTCACAGACCCTCACGCTAGTTATTTGTGCATCCTAACGTACAATCAACAGTCTTGCCACAAATAATGCTGCCTTGGCAGCCATTGCTGCTTTCCTCAAAATGCTTGAAAAATCTGAATTGGTCTCATGACTTGTGTGGCCTCCTCTTGATCAGAATCAAGCTCTTGTTGCTAGAAAGTAGAAACAGCCACAACAGTGAACCTGGAGCTGTGATACATGACAGCAAACTGCTTTTGATCTTTGATTAGAGGTCCCTGGAGCCCTCAATTCTTAGCAGATCAGTGCTCTTGGATTCTCTTCCAACCACATCTAGAGCTCTTATTTATTCCAATCTCTTGTTTTTCCTTTTCATTTTGAGAAGTTGGCTGAGTTTTCAAGGTGAATGATCTATACTACATCAAGAAAGTAAGGAAAGAGAAAAAGGAAGAGGAAACAATCAACTTATTCACTCAATGACTTAAAATATTATTGAAGTGGTCACACATGATGCCACTTATTCACACTTGACTTTGGTTGCAGTTCAAGTAGTACAGAATACTTTCCTATTCACATAATTCATATTTTCAACTTTTTCTGGTTTCGGACAGTTATGACAGCTTATATGACAGTAATTGGCAATAAAAGCACAACATACATAAATGATTGAACTATATCGCTAAGTGGGTTCTTTTATATCCAGGGAGGTGCCAATGGATCTCCAGTTGCTTCCATGACAGAAATTTCGGAGATTCAGCAAACAATTACAGAAAAGGGTGATAAAGAAGTAGATGTCTCTCACCAGCGAGTCTTCCTTCTAGGAGAGAACAGGTGGGAAGATGCCTCAAGGCTTGTTGCTAATGCCAAAGTTGATAGGAGCAAATGCCATCAGTGTCGTGGGGAAGGTCGCTTGTTATGTACAGGTATATCTTTGAATTTGATGATATTTCAATTGAAAGTACTAAGCTCCGATGCTCGGACTCGGCATCCTTCCTTGCCGTACTTGTGTCAAACATGACACGACACCAGTATGGACACAGGATATGAGTCCGACTTGGTGAGAAAATTTTGGACACAGCTATAAAACAATTAGAGGTGCAAATGAGTCGAGCCGAGCCGAATATTTGCATGCTCAAACTCTAACTTGACAATATTAAACGAACTCGAACTTGAGCTTGAACTTATCAAACTTGAAAAAGTCGAGTTTGAGTTCGAGTTCGAAGACAAGCTTAATCGAATTTATTTGAATTTAAACGAGTTTTAAATTTTTTATTCTAAATTTTTGATTGAACTTAAGTATTTGAATTCAAATTCAAGTTTAAGTTATATTTGAATTTAAATGATCCTAAATAAACTTATACAAGCCTAAAAAGGCCTAAAAAAGTTTAGTGAGTTTTTTATATTTACATTATATATAATATACGAGTCTAAATGGGCTTTAAAAAGTTTAGTAAATTTTTTATTTATATTATATATAATATACAAGCTTAAATGGATCTAAAAGAGTTTAATGAATTTTTTATATTTATATTATATATAATATAAAAAATAAAAATATATTTTATACTAAACTCGTTTAGGTTCACGAATAATTCAAGTCGAGTAATAAAAAGTTTAAGCTCAGCTCGTTTAATAAATGAGCTAAACGAGCCGAGCTCATTTTGGCTTAACTCGTTAAAATTCGAGCTTGAACCGAACTTTTTACAAATCAATCTTGAGCTACTCACGAGTAACTCAACTCGTTTGCACCCCTAAAAACAATCAACATTTGGTGTGTTGGGACGTTCATCCCAAAATGGGATACAATTTCCTCCCAGAACATTGGTATACAAATCCAAATTCTAATTTTGACATTCTACAGTGAATATCTCCGTTACTCTATTTTGTACAATGGAAGTTGGGATTGGAGTTGAAAAGCCAATGGCAGAGAATAGAAATGTCGGCAAGGGGAGGGGAGAGAGAGAGGAGAAAGGGATAATGACAAAGATGGAAAAGAAAGAGTTCTTTTTTTTTTTTAAATAATAGTCAGAATGAATATTATTATGACCTTAATGCTATTAAAATTCTTTTTATTTGTGTCTCGGTTATCTACTAAACACCTCTAATCCCTCCCATCAAGACTTATCTTCCCAATAACTATCTATTATATATTTATTATTTATTAGAAGTCAATGAATATTTATTAAAACTTTAATGCTATTAAAATCCCTTAATTAGTATCTCGGTTATCTACTAACCAGTCTTTGCTATCAAGACATCTTTCTGCTAACTACTCAGTAACTTTCTAACTATAAACTATATTCTAGTATATAGGAATTCTTATCATTATTATATAATATTATATATTATATATCTGAATAAAAAAAAATAAAATTAATAGATAAGTAAAATTAAACATATGTACAGCTTATCAAGTACATATATATATAATGATTCTACCTTTTCCTTCATTCATGTTCCTGTGTCCATATTCTAAATTTGGATACTTATTAACCGTATCCCTGTATTTTCAAATTAAGAAATTTTCATGTTAGAGTCTTAGATTCATACTCGAGTCAGATACCTGTATCCGAGTCCGAGCATTATAGGTACTAAGTTGGTAAACTTAGGTACCTTCTATTTTGACACATAAGCATGTCCTAGGCACAATTTCATTTAACTTTTGCATTTTTCATCTTACGTATATGAATACATATGAATTCATAGAATTTCTTGAATATGAATGCATATGTTATGTCCAATGTTTCTTGAACTTTGATTTGCTAGTGTCTGTACTTCATAGGTTATGTTCTGTTTCATGCTTTCCAGCTAGGTATATTAGTTTGGTCATGCACGGCTTGGGTTCGGGGGACTTCTTACTTTCATTACAGGTCGAAGCTCCACATCACGTATTTATCAAAACAAGTGAAGTGGCTTGCTTCCCACTAATAAAGTAATCAGGAAAAAATTACTATTGTTAATGATGTTTAACTATATTCAGTTCTCATGGTAGTCACTGCATGCCAAGTTATAACATTAATTTCTAGAAGAACTAAATTTCAGAGTATGCATTATATTGATTGCCTGCATATATAGTTTTCACCATTAAATATTATGATCTTCTGAGCAATCTCCAATATCTCTAGTTAACTTTCATTTCTCTATTGCAGAATGTGATGGAACAGGCGAGCCAAACATTGAACCACAAGTAAGGGATATTGATGAGATTTACATTTTTAACATTATTTTATCTGGTGCTAGACAAGTTTTTAATCTTACCAATGAGCTGTATTATGCAGTTTATGGAATGGGTGGATGATGGCTCAAAATGTCCCTACTGTGAAGGCCTGGGATACACTGTTTGCGATCTATGTGATGGGAAATCATAATGTACGTATGACATGCGATTATACATACATAACGTTGTGCAGGTATGATATACACTAATCGTACATGTATATGGCGTCAAAAACTCAATCAATGTAACACATATGTATGAATGTTGTATATCAGATTAACCTTTTTTCGGCTTAACGCTTGAGCAGCATGCGTATTTTTCTTCAGAGAAACATTCAAAGTATAGAAGAGAATGCAGTTTGCTTAGTTGTTTTAAATCTGGAATGAAATTTAGGGCCAATGCAGTGACATTTGAAGCATTTTGAGAATAGTTGTTCACAATTGTAAGGAGTATATTAAATAAGAACACTAGTTTTATATCAGAACAAGGTGGGTGCATTTAGATTTCTGTTTTGCATAAATGGCCAAGACCACTGTTTTCAAACTCGATCTAGCCCGGCCCACGTGGCTGGAGTAGTTGAACCAGTTTGACTTGATTGATTTAGTCAAATTTGGTCATAGATTTATTAAAAAGGGTAACGAGTTGCTATAGAATTAAATCAGTTTTATCATGAACTTGTAAGGGAAAATGGTTACCATAAAAGAAAAAGGTGAAATGGGTTAAAAAGGGGTTGGTTCCAAATAACAGCCAATAAGAACATAGAATTGGTAAGTGATAACATATATTTGATTAATGAGGCAATTTGTTAATTTGATAAAAATATAATAAATAATGTTAAGTAAATACAAATGTGCGTGTCTATCTATATATATTATTAAATAATTCTCAATGTTAGATTAATGAATTGATATGTATTTAATATTGGTAATGTATATTACATAAATTTATTGAAATAAATAACTAAGTTTTTAAAATTGAAAATAAAGATAAAGATAATTTAATAATAAAAATTGAGAGAGAGAATTATAAGGTTTTTGTGTACAAATGGTTTTGTTGTATATACCAAAAACTCTTGGGGATGATGTCTGCTCCTTGTAAATCTTTTTCTTATATAAAGAAAAAATTGATGTGTCTGTGTATAGAATGGTTTAAGCTCTGGGACTTTTGCACCCGGGTGTTTTTTTAGGGTTTATATACTCAATAATAATTTGAGAATGTGAGTTATGTTAAATTAAAATCAATATTCATATTTGTTGTGTTAAAAATTAGATTGATGAACACAATTATGAAGCAATAAATATCTACCTAAAAATTTAAGTTGTGTTTGGTTTGTAATTTTTTTTTATTTTCCTAAAAATGTTTTAAGAGAAGATAAAATTTTTATATTTGATTCAATCTTTAAACAAATATTTTTACAAATATTTTAAACTTAATATTCTTTCAAAATATTACAATAATAAAAGGTGAGTATCTTAAACTTTTATAATATAAGAATGTTTTAATAATATAAATAAATTATCTTATCCATATTTTCATTAAGATTTTACTTTTTTTAATATTATTTCATTACTACCAATTACACTTAATTATTATTGATTATCATTTATTATTATTAATTATTATTTTTTGTCACTTATGGCTATCCCATCCACCGTAAGTTATAGTTGCCATTTTTGGTCATTATCATCAACTATCCCATTATTTATTACCCGTCATGATTACTATTGTCATCACTTATTATTATTGGCTTCTGTTGACTATTTATTATTAATAATTATCATTAGTCATCGTTTATCTTTAATGATTATCAGTAATTATTATTCACCACTTATAGTAAATAATTGTCGTAATTATTAGTCATTGTCGATGACTTTTGTTAGTTATCACCCAACATTAAAAAATAATGCCTACTACTACTTATTATTTAAGATTATTGTATATCACCTTCCTTTATCATCACCCATTACTATTGACAACTTAATTTTTAATTGACAACTTAATTTTTAATGAATATATTTTTTATAATTTAATAATATTTTAAAAATATAAAAATTAATTAAAATATAATATTGTAACATTTTTAAGAATATTTGTAAATGAACTAAATATAACAATGTTATATTTTCTAAAAAAAAAAACCTAAAAATTACCTTCCAAAAATATTAAAACTCCTAGAAATATATAATTTCGTCGAATCAGTCGTACCTAACATGATATTGTCTTCAACTTAATCTAAAAGTAAAACGTTGTCAACCATACCGATCATTCACTCCCTCAAAACTCACTTTGAAAAATCAATTTATTAGGGAAAAACAATTTATATTTACTGAACTAAGAATAAAATTGCATTTGATTGGAGAATAAAAATCTATTTATTAGTCTGGAATCTAATACACGATGACACTAGAGTCCAATGCGTGACGACGAACAAGTTCTAGATTGGGCAGGTTTTGGAGATGAGTTTCATTCCGAACGTGGTGCTGCCGATGTTTATGTCAATGCCGACAGTTGGTGCAATTGACAAATATTGGACGGCAATTAATTGGCGTCAAAAAGTTTTTGTCTTTCTAATCTTTACCTAATTTGAAGTTTCTATTCTTCTTCTGGGCTCACAAAGTTGAGATGTTCAAAGCTTGTAAAGAGAGACTGAATGAATTGTAATATCCATACCATGTACCAGTGAGAGATTGCGATTTCGTGTCTGCTCAGGTGAAGCTTTTGCAGGACATTGCAAAACTGTAGACTGGTTTTGACAGGAAGGTAGAAATTTAGTGGATCCAGAGATTTGGTTGTAGGACTATGGTTCCTTTACTGTAATGAAGGTTGATATCCAAGGGTTGCAAACAAGCAGATTGGGACTTTGTGATCCAAACCCATCCACCTATCACTTAATCTGGGGATTAATATGGAAGGGGCAACATTATTCTATCTATCTCTTCCGGCTTATGTGCTTTCTCATTTTTTTCATTCAAGAAGTAAATTTTTTACGAAATTGAACTTTTCGAAAAGTAAATTTTTTTATCAACTTCTCTAAAATTATTTATTTGATATTAAAAAAATAATTTTAATGAAATAACTTTCTATATTTTATTTAGTTTAATTTTTAAAATAATTATTATGCCATTGATTATAATAAAAAAATAAAAATATTAATAAATTTTAATTATTTTTAATTCTTTATTTTTTAAATCATGTATCTAATATTTTTTGTATCACAAATTTTTTAACATATATTTTTATACTTTTCATAAAAATTAAAATTAACCTAATGTATTTATATAAAATATTAAATTGAATTATATGTTAATAGAGATGTTTAACTTGTAATTTATATTTGGTTGGAACACATCGATATGGATTTTTAACAATAATGAGAAAATGTCTTTGATGAAATAAAAATAATTAAATAAAAGCATAAAGATGTTATTAATTAAATATGGTAAAGAAAATATTATTTTTATATTTATAAAGAATACAAGAAATAAAATTTAAGTAGACAAATTCTAATATTCTATGGAAAATAGTACTTTTTTAGAAGTTCATTTTTTTCAATTTATTAAATAATACCAGAGAAATAATCTGCATCTTTTTTATTTCCCCAAAAGTTGACGTGGTATTATTACGAATCAATAGATTCCTTACTTCTTTTTTCTTCTTACATTTTTTTTTCTTCTTCCCCCAATTTACTTGGAGCACCCCCACTTTTTTTTTTTTCAATTTTTTAACTTTTCTATTTCATAATTTAAATATCATTCTTCCTCTTTTTACTTTATTGCATTTTTTGTCCTCTCTTATTATTTACATATCAACAATTAAGTAGCACTTCGTTTTCTTTTACTCCTAACGGCCTCTAATTTACCAGGATTTTACATGATGCTTCTTTTTTTCTTTTCAGTTTTACCCTTTACTTCCACTGTATTGAAGAGTTATTTTAGTGTTATTTTCTGTAACTTTTACTATATTTTATTCATCTTTTTATGAATGATCTATTTTTCTATTCATTTTAGATATTTATATTCATTTTTTTAATCATATACAATATCTTATTTATATTTCTTTAATTATATAAATTAGCAGCATTTCATTTTTAATTATAATTATTACTAATCATTAGTTTTATAAATATTTTTTATTTTATTCATGATTTTTCACATTGATTAGTGTAACTCTATTTGACTAAACATTTGAAATTTTAAAATTTTCAATTCAAATTAATGTAGAGCCGAAATTCATTACTTAATTACTAATCATATTTATTCACATTTTCATCTTTGAATTTATATATTATTTACCTTGACGATGTACTTTATATCCAAATGTGTTTTATGCTTCAAATTATACTATAATTAAATGTTTTATTTAAACAAATTTTCCTTTATAATTATATTAAATATCTTATACAATTTTTTTCTTCATAATCATATAAAATATCTTATTTAAATTATTTTTCTTCTTATCACATAAAATATGAGTATTTATAATTATCGTTAGTCATTAGCTTTACAAATATATTTTAATTTTACCTATAATATTTTCCACCTTAATTTATGCGATTCCCCATAATTACTTAAAAAAAATTATTTTTTTACCAATATATGCTATTAGTATTTAAGTAAGCATTTTAAATTTTAAAATTAACAAAAAAAAAACTAAATTAAAAACAATGGAGCAAATCATATACCTAATAAAAATTTATTTATTCGTTTTTTGTTAATCATATATCCTATAGAAATTTAATTATTATGTTTTATTTTGAATATATTTGAAAATAATTTTTCACCTTTATATGAATTTAATATTATGTTTTAACTGGATTTTGGAATTTGATTATTGTTTCAATTGATATATTAGAATTTAATAATTAAAATTTGTTAAGAATAATCAAAATATTTTATGATTGGAATTTAATTGTAATATAAATTTATATGATTTTAATACCGATTAATTTCAACTTCAATTTATATATTTATAATGTTGTTATCAATTAATTTTTAAACACTTATTAATTTACTAACTAATTTTTCCATAAAAATTATTAAAAACATTTTCTATAAAAATTATACATAAATATAGGTTTTTGTATACCCGTGCAATACACGGACTTCAAATCTAATTTTGCCGTTTGTACTCATGTTTCGATTTCAAGATTTTCGAAACTGGGAACCCCGTTTCCCATTTACAGAACGTCAACGACTCATTTATGTATTTATTTATATTTTATTTCACTTTAATTGCACTATTAGATTCTGCCACGTGTTTTGTTGTATGTTACCCTACTCATTTGTAGAATTCTCCAAACTAGAATGAATTGTAAATTTAATTTAATTTATTAAAAATTATTTATATAAATAAATTTTATATCATAAAAAATGTTATAAAAAGTATTGAAATCTAACTTATTGTATTTATTTTATAATCGTATATTTAGATTTATAAATTACAAATTTTGAACATATACGTACATTCTTCTAAATAAAAATATGAAAAGTAAATTGATTTTTATCTTCAAGTATAATGTTTCCATATCTGAACCCTTAATTAAATGATAATCTTCGATATAAAAAATGGTATAACAAATAGTAAACAGAAATAAATAAATTGAAACTTTCACAACTTGTTTAACTACTTATTTATTATTCAAGAACTATATTTGTGTTATAAAATGCTCAACTCAATACCTAAACCCTAAATAAATAAAAATGTAAGTGAAAAAAATTATAAGTAGAGGAGAATAGAATGATCCTTACAACCCCATATTTATAGGATAGATAGGTCATAGGTTACAATCTCATATGCTCATAATGAGAAATAAAACCTAATTAACTAAAATGAAAAAATAATAATTGATCATAAAATAAAAAAAAATATATGTGTTTATTTATTATTATTCATAACACTTTTCATTGGATGTTTATAAAGGACTACATTACATTCTAAGATGCAATGAGATATTGCCTCATTCAAAACCTTATTAGGAAAATCCAATGAGACAAAACTTCAGTTAAGAAAAAAAGACTACAATGCGTATTTACTTCCTTTGATGGCAATATCACTTCATATCTCTTAATTGATGCAATCCAATATTATGAATTAACTTTTCAAATGTTGCAATAAAAAGTAACTTGGTGAATAAATCAACCAGATTATCACTTAAGCAAATTTGTTGAATATTTGCATGACCATTCATTTGAAAATCATTTGTGAAAAAGAATTGCGGTAATATATGTTTTATTTTTGTCATGTTTGGTGCATGATCCTCTCAATTGGGTTATAGGTGATGCATTATCTTCATACAAGATTTTTGGCAACTTCTTTTTGAATGCAAACCATATGTCATTTGAATGTATTGAACTACAAATCTTAACCAAACACATTCTTGGCTTACTTTATGAATTGCTAAAATTTTTATACGGTTGGAAAAAATGAGTGGTATAGTTTATTTCATAAAGCACCATGAAATAGTTATACTACTATAAGTGAACAAATAACATGTTTGTGATCAAGTATTATAAGGATTGGATAGATACCCTACATAAACATAATTGATTAGATAAAGTTCAGTTTCTTTAGAATGATATAAACAAATATCCATTGTACCTCGAAGATACAAAAGGATATATTTAACTTTATTCTAATGCCTTCATACTAAGGAAGAACCATACCTCAATAATAAATTCATAGAGAATGATATATATGGTTATGTATGATTAGCAAGATATATTAGTGCTCTAATGGAACTTAAATATGATACTTTAGGACCAAATAATTCTTTACCATTTTCACAAGGTCAAAAAGTGGTCTTTATTCATATCTAATGACTTTAAAACCATTGAGGTGCTTAATGAGTGTGCTTTATTTATATAAAAGTACTTTAACACCTTTATTATATAAGCTATTTAATGCACAAGAATTCCATTCTCTAAATATTCAATTGCAGACCAAGGTGAAGTTTTGTTTTCTCAAAATCTTTCATTTTAAATTCTTTCTTTAAGTAATCTACTGCTTTTTGAAGCTCTTCAGGATTTCCAATAATGTTTAATTTATTAACATAAATAGCAATTATAACAAACTCATATCTAGATATCTTTATAAAAATGCATAGACAAATGGGATCATTTGTATAGCCTTCCTTAAACAAATATTCATTAATGCAATTATACAACATACGCCCTAATTACTTTAACCAATATAAAAATTTCTTTAATTTAATTAAGTAATGTGCTTAAGAATTTGAACTATGTGCTTTGGGTAATTTAAATACTTTAGGAACTTTCATATAAATGTCATTATTGAAAGAGCTATATAAATAGGTCATACTATATCTAAAAAATGCAAATTGAATTTTTCATGTATTGCTAGACTAATTAGATATTGAAAAGTAGTTACATCCATTACGAGAAAGTATGTCTCTTCATAATCAATGTCATGTCTTTGTGAAAACCCTTGTGCAATAAGTCTTGCCTTATATTGCATGATTTCATTATTCTTATTTCATTTTCGAATAAATACCCATTTGCATCCTGTCAGTTTTACATCATCTGGTGTACACATTGTAGGTCCAAAAACATTACGTTTAGCTAATGAATTCAATTCTAATTCTATTATGACTTTTTATTTTAGCGAATCATCTTTATATTGGTATTCCTCAACACATTTTGGCTTAGAATTCTCGTTGTCATTAATATTAAGTGTTACATTATATGTAAAAATGATATAATTTATTAAGATCTCTTCATTTTTAGGTACTTGAATTTCTTCTAGAATTGTAACATTGACCATGCGTAAGGACTTTTCTAAAGTTATAATTTTCTCTATTTAACTATCTTAATTCTTTGCTTCTTTTCTTTTATGAGAATTTTTATCTTTAGAACCAATTGGTTTACCATGGTTCAAAGGTGCTTTAGAATTTGTTTATTTACTATTTTAAAAGTAGTTTTCTATTTTTTAAAAAAATAGAAGAACCTATTTTTAAAATCTATTTTTAAAAATTCTAACTCTAAATATATAAAGTAAAAATAGAAAAATAAAAATAACTTTTAAAAATTTTCTTAACTTATTGTTGGTTTTAGTTTCACAAATAAATGAAATATTTCCTTATTTACAAGACTAATCACTCTCCATTCTTTGTTTTCCTTCAATTTAAAAATAATTTTAAAAAAAAATTATAAAAAAGTTTTTAAGAACAATTTCTAAAAATATAAAAATAAAAATATATCTAAACACATCCTTAAACTCACTAGCAACATTAGATTGTTTCTCAAGGACATAATCCTATCTAAAGCATTATTAACTAGTATATATGATTTAGTCAACTTTTTTTAAGTTAGTAAATGTGTTTGGTAATTAATTTATTAGGTTTTGCAAATGAATAATATTTTAAACTTCTAGTTCATTTTACTTTGTATGAGAATCAAGATAAGATAATGATAATTTATTCAAACTAATCTCCTTTTCCAACTACTTATTTTCTCTTAGTATTAGGAAAATTGATTCATCAAAATGAGAATTAACAAATGCAACTCTAAATAAATCTTTTGTTAATGGTTCTAGATATTTAATTATAAATTAAGATTCATATCTAATATATATTTCTATTCTCCTTTGAGGTCCTATTAGTGCATTGTAGTGGAGCAATTGGAATATATACCGTACATCCAAAAATTCTTAGATGAAAATATTTGATTCCTAATTGGAAGCCAATTGTAAAGGAAAAAATTTATAATAACTTGTTGGTGTAATGCAAATTAGTATTGTTACATAATAAGGTGTCCCTAAGCAAAATTTTGGAAGTTTTGTTCTCATAAGTAATGGTTTACAATTAATTGAAGACTCTTGATAAATGATTTGCTAGAGTATTTTGTATATGAACTTATGTTATAGGATGTTTAATAGTTATGCTAATAGACTTTTAGTAGTCATTAAAAGCTTGAGAAATAAATTCACTAGTATTATCAAGATGAATTGTCTTGAGTGGATAATCTATGAAATGTGTTTGTAATTCAATCAATTGAGTAATCTCACAAATGCCAAGTTACAACTTGATAATAACCATACATGTGACCATCTTGTTAAGATATCAATTTAAATTATAAAATATTCAAATAGTCCACATGATAGGTGTACAAGCCCATATATATCACCTTGACTACATTCTGGAGATGTTAGGGATTCATTTTCTATTTTAGTTGGTAATGGTCAAATAATCAACTTACTTTGATAATATGCAATACATTAGAAATATTTTGATTAAAAAATTTATTGGCTTTTCAATGAATGCCCACATGAATTTTCAATAATCCTTTGTATCAATATTAATCTAGGATATTCAAATTAGTCATGCAAAACAATAAAGTTATTATGATCAATAAATAAATTTTTGGTTTACTATAGCATGTGTTTCAATTAAACTAATATTTGTGTAATACAAATCGGAGTGAAAGGTAGGTAATTTTTTCTACCCAAAACAATCTTTGTAATATACATATATTCAATATTTCCCTCATTTGTTGTCTCAATGTGTATCTATTTTGGCGGATATCTTTGAAACTTAATTAGTTTCTCAAAGATTTAGTGTAATATAATGCATCATTGATTTAAAAATTTATTCCTTCAAGTACTAATATATCAATTCTTCCAGAGTCATCAATCAATTTTGTACTGCTAAATATAGTACTAACATTGGCTTCTTACATTATTAAATATGGGAAGTAATTTTCTCTTATAATGTCAAGGGCCAAGAATCATTTATCATGGTGCAAAATGATAACCTATAAATAAAGAAATGATTTTATATACAATGCAATAATTTTATGCGCAAATAATAATGGTAAAAAAATAACAAAAATAACAAACCTAATTTTATGTGCAAAAGTAATAACTAATAAAGCATAAATTTTATCTACAATAAATAAATAATATTCTTATTGATATTTCATATATATCCAAATATCAATGAAGATTTCATGTAATTAGACTACCATTGGACAAATAAAACAATTAATATGAACAAAAATTATAATAAGAAATGATGTTAAATAGTTGCTATTTGATAAAAAAAATTTAGATCATAAATTAAATAAAATCCAATCCCACTTTAGGGTTGTTGAAATCTTTCGAACATAAAATAAAATTGAGAATTTGATGAAAGTGAAGAATATATGAGTCCAAAAAATAAAAGAAGAACTTTCTATTATGAACCCAAAAACTCAATCTAAAATAAAATCATATTGATAACATGCTATAAAATGCTCATCTTAACACTAAGGAGATAAAAATATAAGTAAAAGAATTATAAGAGTAGGAAAATTGTTGGATTCAATTATTTATAAAATGATCCTTACAATGCCATATTTTTAAGGCATGTAGGTCATAAGTTATAATCATATACTAATAACTTATAATGAGAAATAAAACCTAATTGACTATAATAAAAAAAAATAATTGATCATAAAAGAGAGGATAAAATATCTATGTAAATTATGGATATCCACATTAATTATAATTATTTATAACAATTTGATTTAAAAAGACTTCTTTCAATGAATACAAAAAAAATTAACATATAATAATTATATATAAGCTTTTAATGAATTAATTTTTTATACAAAAAATATATATGATCAAAGATAATCATAATTTTGAATCATTTAAATCATATTTAATTGAAGAAATATTTACTTTCATAAAAAATAATTGTTAAAATAAGATTTTGATTGGGAAATCAAATTCAAACCTAATAAAATTTCCAAATGCATACTTTATGTTCATAAAATTGATTAACTAAAAATTTCAAATACAATATTTTTTTCATAAAGTTCTTGAGTCACTATATAATATAATTGAATATGCCTTATTTATATTCAAATATAATATTATTTTAGAAAGAGTTTAAATTTAATTAACTATTAGTATAAAATATTTTACATTACTCATAAATGATAGGAAGACATGTTCTTTAAAAAATAATAACAATTATAAATTTTTAACAGTAGCAAAAGAGTTTAAACAACTTTTTATTGAATCATAATATATGTGTAGGTGATAGTGTAAAGTTAATTTATACTGATAATAGATCATATTTAAATCCTTGAAAAAGTATGTCATGTTGCATAATAAATGTCTAAGAAGGAAGTTGCAATCATGGTTATAGGCATACTACACATATTTGTTTTTAAAAGTAAAAATTTTAGTGGTAATAATACTAATTAAGGATTGACAGAGTAGATGTTAGTTATCCAACATAATGTTATAAAGAAATAGTGACAACGATTAAATTCATGAATTTGATCTTATTTTTTTGAATATTTTTATTAGCAATAGAATATGTAATTGATTAATTCAATTAAATTAAAATCTTACCTTATTAAAAATTATAAAAAATCTATAGTATTATATATGTACTATTAGTGAAATTGATGTGTAAGTAGTATATAACAAGACATATAAGGGAAAAAATGAGAAAAAACATGTATTGAGCATATAAAAAGGAGAGAAATATTTTAAATAAACTATAAACCCTTGAAAAAATTTCTAATTGATGTATATTTAATTTGAAATATATCACTTAAAAATTGATAATTTTAATTCTAACTTTTAAACATTTTTAACATAAAATAGCATATAAAATTTATTAATTCAATCAATACTTCTTATATCAAAGTTTTAACTTATTTAAAATATTTAATAATAAAAATTAATATATAATGTTATATCCATACTATTTAATGACATTAGTATTTGAATTATAAATAATAAGAACATACATAAAAAATCTAATTTTATAAATAAAAAGAAAAGAAATATTGTGTTATCTATAAAGTAATAAGAGTTTAAAATAGAATATATACTTATAAAGTCAATAAATTTTATTAAATAAATTTTTTTAACTTAATTAAAATATTTTATAATAAAAAATATATTACGTTATATCAATATTACTTAATGATATATGGGCTATAAATAATATGAGTGGAGAGGGAAAAAATAAAGTAAATAAAAGAAAGAGAAATAGTATGTGAGCTATAAAATCATAACAAAATTTAAATTATAGTGTATATAATTTAAAATATATCATGTAAAAATTATATTAAAAGTATTGAAAATTTTAAATAAATAAAGTTGATTTTCATTTTAAAATATTTTTATTACAAACAGAATATGTAATTAATTTATTTAATTTATAATTTTGTATTAAATTTTTTTATTTATTTAAAATATTTGTGGGATAAAAATAAAATATATATCATATCATATCTATACCATTTAATTTTTGAGGTATAAACAATAAGAGAATGTGAAGATTAAAAAATATACAAAGTAGCAAGTAGCAAATAACAAAAAAAGATAATGTGTCACCTATAAAATAATAAAAATTTAAAATAATATATATAATTAAATGAAAATATCTAATTCATTTAAAATATTTTCATAATAAAAATAAAATGCATTATGTTTTATCTAAGGTTAAAGTTTTGTGATTTGACATTTAAACAACAAATAATAAGAGTTAAAATTAAAAAAGAAAAGAGAAATAAATGATAAAAGAAAATAAAGAAAAAGAAAAGGAAGAAATGAAGTGCAGAGGAAGTGATATGTGATTGGTAAGATGGCTGAGTAAAAAAATGATATATAGAATAAGATCTCTCTTTCAATAGTGGTAATAGATTTTAATTATAAAACTTGACAATTAATAAAGTAATTATAATTACATAAAATAATCATTATAATGAAATAAAAATAGAAAAAATGCATAATGTTTTAATTAAAATCAATGTCGTACTGTATGAATTGTGCTAGAAAGGCTCTTAAGACTATCCTTTTCATATAGAGTAATTCATATATTTTATTCAAACCTACTCCATGTTCAAAGGATATCTGAGAGTGTCTCTTAAGGAATGACTTTATTATTTTTCCATACCACACTAATATTTTGGTGTGGCACACTAATGCTAATTAATGCCACACTGTTACAATCCAACCTTAAGCCAAAATTGGCATAAAGCTGATTTTGGATTAATTTCCCTAGCCTAACTTGTTGAAAACTTATCTTTCAACACATCAATTTAATCTCTAATTGTATTAAGCCAAAGATACTATTTGCACATAGGAAAGTTAGATTTTCATATCATCAAATTTAACTATTAAATTACAAATACAAACCATATACTACTATTGTCCCAACATAAATTTCTTCATATCTAATATTCCTAATGGTCACTGACAATGTGCAACTTTATTTGAATACTTGAAAAATAAGTTCACAAAAATGTGAGTCTGGATATCAATGAAAGACAATTCTACTTAATTGATAGTTATGTAGGTCAAAATCTAGCTAAAGAAATATTGTCCTAATCATACTATTTATTTAACCATAATTGGAGGGAGATACCATATACCATACTAGAGCATTTGGCTACCCACAAATTCAAAGCTCTTAATTTAGTTAACATGGTTCATAGACCTAATAAGGCTTTTCTAACAAAATAAAAAGAATTACTAGTGATAATTAATGGAGAATGAGATAAGGAAAGAACCTTCATTGTCAAAAGTTATGGCACAAGAAGACCATTTTGTGAAGCTAGAAATTATTGAGTTGAAGTAGCAAGATTCAACAAAATCCACTTTTCATAAGTTAGTTCTCATAGGTAAGATATTTATTGATAAAATCCTTAATAAGAATGCTTTGAAATAAGCTATTAGAAGAATTTAGGGTTATCTAGAAGATTTATCTATTATGATATAGGCCCATTATTATTTGCTTTTAATTTAAAAAAAAGGAAGATTATGATAGAAATTAGAAGGTTTCCCTTAGAAGATCAATCGTCATATGCTTAGTCTTCAAAAAATTTCTGGTTAGAAAGTTATGCAAGATTTGGAGTTTTATTTTATTTAGTTTTGGGTTCAAATTTATAAGTTTCCTATAGAATGTAGGATAAAAATGAATTTGGAAAGAATTGGCAGTTGCATTAGTGAAATACTACAAATAGAGATTTCTATTATTGATGGTGCTCTTAAAAGGAATTTTTGTAGAGGTCAAGTTCCTATTGATGCTTTCAAATCTCTTCCTATTGGTTTTTGAGTGCCTAGACATTCCCTTCCCAAAAGGTTTATTAAGTTAGAGTATGAAAAACTAAAAGAATTGTGCTATAACTGTGGTGTTTTTAAGCATATGAATAAAAGTTGTTATAATTTTTTTAAGAAGAATAGAGAAAATCAAAAGCCTAATATGGCTTTTGGCTAGGAGTTTCTCTAGTAGAGATCTATTTAAAATTAGAAAATAAAGTTTTTATTCAATGGACAAAAAATCTATAAAGGAAATGTTATCATTTCATAAAAGAGGCAATAAGAGGAAGACAGGATAATTAAGCAATTGGTCTTATTCCAAAGTCAAAAAAGTGATGATGTTTTGTAATCATTTTCTAATAAAAATGGCTATGCAAAGAAGTGTAATGATGACACAAGTTCAGAAGGCCCTAATAATTCAATAGATTGCTCTTCTAATTCCAATTTGGTTAAAAAAGAACTAGCTAATCCAATAAATCAAGTTCATTATATGGAGGGAAAATCAGATGATTTAGATATCAATTAGTGTAAATCCAATTTAGATTTGAGCATAAGTTATAGGCTAAAATGTTTAATAATAAGTAAACTTTCAAAGAACAATAGGCTTATTGCTATTAGACGTCAAAATTTTTCTTTTAATTTAACCAATACAGATGAATTTTTAACCATGGATTTCACTTAAGGCATGCATAAATGCTTAGATTTGAAAAGAAGTTTGTATCTTATAGAAGAGGATTAACTTTATAAAAAAGCTTGCACAATAACTTTCTCTTTAGGTCAATAAAAAGGTATTAGGGATGAAGAATTTGATAAGCTATGCAAGACTCAAAAGCACAGAAGGAAAATTGTTTATATGAGTAATAAAAATAAATTACTAGGAACTAAACCAAGAAGCCTTAAGAAAAAGTGTAATAAAAATGTTCCTAATCGAGATGAAAAGGCTGGCAAGGTAAATCTTAAATTGTCCCCACTTCAGCCATAAAGCTTATTGCTTGGAATTATCAAGATGTGGAAGGTTCCTTGATAGTTCAACATCTTGTGGACCTATGGTCCATGAAAATCCTTTCATTACAAGCTTAGTGGAAACCAAAGCAAAGGATAATAAGATTCATTAATTAACTTTGAATGTTAAAATGATGAATTATGTGATGATTAAACATTAAGCCAATCAAAAGATCAAAAGGCTTGTGTCTTATATGGAAAAATGATACACAAGTTAATGTGCTTAAGTTGTATCAAAACTTTATTTATGTAAAGGTTCTAAGAAATGAATTTTCTCAAAAATATTTGCTAACTTTGGTATATGTTCCTACTAATGCGAATAAAAGGAATTATTTATGAAATGCTATTCTCCAACTTGTGAATAGTTATGATTAGCCATGGTGTTGTATGAGAGATTTTAATGAAATTCTCAAGTTAGTTAGTAAGGAAGGTATAATTCCCCTAAGTCAATCTAGAATGAATGCTTTCAAAAATTTTATTAATGTGGCAGGGTTGATGGAATTGGAGTCTAAAGGTTATTGGTGTACATGGTGGAATCATATGAAAGGAGAAGATATCATCAAGGAGATGCCTAATAGATTCTTAGTTAATTGGCAATCGAGATCAATGGTTTCTAAAGCACTAGTTTTCATTCCTTCAGCTGTTAAGTTAGATCATAATCTTTTAGTGATAAATACATATCCAGAGTTTATCAAGAATAAACCTTTGTTTAAATTTAAAACTTTTTGGCTAGATGAACCTTTATATAATTAGATTATTAAAAAGGGTTAGAAAGATACTAATTATATTAGTGAAATGTCAATAAATCATAGAATCAATAATTGTAGATAACAGCTTGAGTTTTGGAGCAAAGATACTTTTAAAAAACCTAATAAAGAGATCAATCAAAACCTAATAAAGAGATCAATCAAATCAAGAGGTGGCCTTTAGGAAGTGTCTAAAAATAGGGGAAACTTTATCTGTTTTTTTGCAGAAATCTTAAAATAAAATTTTAAGTTCCCTTAAAATTTGGAAACTCCTGTTAGAAAGAAAAAGAGAAAAAAATTGTTAAGGCTTGTGAAAACCGGTATCAAGATCTATGTCAATCACAGTTAGAGTGGGTCATGACACTTGATTATTTTCTTCACTTAACTTCAATGAAAGGTTTCAAAGGAATTTGACTCAAATTGATTGCTAAATTTTTTGCTTCAATGAAAGGTTTCAAGGAACCTTGATTTCATATTAAAGATTGAAACTCCACAATGGCACTACATTTGAAAAGATTTGTGGACTTGAATTTGGTTAAACTTTAAAACTTAAAATGACTAATCTTGATTAAAATTGTAGACTTCAAAAGCTTGAATCTTCATTCACAAAATCTTGAAAGCTTTAAAGTTTCACATTTCTTTTTCAGTTAACTTGTTACTTTTTTTCACATACGAGCTCTTTATTAATAAAGTTGTCAATATTCTTTTTAATTTATTAAAAAATAATTATTTAAAATTTTCTAATTTGTTAAAATTATTCACTTTGACATATAGTGATTTCTTATTTGTTGAGTAACATCATTAATATATAGGTTTATTTGATTAGTTAAGCTATATTATAATGTAAATGTGACATAAATTAATTTATTATTAAAGGCTTTTTGCCCTTTACCATTACCACTCACAAGGAAAAAGAACAATCAAATACCCATTGTAGCTTCCACCAGAGATCTCTAATAAACAAGGACAAGGTGTTGGGATGTCATAATCTAATTCTCAAATACTGTGATCGACGTAAAAGCACCTATCTAGTATTAATACACTAATCATATGTCCTTACAAGCCTTTAACACACTTTTGACTCATTTACTTTCTTAACTCTACTAAGAGTATAAATAAGTATTTATAGAAAATAATATTACTTAAACATGCATAAAGAAGTTCAAAACTTGATTTGCATATACTAAAAGATATTTATACAAGAGTGTAAATTCTTTTTAGAAGGTAGAACCCCTAACTAGGACTTGTTTATTTCCATTCATTATTTTCCTTAGGATCTAATTCCATGGATAAGGAAGCAGAAGAAGTTAGCATATTAACCAAGTTGGAATTACAAGCTATGCCTTCTAGTGAATGAGTTCATTGAATGGGATTGGCTAAGAAAGGGTAAAGCTCAGAATTTATCTTTTTAAACTTTACAGTGTAAGCTACTCAAGGACCTATTGTAAACATTTGGAGTTTATAGCAAAATATTATTTGGAAGATTCCCTATGGTGAAAGGAAGGTTCTTGTCCAAGTATCAGTGATTTTCATGAGATCCATATTCTATATTTGTAAATAAAATACAACAAAAAGAATGTAAGTATTGAAATACTCAGTGAATGATTACTTTTCTCCTTTTTCTAAAGAGTTTTTGCTATTAAAATTAGATATATAACAATGTATATTAATTGAATAAAGCTCTTATATAGTTATTATAGCTTTTACATATAATATTTATAAAGTTTATTAAAAAGAATAACTACAGTTGGCATATAGGTTTCGTCTTTTATCTCCGATCCAACCTTATCCCCCTCCACCCTAGGCATAAAGCTACCAACCTTATCCTTTCAGCCCTTATCACGTCTCTCCTTCTTTGCGAAAGATGCACATCTCTCCTCATAAATCATATTCAAGATAAGCAATAATAAGATGCCATAAGCATCAATCATTGATTTCATTGGGTATGATAAAAATACTATGCTGTAAGAGTTTTGTTAACAAAATTTGTCACTCTCACACATCCAACTTTCATTAACACACATCATTGTGTTCAAGATTGATATATAACCTTTCCATTTAAGATAGTGAAAACACTTAACTCTCTTAAATAACTATCTATTATAGCTTAAACATTAGTAACTATATCATAAAATTTTATTCCTTATAACATTTCTTAACAAGAAATATCAAATATTTAGCTTGCTATGTAATGTGGATACTCCTATGATTTGGTGCCTTTAAGGCTCCCAAATTAATTCAAATTTCTACTAAAATTTTATCTATTGCTTATAAAATATTACTATTCATCAAACATTAATTATTTATAATTTTCTCATTTATGGGTACTATTCATACAGTACTAAGAACACAAATTTCAAAATACTGCAACACATGAGTAGTTGCAATAAAAGCCCTTTTTCAACTTTCAAGTGACTTTCAATCATCACCAAATTTTTATACAATATTCCTAACATATTAGATAATGGAAAAATTCAATTATTTCATAAAAATATTACATTAGTACTTTTCATATAGAACTAAATACACAAGGTTACCAAATTTGGGTAAATTAGAAGTTGTGATAATAAAGGAGCCTTTTGGCATCCAAATCAATTTTAATTACCACCAAATTTTTACAAAAATTCATAACATATTTATAATCAAAGAACATCAATTACTTTAAATTTCATAATTATAATGTTGCACAAACAACACCAAACTTTAAAATATAAAACCTAAAATTTTATTTTAAATTCTTGTAATCAAAGTCTATAAAAATTCACTTTTCATATTTCTAAAATTTTTCAAAAAAATTCAATTCTCTCCACACCTATCTTAACACTATTTTTAAAATTAAAACACTAAAAATTGAAGTTTTAGCAATTTTTAACCCTTGATTTCAAAGAGTACTAAAAAATATGCTACTATTCTCTCTTGAAAGTTTTGTTTCCAAACTCAACAAAACCCTATTATCATCTCTTAAAAAAACTTAGTGGATCCTCTCCTATCAATCTTGGCATTAAAATGCAAATATCATATCATCATATCAACATTTACGTAATGCCAAAAACAAACTATATAGCACCACAAATCAACTTAACATTTATAATAGCATGCATCATCATATTTTTCACCTTTCATGAGAAAATTCAAAGGAATAAAGGAAAATTGCCACTCACCTAAGATTTTTAATTCCCTAATCTACCAAAAGATCCCTTACAGTAGCAACTTCAATAGAATAAACTAAGTTTTAGGTGAATTGGCACTAAATTCTAATTTTAACATTTATAATAGTATCAATTCATTACCAATTCTTAATAGCATTAAATTCATTTGGTGATAGTTCGTGATATACTTTATTATATTGTTATTTTTTTATTATCCATAAATTACCGAGATAAATAATCATTTTAAAAATTAAAATATTAATAATTTTTTCTCTTTTCGATATATATTATCCTTAAGATTCACACTTCTAGTAAAATTCATTTGCAGCCAGCAAACTTTTTACTAAATTAATACCTTATGAATTTTTCAATATTAATTTTAATTACATATATAAAAAATATAATTTTAATTTTTATATTTTATATTTTGCTATACACAAATCCTAATTTCTTAGAAAAATATTATATCAGCAGACCCATATCATACCGATACTATACTTGCAACGGTACATGTGCAAGATAGACATTAGATTTGCTTTCTGTCCCTTGTTAATTTTATGAAAAAACAAATAATATATCACTAATATAATAGTATATCAATTTGGATGTCAATAGACTATCATATAATTTGTAAGATTTAACTCAAATAAAAAAAAAGAAATTTGATATGTAACCAAAAATAAAAAGTATACTAATACATTATTATATTTGATGTACCGAAATCTTTTTCCACCATCTTCTTCTTTACCTTTAGATGGCTACTGATTTAACTATCGTAAAGTCTATTGTGGACCTTTGTTTGCCACTCCTAATGATGTTTTATATCTTACGGGTCCCTATTATCAGCCCTGTTTGAAAGGGAATAATCAAAATTAGCGTGTTATTCAAATAAAAAATAGAGGATAACAAGACCAACAATAACAACCCTCCTCTGAATCTGGTACTATGCAGATTCCCCACAAAATATGCCATATAATTTGCTTGGCAAATTTGTGGGCTATAGTTTTGTACTTGAATTTTCAATATGGATTCTGCATCGTTGGTTGGGTTCTTATTCTTCAATTCCCAGATTAAAGGCTGCATTTCTACAGTACCAACTCATGTAATAATGAGAATATAAAAGAATTGACATGGCTTTGTGAATAAAAAAGAATGAGACATTGCAAGTGAGACTAGCATCAATTTAAAATTAGAATATACAACTTCAAATTCATGTAAAAATTTGGTAATGAATTGGCACATAGTGCATAGTATTTTAATGCTAGAAATTAGATGTTAATCTTCTTATAACTTCTTAAATTTGGTGAAATATATTGTTTGGAAGCAAATACTAACAAATACACCTAACTTTCTACTTATTTACCTAATTGTCATTAGCTTCTTCTATAAACTTATGCTTTTCTTGGACCCTTTTTTTTTTTAACCTCTAAGTCAAAATTAGGCCTAAAAATTTGAGCCAAATTAGCCTAAATAAACCAAGTTGGTTTATTTCAATTTTAGGCCCAATATTTAGATTTTTAGCCTTTCTGAGCCCTAATTTCTTATTAGGCTTTTATACAAATTTTCCAAACTTAGTGCTGGGTTTTTAATTAGATTTTGACTTATACTAATGTTTGATATATTTTCTACAAAAATTCTAGTTAAAATACATTTAAACAATCTTTACGATTTACCTGAATTTTATCCGATTACTTTACTAATTTTTTAGGATTCCTTCTTAAACTTTTTTATTTTATTTGAAATATTACATAGGAGTGACTAGTAAAGGAAAAACCTTGAAGAGACGAGGCACTGCATGAGTCTTTGTACATATAAGTAAACAAGCATCTAGCACCGCTATGGCAAGCACTATTTTTGAATGCATTTTATCTGCATGTGTGTTATTTGGTTCTAGAGTGATTCATTCCTTTATCTTTGAATACTTTGCCAAATGGTTAAAGTTACAATTACCTTGTAAAACTTACGTGAATGTTTGTACATGGATAGCCTAAGGGGAGAGTATAATAATATTATAGGTTATCAAAGGTTCCAAAGTAGTTATCATAAGCAAAAAGATAATCATAGATCTAGTAATGCTACTAATGAATGACTTTGGCATGATACTAGGGATGGATTAGTTAACCACCTACTATGCTCATTAAGATTACTACACCAAATTAGTCATGCTTTCACAAAGCTTGACATTTATCTTTAAGGGTAAAACATTAACATAAGAGGCAAAATGATTTCAGCTAGTCAGGTCACCAAGATGATGTGCAAGGGATGTTAAACTTACTTAGTAGTTGCCAATATGGGTGTAAATGGGTTAGACCGAGTTAGGCTTTATCTTAAATAGGTTGAGCCTGTATTGCAAAATATTAGCTCAAGTCTGGCCTATTAGCCTATATAAGGCTTTATTTCAAGCCTGATCTGACCTATTTTAAAAGTCTGGCCTAGCCTGTTAGCCTATTTAAAAGCCTATTTTTAAATACAAGCTTTTAAATAGGCCAACAACTTGAGGATTTAAAGGCCTATAATAAAAAGGCCTTAAATAGGCCAATAGTTTATATAAGCTTGTATCAATATATCTTTAAGATATACCTAATAATATTAAAATTAATACAAAATTTTATATAAGAACTAATTAATAAATAAATAAATCTATATACTCATAACATAAAATTACTAATTTAAATATTTAATATTTAATTAAGAGTAAAATAATATTAAATTACCATAATATCAAAGGTTAATAATAAAGGCAAATTAGTTCATTATAAATTATAGAATAAACATTTAAAATATTTAATCTATATAATGGGCTTGAAAAAAAAACCTATATGTTATTACCTTTATAATAAATAAATTTAAATAAAAAAATGTTAAACATGCCAGCTTAATAAGCTTGTAGGGTAGGCTTAAAATAAAAAGGTTTGACCTATTTAATTAAAAAAACTTTTATATTAGCCTTAACTTGACTTATTTAACTAAATAATTAGGCTAGGCTTAAATCAAACAAGGCCATAAGCTCTTGATAGGGCACCTGACCCATTTGAACCCCTAATTACCAATGATCAAATAGAGTTACCCCTAAGATCAAGGCAATACAAGTAGTTGTAGAATTTTTTGGCATATTTCCTAAGAAGCTATTAGAGCTACTAATATTGGAAAGAAAAGTAGAGTTCGAAATTAACTTATTACCTAGAACACTACCTATCTCTTTAACACTTAAAAAATGGTACCAATAAAGATAAAAGATTTAATGACATAATTGTAGGACTTATTAGGTAAAGATTTTTTTAGGTCAAGCTTATCATTATGAGGGAGCTTCAATCTTATTTATTTAAAAGAAAGATGGATCAATAAGGCTTTGCATTGACTACAAGCAGTTAAACAAGGTCATTATAAAGAATAAATACCTTTTCCCTAAGATTAATGACCTATTTAATCAGTTACAAGGAGCAACATGTTTCTCAATGATTATTCTTAGCCAAGATATCATTAACTAAGGATAAGGGGGAAGATTTCAATAAATGACATTTGGGACATGTTGTGGTCACTATGAGTTTTTAGCAATGTCAATTGGATTGATGAATGCACTAATAACTTTTCATGAACTTGTTGAATCAAGTTGTTGGCCCATATCCAGATTATTTTATGATCTTGTTCATTAATGACGCATTAATTTACAAAGAAGAACATGTATAACACTTAAGGATTATAGTATAAACCCTAAGAAAGCATAAATTGCATGTTGAGTTCTTATAATATGATTTATGGATATAAAGTATGACTTTCTTAAGGCAAATGATCTCTAAAAAGGGATTAAAGGTGGACTTACAAAAGATTGACACTATCAAAAATTGGCCAAGGCTAACAATAGTCTTAAAAGTATGAAGTTTTTTAGGGTTGACTAATTATTAGTGTTTTATAGGAAAATTATCCCATATCATTGTGCCTTAAACCAAGCTCACCTAGAAAATAGTTAAGTTTCAATTAACTGATAAGTGCCAAAGGAGTTTTAAATAGTTAAAAGAGCACTTCACAATAATTCCAATGCTAATCCTATTGATTAAAATTAGAAGATACACAACTTATTGTGATGCTTCACAATTTATACTAGTTTGTTTATTGATACAACATGTGAAAGTAATTACATATGGATCATAATAACTTAAACTTCATAAGAAGAATTATCTAGCACACAAATTGGAAATAGCAACAATAATATTTGCCTTAAAAATTAGGTAACATTATCTATATAATGAAAAATGCAAGCATTAGGTGCATTTTCTAATTGAAGGATTTGAATCTTTGACAAATGAGATAAATGGAATTCATCAAAGGCAACAACTGCTTTATACAATATCATCCTAGTAAGGCTAATGTTACAGCTAATGCACTTAAATTAGAGCTGATTTAAAATATATACATATTACAATTAACAAAGGTGCAATAGGAATTATATGAGGTTAGTGTCCACTTAACTACTATTCATATTAGTTTACTTTTAGTTAAGTGAAAGGACTAAGCTTTACAAAAATTAAAGATTAATTTAATAATAGATTCTAATAATATCATATAGTGTAAAGGCCTTTGATGGGTTTAAAAGATAGATAACTTGAGACAAGATTTAATAACACTATCCTATACATCCTACTATGCCATGCACCCAATAACTAACAAAACATATGAAGACTTGAAACAACACTACTAATAAGATGGAATGAAGAAAGATGTAATAATGTTTATGGATAAATACCCAACTTGCCAACAAGTTAAGGTAGAAATAAAAAACAAGTAGGCTTGTTGCATAGGATTGAGATTCTAAAGTGAAAATAAGAAAAGATAACTATAGATGTCATGATAGAACCTCTAAAAATACAAAAAGGACATAACTCAATTTGGATAACTAAATTAATTAACTAAATGTCTTACTTCCTCTTAGCAAAGGTGATATATTTAGCAGATTGATATACTAGAATCTTCCTTTATAAGATTGTATCCTTATATAAAATAACCATGTCAACTATTCCTAGTAGAGGGACTTAATTTACTTTGAAATTCTAGAAAACCATCCAAAAAACAATTAGTACTTAACTATTCCATCCCTAAATTGAGAGGTAGTCAGAAAGGAAGATCCAAGTGTTGAAAAACATGTTACGAGCTTACATTTTAGAATTCATAGGGAATTAGGATGAACACCTTCCCTTAATATTATTCTCTTGCAATAACAACTACCACTCTAATACTTAAATGACAATATTTGAAGCTTTTTATAGAATAAAATGCAAGATACTAGTAGGGTAGTTTGAACTTAGAAAGTATGAACTCTCAAAACTAAACCTAGTTCAAGATGCCTTATGGAAAATATTATTAATCAAAGAATGACTATTAACAATTCAAAGTTGACAAAAATCTTATGCAAATATAAAGAGAAGACCATTTAAGTTTTAAAAAGGAGAATAAATCTTTTTGAAAGTTTCACCATTGAAACGAATTATGTGCTTCTATAAGAAAGAAAAATTAAGCTTGAAATACATTAAGCTCTACACTATTACAAAGGAGATTAGCATCACAAGTTACCACCTTGAACTACCACAAAAGCTAAAAGGCATTCACCTAATCTTTCATGTCTCCATGTTAAGAAACTATATCCTTGATGACATTCATTTTCTCTCTCAAATACTGGAAGGTCTAGAACTAATGATCACCTATAAAACAAGGCTTGTAGTGATTTTAAACAAACAAGTTAAGCATTTACATTTGAAAGACGTATCATTAATTAAAGTACAGTAGGATACCAATAGAAGTGAAGAAATCATATAGGAACTAGAATCCTTTATATGGAAAAAATATTTGGACTTCTGTAGTAAGTCCATTTTTATATGCTATTATATGACTTATGTATATGCAAAATATAATGACTTATAAACATGTTTGATTTCTTGCATGATATGTATGCTTGCAATATTAGGTTTGAGATAATTTAAGGATTAGTTGTCTTAAGGGAAGGATTTATAATATTGTAAGTAAGCTTAGTAAAAAGTAGGATTGGGCTTAGGTAAAATGCAAAAAAGCTACTAAGGAAACAAACTTTGTACTAGTTATTGAAGAAAAAGGTGTTTTTATCATTTTATCCTAAAGAACTAGAATAATATTAAATAGTTAATCTAGTTAGAATAAGTAGAATAGCCACTTATGAATTACAAGTTAAATGTCTTTGGCTATATTATAGTAAGTTTAGGGATGACTAAAAGATGCATTAGGCAATGTTTGGAGTATCAAACTCAATGTGAGTTGCCTAAAGATGTGGTAATAATTAAGTAAGTGTAATATTAGGCATGGTATGATTCGCTTGAAAATGGTTGTAATAAGACCTAGCTAGCACATGAAACAATTAACATGTAAGTTAGTGCAAGATAGTTTATGATATGTTGCACTTGGTGTAGTATAAATTATAAGCATCATTTTGTAATCTCTCCTAAACGAAAGTGATGGAAACATGATAGCATCATAAGTTCCCCTCAATTACTATCCTACATTATAAAAGCATGCAAGTTATGATATGCTAAGTTTTCTAATATAAATTTTTCTTAGAATAAGAAAGTTTAAGAAAATATCAAATACAAAGAAAGCCAAAAAAAGTTTCTCATGAAAAGAATAAGATAAAGTTACTTATGCTTGTATATAACTATTTTTCAAATATAAGTATTAATAAATGTCTATTTTTCTTAGATATGTTTATTATGCTTGCATGGCCAAGAAATTTTTTACTCAATATTGGGTAGGATTTTACTTTACTAAGCAACTTGTTTGCTCATTCCTTCTTTACCATTTTACAAAGAACAAAAGAATCTTAGTATATGAGCTTCTTAAAAAATGCACCATTAAAGGTGGGAGCAATTTCAATATACGGATGAGGATGTTATAGCTACAAGCTAGCCAGGTCAACCCTATAATGTCATGCATAATTTAAATTTTTTAGAAATATACTTGTTTCATTCTCATGATTTTCATTATGAATTTTTTATCTATTTTGAAATATAATGTGCATAACTTCAAATATGATTTATGATTTTAAATAAAGGTCCATGTTATTATGAAAATAACATTCATGATTAATGGGTTTATATTCTAGCAAGGTAAGATATGCTAATCATGCATTAAGAAATTAAAGTGTGACATGTAATCTTGCTATCAAATTTTTTGTAGTTAGGAAAGCTTCAATTAAGATATAAGTTACAATATTATGAGCTTAATGTGCTAAATGATTACAAATTACAAAATATGTTTCCTATCCATGAATGTGACATCCCAGAGTTATTTTAAAATGCCTTAGTTAAGTTATTAGTAATTAAGTTAGTTCAAGTTAATGAACTTACATTTTTGAAGATTTTAGTTTTGACCTTTGAATAATCTTTTATGAATAACTAAAAAACATGAAACTTCTTTCATATGAAAATAGACTCAAGGATATTTCTATGGACATGTCATTTTACTTAAAATGGTTAAGATGTAGAAGAGATGTGACTTTTACAAGTTAAGCCCAAAAATTTAGTTTTCAACGATCTAAATTTTTTTTACGTTTATCCATTATTTTAGTGTGTTCTCAAAATTTACATAAAACATTAGCTTGAAACTAGTAACATTTGAAAGTACATTCAAATACTTTTCCAATAACAAGTTATTTACCAAAAATGGATATAAAATAAAAAAAAATTGTGACTTCTTGAAGTTAGATGAAAATTGTTGTTTTCCAATAGCTAATTGTTATCACTTTAATAGTAAATTGTTAACTTTAAAAGAAGGAACTTGCTTTGTTTTGGGCAACAATTAATGATTAGCTCTTTAACAATTAACTATTATATGTCAGATTGATTTAAACTAATATTTAAAACACCAAATGGATGCCTAGACACTTAAATAATCATTCTAAAGTCATTTTGTTTTTCTCATTCCTCCTCATCAAACATTACACCCTAGCTTTCCTCTCTTAATCTTTTAAGGAATCCTTGGTTTCATTCTGCTCAAATCCTACTTTAATTCCTTATTTCTCTTAAAACTTTCTAAAACATAGTTGCTCTATAACTTTAAAGTATGAATTAAAAGAGGACTTTGGCTTAACTCTACTCTTATTGGTCCACTTTCAATCATTAGTAAGGTTTCTTTCATTTCCCTTTTATAATTTCAATTTTTCATATGCCCTAGTTTGATTTTTGCTCCCTTTGCTTAAATTTGATTTAATAAAGGCATAAAACCTATAATCTCTAGTCTAACTCAAGAATTCCTCATAATTTTAGGTAAGCCTTCATTGCCCATGCCCTCATAATGGATCTCCTTATTAAATGTGGTCTGAGTACTAGTTAATTGATGTGTATCAATTATTAAATTGTTTAATTAGGAGTTTTACCACTTAAAAGCTTGGTTGTGTGGCCTTGGTTAAGAAGAGCATTCTCCTCTAAGATAAGTATGAGTTTTTACTCCTTATCAAGAACCTCTTTTGATAAAAAAAAAAAAAGATATATCGTATACACTATTGATTTTGAAATTTACCTCAAATTAACCTATGCTTGGAATAAATTTCAAGTATGTTTATTTTAATGAAAACCTAATTAAATTTTTTATAATTATGAGAATGTATGATTTATGATTGAACCTCAACACAAAGAAATTAATCATAAAATGACTATACCTTGATGATGGAAAGCTAGAGACATTTCATGATGAGATAAGGTACATGCTTATGATATGAAAATTAGTTACAAATGTTTTTCTTAGGGTTCTAAGTAACTAGATTAAAGGAATAGTTAGGTGTGTTTAGTAAAGTATATAAGTATGATTAAAAGAGTAAGGAATGGTTTACAAATCTATCAACCATATTATGAAAATTATGTTTGAGAGGGCAAAAGAAATTGTCAAATTATGTTTGAGATGGCACAAGAAATGGTTAAATAATGCTTAAGTGGATACAAAAATGGTTAAAGTGTGATTGAGATGTCACACACTTACTATTCCTTATTACAGTTTCTTGAATCCTAAATAAAAACAATTAGGTTTTCCTATAGATTTGTAAATGATACAAAGTCAAAAGATGATAAAAAAGTTTGTAACTCCAAATTTGAATGTTAGAAAATGCTTTTGTATAAGCACATGCATATGCTTGTATGACCTTATATTTTCCCACCCCATATTTGATGGGCAGTGGAAATCTTTGCTCCTTGAGTTTTATACTCAACCTATGTTGTTTTCCCTCTTTCAAGTCAAGCCATAATTTTATCTTCACCAAATTTACTAGTCTTCTATCCTATGAACTTGTTTTATACTTACCTTATATTGTTTTGTCTATTTCAAATCAAGTTACAATTTTGTCTTCACCAACCTTACCATACTTTTATCTTGTGAACTTTTAAGATAGGCTTTAACATATAGACATCAAAAGTCACATGATGTGAATATGTTAAGCCGAACCAATCATCTTATACATGATCCATTTAGGTTATATTGCATCATGACATTTCTTGAAATCTTTTTAGTACTATATAAGATGGATTTATGAATCTCACCTCAATAAATGAAATGAATGTTTTGAAGAAAATGACTGTATTGTTTTATCTAAAACTATCTTTTGGAATTTACATGAATAACATGAAAATGATTCTTAGGGTACTAGACAAGATACTTTAAGTCAGTCAAATTCCTATTTTTTAGGGTGCAATACTAAATTGTATAAAAAATGTACAAAAATAAAAAAGTCAATAAATAATCCTTTGGTTGGTATGTTACTCAAACTTGTCTTAACTCTTTTAGTTTCAACAGTTATTTTTGAGCAAACTTCTTTAACTATGAAAATTATTAAAAGAAGGTTTCACAATAAGATGGAAGATTATTTTCTTAAAAACTACATAATTACTTATAGAGTAAAGTACATTGACCTTTCTAATAATATATTTAAATTATGCAAACCTTTCTTATAATTTCAAAACCTACATTACCTTTCCCTAAAACCAAAACAAACACTACACAAAAATTCTTTTTTAACTAACATTGCTTAGCACTATTTAGTCAATCACTTCATTATTTTTTCTTATCATAATATACCAAAATTACCCTTGTGATATTGTTAAAAAAATGATAAACAATACCATATTACCCACTTTCTTCTCCTTATTACTTTTCTAACTTTTTTTCTTATAAATTAGTCCTTTCAAATTTAGTTTTTCATAAATTATTTTCTACAATTTTATTTCCTTTCTTAAATTTTTTTATGTTCCTTCCTAAATTAATTATAATATAAAAAATAAATTTGTATAACCCTTTATAGATTTACTTCTATTTCTTTTTTCTTTTTTCTCCATCACTTATAATTTTATTAATATTTTAATTAATATCAATTATTTGTAATATAAACAACAAACCTTCATAGATAGATTATGAAGAAATCAAATCAATGTTGAAAAATATTTTAACATCAATTTAATATTAGTTTTACAAAAATTATATTAGTTTAATATTATCATCAATTCATCTATTAAAATTAGTGATAGTGAAGATGACTCTTCTTGAAAAATTTAATGATAATAATAATAAATTAATGTAAAATTTGTAAAATTGATGCTAAAACATCTTTCAATACAAATTTGATGTTTCTTTAATTTTTTTAGATATTAATTTTGTAATTTATTATTAATTTATTTCAATTTTTTGTCATTCTTTTCTCTTCATCTCACTTATTTTTATTTATTAATATTCTAATTAATATTATTTTCTATTCACTTTCCCAACACATTTTCTCAAAAAAAAAATTCCAATAAATTTTCTTAAGAAAGAATTTTTTACCACCATTTTGGAAGTACTTGTCGTCTTGAAATTCAATATTAAATCCTTTGTGACATTCATCCACATTGTAGTATCTATATTTTCTCTAGGGCCATTCATTTTTGTTAATAATCTTTATCTCAAGTGATACTTGATGTTCCTTGAAGGTTATATGTCTTCTGTTATATCTAGGGTTCAATCTTTAATCCCCCATATGTGTGTACATCTAGTAATTTAAAGTGAAAAATTAGTAATGGTAAATAGTAAATCTAAATTTAATAAAAAAAGGGAAAAAAAGAAAGAAATCCATATAAATTTATACATAAGGATTAAGAAGAAAAACCACAGAGTATAAAAATAGCTTCATATTCATACCCTAAATCTTCACAATCTAATTCATTTTACAAACAAAATTCAAATAACCAATTCATCATAACTCTAATACATGTAAAAAGGAAAATTCAAATTCAAATTTGATAATTTATCCCTTCAACAATTATACCATTTACGTGAAGAAACTTTTTCATGTTTTTTTATTTTGTGATGCCCTTTCAACAAACCAAGCTAGCTAAGTCTACTCATGATTCTATGTTATCGTGTGCATCATTGTGCATGACAATTTGATGACTAATTGGAGGTGGGAAAGATTTGGAATGTTAGTATTAAATTGTATGGTTAATTCAATATTTTAAAACCTAACACGACCATTGACCCAACAAGACAAGCAAATTAAGGTCGGATTAGTTCAACCAATCAAATTGGGTGGTCAAACTAGCTATTGCATTTTTATATATAATAAATTATATATTATATATATGTATATACTTTATTATTGTATTTATAAAATAATATATAAATATTAATCTTACTATAATTACAATAATCATTTAACACAAATTTAGTTCAAATAAAAAGCAAATGATAAATTTTTTTTCTCTAATTCAAACTAATTTTTCATAAATCTTAATTCTTTTCATTTAACAGTCATTGTAAATAAAAAAATATTAATTTATAATAAAAACTATTCATCCTAATTTTTATAATCTACTAAGAATTAAAAAATATTTTTTTCCTTTTAAATTCTTAAATTTAAATTCAACATTTTTTAAACTTTGTTAATCCATTTTTGCAAGAAAATCTTAATATTTTTCTATTTTTGAGCAAAAAAATTTTAAAATTTTCAAAAAAATTATGATTATTGACTTTTTAAATTTAATATCTTAAAGTACATATTTTATTTATCTTGCTACACATATAAGATAAATTAGTTTTCAATATTTTTTTCTTTTTAGATTATACCTCTCTAGTTAAGGCTTTCTTAATTTTTTTTCCTTTTTTACATTAGACTTTCAAGTTGGATTAAAGTTAAATTCTATCATTTTGTTAAAAAAAATGGATGGATAAGCTGATTAGGTCACTCTTCAATACTAGGTTGAATCGAGTCAACCTAGGTTTTTAGCAAAACTAGGTTTGAGGATCAAACTGACTAGGCTAATCCAAATTTCAAAAGAGTGAGTGAATCCTAACAATGGTAGAGAAGTAACCATGAAAACATAGGGGTTTAAGATATTTCGAAGCGAGAATTAAGAGAAATAATTTAATCAAGAGCATTGTTGAGATTTCATAATTCATTTTCACAAGCAAATTAAAAAGAACATCATCTTAACATCTAATTGGAATAACTTAATCGGAATATTTCTAATGTGTAGATTCTTAAATGTTAAGGAAGTTTTGTGTAATGTTAATAAATTATAAGGAAGGGGAATGTATTTTATTCTTATATTACAAGCAAGATTATTGGATAATTTATTATATGATAATTAATAATTTCTATTCTTTAAATGAACATTGAGCAAAAATTCGAAAGATAAAGACATAAATTTCATATTATTTTTTACTAATATTATTACTATAATGTATCATACATATATGGGAGAGACTATAGTGTATCAATTGCATTAGTGCATCATTAAATCTCACCATTAAATTTCATTCATATTGTGCAAATAAATAAAATCTAGTAATTTAAATCAATGGTGCAAAATCATCATCTACATGTATACATATTGTGATCAAAACCACGAATTTGCTTTAATTTTTATAACACTTCACTCTTAACCCCTTATATGAATTTTGAGGTTATGCCACTGATGTTAAGACATTTAGGCTATGGCAAAGCACAATTTCTAACTACAAATCTCGTATGGGATGATGTGATATACAATGGTTCATTTTTATCTAATATACTTCTCTTTCATTGGCTTGTAGTCAAGATAATCCTAATTTTCAACATGATTATAAATCATTATATATTAAATTATTTCTACACTCTATAATCCTAGTTTTTTCCTCATATTCCTTTAATCATTCTCCATTTTTATTAACTACGAAAATTTGAAATCAATAAGGGACATAGTCTTTGCTAAAAGGAATATGATCGATTTAGCTTCTCTTTAACTAGAAACCCACCATTGCCATAAATTATCATAAAAATTGTTAGATGGATTTTATATGGAGCTAGATGCTCTTTTTTGTCATTTTTAATTATTTTATTAAAAAATAAAAATAATTTATATTCTTAAACTCACTATATTTTTTATAAGATTCATAATTTCAAATAAAAAAATTAAATCTATCTTTTTTTTTTTCAAAATTCATTATATACATTTTCTAGAAAATATACCAGGTCCAAACCCATTTAATATTTAGTTGCAATGAAAGTCATTTTTGGAAGCTAGTTATGACATAGGGAGCTAGTAAGATTAAAGGGGCTTAACGAGCCAAAAGCTCATAGGCTAAATAAACCAGCCTGTAGACTTTTTGCAGATCAAGCCCAAAAAAATTAGGCCTTTTTTTTAAACAAGTTGGCCTACGTGGACTATGAACCAAAGTAAGCTAGTCCATAGTCCTAAACGAGCTAACCTTTTTTTTAATTTTTTATATTTAATAGTTTAAATAACATTTACATTTTTAAAAAAATAAAATTTAATTACATGTATATTATAATCTAACATAAAACATAATTCAATTATTAAAAAATTAAATACAAATACTCAAAATAATTAAACATAATAAAAATAAAAATAAATAATAAAATTAATGCATATAAAAATAAATAAAAAAATAAAATTTATAAACATAAAAATAAAATAATAAATATAAAATTATAATAAATAATAAAAAATAAAATGTAAGTTAAAATATAAAAAAGGTCGGTCCATGAACCAATCAAATGAGCTCGCAAACTGGATCGGGCAAACTAAAATAGGCCTATTTAAAAATGGGTCTTAACGAATTAAGCCTAAATGAACCAGGTTTAAATGAATTTTAACCCGATCCAATTTAGCCCATCCTATTTGTTAAGTACCTCTAATTCATGTATCATTTAATTGCAATAAAGAAGACAAATAAAATCCACTTGTTCCCATTAAATCAACCATAATACATAATTAAACTGGGCTCTAATACCACTATTGGGAAAATTTAGGATTTAACAAGTTTCTCGAATCCTATCATATATTATAACATGATTCAATGAGCAATAATCCAAGTAGACTTCTTAGAAAATTAGGTAGAATAGAAAATAACAATTAGATTGAACACCTAACTCAAGGACATCCATTATTTGAATAATATTTGATCAATCCATTTGCAGATGATTCAATATGAATCTCTAATCAAAAACCTTTAATCATCCTAAATTCACCTAAAATAACAGATACAACAAAGATGGTGATAGGGAATCACTCCCTCTACAAATTTTGATATTAAAAAATTTTCTTTATAAATTATGAGGTCTAAATTAATAAAAAAAAATTATAATATGACAATTAGGTAATTAATTTGATGCACATGGTCTTAAGCATGATGTGGTATAAGATATAACACTTCAAGAATTTGATGAATCTAATGATGAAGATAATGGAGACTATCTCAAACTACTTAATGAGTTTTACTTTTGTAACTTTTCAATTGTTGATGATGAATCTTTTATGATATTGAGGCAACTTTAGTATTAAGTTATAATTGTTGTATTGTCACTCTCTTTTATCATGATTCTTACTAAATTTTAATAACCTTTATGCATATTTATGTCATTCTATATTTTCACATGTGCATGTATGGTATTTTTATTAAATATCTATCACAATGACTAAACTTGACCAATTTTAAAAGTCAATTTTATGAGTCGAGGGCTTTACAAGCTTGTGTAAAATTGAGAAAGACAACCTTACTTGTTTATAAGTCAAAATTCCAAATTGACATGACTTATTTATAAAATTTAAAAAACTTAACCTAATTTGTTAACTTATTTAAGTTTAACTATTGAAATCTAATTAATTCATTAATAAAATTATGAAGCCAGGTAAAAAAATTAAATTTGCTAAATAAATAAGCCATTAAACAAAATTTTTAATTGTATAAAATTTTTAATAATTCACTATAACAAACTATAATCATATTTATTTAAAATGAAAAAGACTAAATGACACAATAATATAAATTTGTTACGGCCATAAACTTTAAAACTTTGAGAAAATTAATAATTGAGTTGAAGCAAGAAAATAAGGCACAAACATAAAAAAAGGTGATAATTATAACATAACTATGTTAATCATTTTACAAATATTACATCAGAGCAACATATTAGGTAAATAAATTGATTTAATAGATTAATAAGTTAAGCCTAAAATTAAATATGACATACTTATTTTATAATTAGGCCAACATTTAGCCTAAATTTTAATTAAATAAATAAGCCAAGTGAAATTTTTAGAGAGGCAAACCATAAGCTATTCATGGACAATCTGATTTATTTCACCCCTAATTTCATCACTTGAGTTCAAAAATAATTGGCAAAAGGGTAACATTAAATAATTTTTGAGCTGTGTAGGATTAAATTGAGAAAGTAAATTAAATGGGGAGCAACTTGATATAAAGGTAATTTATGCAAGACTAATGTAACTATTTTGTCTTTTATAAATGATAAATAAGAATTGACTTTTCAATACTTTCAACATGAAAATATTTTGCTTATTATTTTTTCATAATGAAATTTAAAACTGAACATTTTGTATTATTTATAAGAAATATCATTTTTTTTATACAAAATGATTTAGTATGAAATAAAATTTTAAAAATAAACCTCCTTTCTTATCCTGTGAAATTCACTTTTCTCATTTTTCATTTTTGTAAAATATTTTTTATTAATACGTCACTATGATTTGTCCAATTTTTTTCTTAGGGATGAAACTGGATAAATTAATCTTCATAGAAACATCAATTATAGAACAAAATTGGATAAATTAATATTTCACAAGAACAAAATTGACAAAAATTGTTTCACATAAACAAGAATAAGAAAAAAATGAATTTCAAATGGACAAAAAAAATAATTTACTTAAATTTTAATTAGATAAAGGTGATCATGCCTGACCACAAGAATATTTTGTTATAATTGTAATAATAGAATTTAAGTATAGATTTTACCATTTATCACTTATCATACAATTACATTTATTATTTAAAAATTAAAATTACTGTATAATATATTTAATGATATAAAATGAATAGATATTTTATTATTGACATGTTAAGGACATAGTTTCTCCATTCATTCTTTGTTATTTTACTATAAAACATTAAAATAGAACAAAATGACAATCATCCCTAATGATACCAAACAAAATTAAATCAGCATCTCGTTGCACTCCTTCCCATTTCCATTCCAATTACATTCTTTATTCCATTATTTTTTTTATTGCCAACAATCAAAGTCTTAGTCCTAAAAGGAACCAGTTGCCTGGTAAGGCAGAGGCTCAGCTGGGAATAATAATACACATTGTAACTATGGCTTCCTGGGATGAAAAGCATTAAATAAATAAGGAAGATTTTTTACTTTCTTCCATCAGAATCCAGAAAATTGTTTTCATCCACATCCCACGTTTGTTTGAAATGAAAAAGCGAACCTAATATTTTTATTCACGACACCAAGATCAGTAACGCATCCACACTAACCAGTCACACTTCCAAAATTAAAGTAATGTTACCACAACCATGTGTCCAACCATGGTGAAAGCTTTGGAAAACAAATTAGAGTAGGATAATATTTCTCCATTCAGATCACTTGTTCTAAAACCTTCGAAATAAAATAAACAACTCTTATGTGATGATTTTCGACAAACTCAATTTCCGAGGAATGACACTTTTTATGAAATCAAACATCTTTACTCTCATCTATGTTTATTCAGGTGAATGTGATAAAAACAATATTACAGATTGTTATCGCCAGATTTACACTATCACCAAACAGATTCTATGCTCATTTGAAACTCTTTACAAATTCGTCTTCGGTTTGCCCCCAGCAACACGCCTTGTGACTGACCGCATGGTCACAAATTCCTCAGCCGAAGATGGGTGTAATCCAACCTAGAGGAGAAGTTCATGCAACGCTGTTAGGAAATATAAGTGGTAAGAGTAAAGGAGGGAAAGAGAATTAAAGAGGATCCATATACACCAAACCCCACCAAAATTAAAAAAAAAAAGAAAATGACACCACATTCATAGATGAGAACTGAGAGTAAATTTTATATTAGAGAGTCAATGCATTCTAAGATTCCATTTATTTTTTGAAAGATAATTTTTGTATGAAAATCTTATTTTTTTATATATAAATAAAAGAGTATTATGTATTTTTATGCCTTGTAATATATATATATATATATATATATATATATATATATATAACTAAAGTCGTGATAATAGAGGAAACAATACACTCTTTGAAAAAATAAAATTGACATAAATCAAATTCATTATATTTAATACTGAACATATTAATTATTTTTCACCATCTTAATAATTTAACTATATTTTTTTTCCAAAAGTGTTTTCCGCTAAAACAAATACAGCCTAAGGATCTGATTCAATACAAAATTGTGGGATTGTCTGCTTATTTGAGTAAAGCAATATGGATCAATATTTTGCGTTCTGGGTTTACTTGAGTTCAGTTACAGGATTGCATCACATGCAATCAAACAAGATCAGCTAAGATCATTTCTTCCACTGGGAAGTAGGTGGAAGGAGAGGCAGTAAACTAGATTGTATTTAATCAAGTTGAACAACTAAGCAAGCACTGATGGTAAACGACCAGTCGATGAGCCCCCTATAATAACATTGAGACCCTACAGGGTTTTCCTAATGGCTTGGAGTGTTCTGGTGTCAACTAGAAAGAAACCAAAAAATGTAGAATTTATTTGCCCCATCCACTGTGACCGAAATCCCTCAAAAAGATCAGTCTGAACCTTCTCAAAATATGCGAAGACTGGTGAATAGCGTGGGGTTGAAGTTAGGATTCTGTTTGATGACATGAAGGCAAGCTAAACAGAGATATTGAATGAAGGTCTTGGAATGCTGATACCCAAACTTTCTCTATAGCAAAACTGCAATTGCACAATGACAACTTTACTTGGGGGAACACCTTCCTCAAAGACCTCAGGAAGGGGGAGAGCAAGGATTGCATAATTTTAAAGCAAAGCTTTAGCTTCATCCTTTCCTCTCTACGTGGGTGATGGACATAGACTGAACTTGAAAAGTACATGATAAGATGGTTAATTTTGAATTATACTGGATCCCAGACCTTAAAAAAACCCAGGAGAATTTGAAACAAGAAAATCTAATTAACAGAGTTATTCACCACAATTAATGAGACCTAGGAGAATCTGAAAGTCGTAGTGGAGCATAAGAATTATTGGGAAAACCCATTATTGATAAATGAATTAATCACTATTTTTCTCTAAACACTGACCCATAAGTTATTGCGAACATCCCTGTTTGGCCCAATTATTTGGAATGCCTATATTCGTTGTGTTTTATATCATGATATTGCAGTCACCGTGGCCACCAGAACAACATCAACAATAAAGAAGCTGGGAACTTACCGTGTTGTCAAACTGTGCCTTGGTAGCCCCACACTTCAATGCAATAGCAATGCCCTGGATGTGAGACCAACATTGAGGTCAGAAGTTACTAATAGAAACAGTGCTCACAGAAACCAACGGTGCAGGGGGAGACAACCACAACAATACAACAAAATAATGGACTCCATAACATGAAATAAGACATCTATATTTCTTTTGATAGAATAAGAAATCTATCTATGGATCATGATTGGTAAATATTTTTATTTTTTGTAAAGGGAAAATGGAGCTGTAATCTAAACACTCCCCCCCCCCCCCCCAAAGAAAAAAAAAAGTAGGAAGAAAATATTGTCCTATAAGTCCAATTTAAATGGTTCTCATACAGGCCAAAACCAACTTTTATAATTCATCATTCCACATTCTAAGTCCAATTTAGAGCCCACTAGATTTGTAACACTAAAACTTTCAAGAACTACATACGATCTAGATAAACCATCACTACCCCCCACTTCAAAATGCATATGGGTTTTATATGTATATTGACTTAAAATCTAATTTATAAATCAAATATGTGCAACACACCAACTTATGTTTGTTTTAAATGCATGCTCAAAAGGGTCAGGAACATTTAATGACCAAGAAGAAATTAGAAGATTGCAAATATACCCCAATAGGGAAAAAAACTTGAAAGAGCAAAAAGCACTGAAGTGATATTTCATAGCTAAAAACCAGTATGAAACCAAGAAGATACCTGAATAATTTCAGGAGCATCAGGCCCAACCATGGATGCTCCAAGGACTTTATCTGTTTTGGCATCAACAAGAAGCTTCATAACAGTTTTTTCTTGCCGCCTAGATGAACAATAAGGAATTATAATAAGATTTCAATTGGAAACACAAAGTGCAAGAAACATAAATGGAAGAGCTGACTGCAACAAAACGCCAAAGCAAGTAATTGAAGAGGTCAGAATCGACTAGTTAAAACCAAACAAAGCCATAATAAGTATAACATTTCAACTAACTAATCATATTTTTTGTTACATCTGCTGTTTACTAGTCAAGATACCATGAATTTAGCAAGTTACTTATTTCAAATAAATTTGTAAGGGGTTAAAATTCCAAATCACCACACATACCCAGAGATAGTATTCTTCATTGGGTTGAAGGTTGACGTGAAAATCAAAATATCACCATTTACTTGCTCAATTGCCTGCTCTTCACTTAGACCAACCACAGAAAGTGGTGGAATGCTGTAGAGTAACAGAGAGTTACAACAACCATGGAGTTTATATTGTAGCTACTTAGTTGTTCTTGCCCGAAAATTGTACCTGAATACTGCACAGGGGACATTACTGTGGTCTGGCTTGCTAGGTTGTCCACCAAATACTGTTTTCTGCATATGAAGCAAAATAAATTTATAAAATTAAAAAATGAATAAAACCAACACACAACTCGGGCCCAAAAATCTGGACAAGTTAAATGTCAAGAAATCAATAAAATTGTTGTCAATGAACAAAAAGAAAGAATCAAAAGAAGGATAACTAATCAACAAAGGACACTTACTGCAAAGCATGTTCCTTCCATCAAGGCAACAGGAGTAAGGTTCATTCGATTTGTTACATCACCCACAGCCCATATGCTAGGTATGTTGGTGCGTGAGAAATCATCTACCTGGATACAACAGAACATGGAACAGTCAGAATTATGCACATCGCAATCATTGTTTATGAATTGTCTTTGAGATTAGGAAGTAATTTTGAAGAGAATGGGGGAAGAAATAACACAAATGATACTTACTGCCAAAACACAGACTAAATACCACATATTTGGGACTTGTCAAGCTTCATCCACGTCTATTACCATCATTCTCCAAATTCAAAGACATTTTTCTACCTTCTTATCAATTTGCTTCAATCATTTATAGTACCCCCAACCCATATAAGAATTGACAAGTGAGGGTTTTGTCAAACTAAGGATTTGGTGCAATTGCCTTACTTGAATTCAGAGGTTTCTGAATTTGAGAGAATGGCTTAAATAGAATTCATATACAAAAAATATAATCAATTAGGAAGATCCTAACCTAGCTAAAAAAAAGGAAAACAATTATAAAAGAAATACCTAACAATCAATCTAAGGTAATTCCCTAATATGAATATAATTGTACAAACTCAAAAATACTCCCTCTCAAGCTAGAGCATATATATACATACACACCAAATTTGTCACATATGTAGCTTGTTCTTGAATCTCAAAGGGATTTTGTAAGCATATCAGCCAATTAGAGGTTGGAATTCACAAAAACTCTGTTGATTTCCTTTTCAACAAATTTCTCCCTTATGAAATGGTAGTCAATTTCAATGTGTGTGGTGCTTTCAATAGGACCCAATGCATAGAGTTTCATCTCCTGCAACAACTATTTCAACCATATGAGTTCACCATAGCTCCATACTCAAGAATTCGCACTCAATCTTAGCACCACATTTTGCTTCTTACTTTTCCAAGAAATAAAATTTCCTCCCAAAAAAAAAACACAATAGCCTAAAGGAAAGCAATGATTGTTCAGAGAACCTGCCTAATCAGCATTAGAGTAACCAACAATTTGAGTATGCCCTTCATTCTCATCTAACAGACCTTTGCTTGGATTTCCTTTTCTCAAGGAACATCATATCTCATTGTTTTTCTCACACTTTAACATCAGTAGTGATGGGCAGAAGCTTCTTATATTAGGCTATTGTTGTCTTAGCAATGCTAACATAAGAGAATAAATCTAATTCTTGTTTCAAAACCTTCAACCTAGATGCAACTTCATACAATTGCTGAATATCATTGAAGTAAAAGTTCTTGGCCTCCTCCCAAAATGTATAGCAAGTATCATAAGACTGGAAAATAACCAACAAACTAGGATCAATGGACTTCCTCAATATTGAACATAAATGTGCATCAACCTTGTTTCAATCACTCTGTTTATCAGCCAGAATATCTTCAGCCTTTTCTGAATAACCTTGACCCTTAAACCATAATAAAACTAAAGCGCTCCATAAGAATAACTGGAGACATTTAATTTTGCAGACGTAATTGTGGGAGTGCCAGAAATTACAGAAGAGAAAATTATAAGTGTCAGGTTTAGAGGTGGACGTGATAGAGGGTGAAAAAGGGTAATGTTGAGGTCAGAAAAAGGGTAGAAACAAGGCTGGAATGAGGATTCTGAGCACAGGAAAGGCTTTGGCAGAGAGAGGGGAATGATCTGAGTGGCATGTGGAGCTCCTGTGTGGCTGACAAGGTGGTGTGTGGGGCTCACAGGCTGGTGGGTTGGACCAGAAATATGCCAGAAAACTCCAATATGAAACTGGAATCTTCAAAATCACAGTAAATCTCGACAAAGTAGAGAAAACAACTTCTGTGTTGCACAGCAGAATGGAAACACCAACAAAAACAGAAGCCCTCTGAGGAGGGCTGTGATACCAACTTGAATTCAAAGGCTTCTGAGTTTGAAAGAATGGCTTGAGCAATTGCTTCAACCAAGAATTCCATTTATATATGAAAAATACAATCAATTAGGAAGATTCTAACCTAGCTTAAAAAAGGATAACAGTTATAAAAGAAATACCTAACCATTAATCTAAGATAATTCCCTAATATTTACATATTTCTAACAACCTTGAACCTTTAAAGGCATGCAAACTACCTAATTTGCTTCCATCATTTATAGTCCCCAATCCATAGAGGAACCAATAAGTGAGGGTTTCGTTAAACTGAGCAATTGTTGCAATTTCCTAAAACCTATAATGGCATACAAACTAATGAGTGTTTATGTTCCACCAGAGTGGCCTACATATACAAAAATAATTATAACTCTTTTAGGATCCTACAATACGTAATGACACAAAGGCACTGAAATCAATTGAAGATATCACTATCAAACCACAAGCACCTGAGTTTCTACATACCACATTGCCTTCAAAATAAAGATGTAGAAACCCTGGCTATTCTATAAGAAAACAGCTATCTATATAACCAGATAAGAAAAACACAAGTTCAAGACTGTACAATGACTCGGATTCATAGAAATAAGATAACAACTCATTCCTAGTAAATTTACAAACAGATCTTCAAATGCTCAAAAGAACCTGAAAGATAGGGAAAGAGAAAGCTGCAAACCTTTACAGCTCCAGATCTATCAAGCTCCACACCAACAGCTTCTAAGTTTAACCTCTTTGTATTAGGAGCTCTACCTGCAGCCAGCAAAAGATATTGTCTTTACAAATTACAGATTTCTGATAAGGCAACCATAAACATCGAGAAAATTTTTAAGATTTGATTACTTATCACTTCAATGTAGCGTAAGAAGTTAAAGCATGAAACAATACTAGGGCAATCATATGGAAACAATCCACTGGATGTTCAATTTAATATAGACATTAAGAAAATCTGAAATAAATTGGTCATAATCATTTTAAGCCACAGTATTTACTATTAAAACGGTCTTTAATTCTAAATGCTAACACTTTAAGCCATTTAAAGACTAACCATTTGAAGTCAATGTTATTAGCATCTCTGAAAAATAAAATATAGAAATGAGCGAGATTTATTGTGAAAAGAACTGGATGATTACATCTTAGTCTTAACAATTCTAAGAATCTTAAATTAAAGTTTTAAAAAAAAAGTACAGAATAATACCCCCCCCCCCCAATTAAATTGGCCAATATTTAGAAGAAACATTTATAAGAGGAAATAGATTGAATAGAAGGCCATGACTAGTGGATGAATTTTTTAAATGTCTATGCAATAACTTAGTTTAAAAAAATGAAAGAAAACAGAAGCATAGTCAATTGGAAGACAGCACTGAAAAATCACAAATATATTACAGTACTGGCAAATACATCTCTCCACTGCCCTTTTCTTACGGGTAAACCATATTAAATCAAACCTTTAACAAAGCATATAAAAGATCATGGATAAAGTACCATTTCAGTCAAAGCATGTACAGGATAATTCTAGTTGGACTGTCTGAAAAAATAAAAGCATTAATCCTTCAAAAGAATGGATTAGTTCAATTCACCACCACATACAAAATTCCAAGGAAAAGGTAACAAAAAACGTGCAGTTCTACCCAATTGTTGCTCAAAATGGAGTTAAGCAATCAATTTAAGACATGACACAATTAACACAGTTACTCCATCAGACTAAGAACAGATGATAATGACACCAATCCTAAAGGGTATTAGAATTCCTTTCGCGTGAACATATTGAGCATCTATGGCCTCTGGCTGCCAATTCAGAAACGACTGTAAATCACCTATATTCTTACCAGTGGCAAATAGTACAACATCTGCCATCAGCTCCTCTCCGTGATCTGTTATAACTTTAATGCCATCACCTGTTTTGATCAACTAGGGGGGAAAAAATACTACTAAGATGAGTTCAGTCTCCATAATATTTAACAGATAAGAATTTCAATATAAAGCTACCTATAGTGACAAATGTGATCCTCAACAAGCTTCATAAGTCCATAAAGAAATACCTGTGTCAAATTTCTACTAGGGTGCAAATTGATTCCCCTTCCTTCAAGATTTCTTGCAACCACTTCTCTCATTTCATTATCAAAGCCTCTGAAAGCACAATATTTTTTGGCACAAAGGTAAGACACAGACATGATTCTTAAAAAAAAAGGGGGGGGGGGGGACTACTGAAAAACGATGCAACCTAGATAACAAATTGTAGTTGAGGACAATATAATCAACTACTCCAAACATATAACACTAAAAAAATTTACATTTCAACCAAGACAACTGCAATTTAGTGATATATATCCTAACCATGCAGTGTGATTAGGAAGATCCTGCATAATTGGTAAATGGAAATAACACTGTGTTCACTTATGGAGATATCACTAACAAAAAACTGTGAACTCTACATTGGTATCATAAAATATAGTTACATTGCGATGACTATCACTTTCAATTAAATTTAATTTGACAAAGACAAAATTTTTAAAACCCTTTAGAATGCCTGTGATTCTTTTGTTTCCAAAAGGACCACCTATGATTTTCTCTTGCCTGCCTGAAAGAAATCATCACAGCCTACTTTATTTTTTTTTCCAAAATTCCATTTGTATCCCTTCAATGGAAAAACACATCTCAATCTCCCAATTTTAATCTAATCATTCACTTATTCCCATGTGTTTTCAATATACCCAATTACTCCCAGAAATTTCAAATCTGCAAGAAGGTTGCCTTATGTACCAAAACTCAGGCAAGTGCTTCTACTCTTGCTAAATCAGTGCCAGTGTATTAAGTTAATAGAAAAGCATAACAGAGGGAGGATCACAAAGAAGAGGTCAACCTGTCAGAGAACAATATATGGAAACTATAAATGAAAGATGCAAATCAGGAGTTCAACCTTAATGGAAGTTCCTTTCTATAAAACATGTCAACTGTTGCACCCATTCCACGCCATATAGAAGCAAATTCAACTGCAATGTAACTGATAATAGTAGAATATAATAAATAACTAAAACACCATAGAGCCAAATTAATGCACATGACACCTGAAAATTGACTAACCCAGCTCCAAGCACCACAGCACGTTTAGGCAATTCCTCCAAACTTAGTGCCTCATCAGATGTTATAGCCAACTCCTGCATAATACCAGCCCCGCCCCACCCCCAAAAAAATAAATAAATAAATAAATAAGAGATACAACAAAGAGGCAAAAAACTGTGAAAAAAGCTAGAAAGAAAACTTAAAATATTTCACATTCCATATTATATACAATTTCGAATCAATTACTCAATTCTAGCTCACAATAAGAGGCACATTTGAGCAGACCAGAAGTTTAAATTCCAACAATCCAACCTAACTTAAAGAAATTGTTTCACAGCCCAAGAATTGAAGGCAAAAACATTTGCATACAAATGTGATTATTTTTCCAAAATCAAGAAATGAATGCTAAAGTGGTAATGTTTACCTGTTACAATTTTATGTCCATGTACAAAACAATTCACGCATCATCTATCTCAAAAGGCAAACAACATAAGCAACTAAAGTACTGATCCCATAAAATTAAATTTGAATGTCCAAGAGATCATTGCATTTAGACCATCGTAAGGATTATCACAAGAATGGAACAATGCCATATGAACTAATATTGGTAGGATCTTTCAGATAATTTACACAAAGAATACTCACATTCCCAGGAATATTTAAACGTTGAGCCCTGCTTCCAGTCGCAATTAATATGTGCTTCGCTGAATATGACAATTTGGTGCCATCTAATTGTATTACATCAACTTCATGTGGACCAACTAGCTTTCCTTCTCCCTCAAATAGTTTAACCCCAGCATTCGATAACATCCGCTTGTAAATTCCATTTAATCTGTTGATTTCATCCGTCTGCAGTTTGTTGGAAAAACATATTTTCTATAAGCATCGGACTAAACTTAATGTACAATTATGCATTGCCCATAAATGAAGAGACATTTACAAAACCAAAATAAAACAAACTTCTCCTAGAGGTTTTTAATCTATAAATCTTGAGAAAAAATGATAGAGATAGATATTAGTATTTCATCAATAGTGCCAGACCTGCTAGTAATCCAGTGGACCAGTTTCATCAAACACAAGTTGACTTATGTATACTTCCAAAGATAAAAAAGAAGAAAGCGTAAATCCCATTATAATATATGTAAATGACAACGCGTTCCAGTGATTAAACAGAGATACGGTCCAAAAAACATAAGTCTATTGTGCCAGGCATAAAAGCAATCAACATCAGGCTAACAAGTTCAATGGACACACACATATAGTATAAGTTTTTTGAAAATTCACCTTGGTGCCTATTTCACCTGTATCAATTGTAAGGATATCCATCTTTGGAAGATGTGGATTATATACAGTCCTCAACTGTAAACCTCTTTGCATCATTTAAATTTCAGTAGAAGTTATTTTTATATCCTTTGATAAAGTAATTGTTTACTTAGTCCAAGTCCTGTTTAAAATTTCTTTTCCTGAAAGTATATTCATCTCTAAATGATATAGAAGAGATTGTACTGCTTAACATAAATGACAATGTGCATAATAAAGGCATAAGAAACTCAAACTACCTTCTTTTGCAAAAGTTTCTTCCAATTGAAGTCAACCTTCTCACTTATTTCCCACCCATAATTCCGAGCATCCTGAAAACACAATCAAGTTCATTAAATCTTGACTGATATTAAATAAAAATGATGATACAACAAGCACTGTAATATTCACACAACAGCTCTGAAAAAAACTGCTAGATAAATTAATCAAATATAAGTTGAATTGCACAATTGAAAACGCATCACACATTTCATGAAACAGAAACTTTCCTAGTGCAGTGCATTACATCAAAACTCACATACTAATATATTTCAAGAAGATTATAAGAGAATAACAAAGTATAACTTTCTCTTTTACATATTTGAATCTTTTGAAGGAAAATCAAAACTCTTTATTTTAATTAGGCATTTATTTGAAATACTGAGCAACATATGTATCAAGTTCAACTCCTTACCTCAATCTCTCCTCCAAAAGAAGCTCCATAGACCAAAATCTTTTTGGGAACACAGCCACGAAGAACACACCTGGGAAATGAAATTAAAATATTCATATGAATGAGAGAAGAAAGGATATGACAAACTACATTTGATCATGAATTTAAGTATAAGTCACTCTGTTGCAGAAAAAGTATTACATCTACATTATTCAGCATCAATGCCAGCAGAAACATATAATTTGACTATACAAATAAAAACTTAACCCAGGATTAAGAGTATCCTGTATCAACTAAAAGTCATGGCTTGACTGCCATAGCATCATGTTTATTTCAAAACACACAAGCATACCACATGGAAGCGGAAACAAACAACAGAAAGTAAGGCCTTGCATAGTGTAAAATGTAAACAGATAAGGCAGTATGCTTCCCTGGGATATGTACATGAACCATTTAACCAGTAATGAAATTGCTCAGTTATATAGCAAGACAATAGTGACCAGTGTAGCATTTCGGCTGCATCTTCTCAAACTATATTCTCACTTGAAAGCTTTTTCATCATGATTAGTTTAACATTTAATTATGTGAAAAACAGCTCCAAAATCCCCCCCCCCAAACTTTGTGTTGTAGTTTCTGCAAGTGATTGCAACTAACCTCTCCAATCCTGCTTTCATTTTACATTATAAATTTCAAAACTTATGCTATACTATTGCATCCAACCAATGGCCACCAAATCAAACTCACAATAGTCTCACAGTTTAATCCTCATAGTTAAGAAAAATCAAATAAAAATCATCCAACTGGATAACAGAGTTAAAGAATGACATGAATCCTAAACTGCAAGATACAACACAGTTCCACAAGAACTTTGTCAGAGGTGCTGTTAGATGGAGTCAGATTGACAAGAACGTCTAGTATCTACATGCGGTTTCCATTAGACAATGCCAAATATTTAAAATTAAGCTTGATATAATATCAAATGCTAGGGAAACCTTTGCAGAATAGGTGACCATCAAAACTAGTCACAACAACTGTGATACAAAAGCTTGTGTACTATAATCATTAGTCATATAGTAAAAAGAAGGAACAAGTTTTAATAAGAATATCAAAAGAACAAATATTTAATAACAACACAGTAAAACATGCAACTGTAGCTGCCAAGTTAATATAAGACCAAGGGAACTTGGAAAATAAGCAAGGATCAAAAGGATAGAAAAAAAAGGACAGGCATTCTGGATTTGTGATGTATACAAAATTCCTTTTAAAACAATGTATACAAGATAGTTAATAATGATGGAAAGCCACCAAATTGAGATTTAGTTTAATTTTAATAAAGAAGTAACAATTAATTAAAATAGACACAATTTACCACTACCAAGCAGCTATTCTGCACAGGTATTTGGAAACAGTTTAAATTGCCCCCGGGTTGATGTAAGTTAATGAGACATTATAAAATAGACCAACAGAAGAAATCCAGCCGTTAATGTAAATTGGAAAAAAAAAATGAAATATAAAATTAACAAGGGATTAAATAGCAGAGCAATCAAAGTACCAAATTAGCTCAAGGAATCAAGAAGACAAGAACAGCATCAGAAATTTCTAACATTTGTAACATAGAAGATGTGATCGACAAACCAGTATCAGAAAATCAATTAAAAATTGGCAAAGCAAGAAAAAATGAATCTCATGTTTGGATGTACTTACGTTCCACCGATTCCTCCAGTCGTTTCAGAGCTAATTGGATTAAACGGAAGTTCGCAAATTGCAACCTTTAACCACAGGTTTCAAGATTATCAGAACATGACAAACAATTAAAGGACTAGAAAAAGGTGAATGTACTGTATCACCAGGTCATGTTCAGCAATATAATCATACCTTGGCTCCAAAGTTGGCTGCAAATCTAGATGCTCTAACACCACCACTTCCAGCTCCAATAACAAACAAGTCAAAGTCATAATTGGCCCCATCTTCTCCAGGCTTGCTTAATTCAACGTCGTTAAGCATCTTTCTGGCCATCTCTATAAACAAAACATCAACAAACCAACATCAGAAACAAGGTTAAAAAAAAAAAAGATCCATGATCACAATGAAAAGCACCTTAGAAACTATCTACAAGAGCACATACCCGTTGCTTGTCAAAAATTTCAAAATCCTAGAATACAGGTATATATCATCATCGGCGAATGTCGGCGATGATGGCATATAATCTTTTTTAGTCCAAAACTCCAGACAGTAAACAGAGTCGAAAGTCGACGATTCCATATACGTAATAGAAGAAGTTGATCTCATTCAATGCAAAATTCATCGTAGAAAATCTGATAAAAGCAAATTGTTGAACTTCAACCTTACCTCTGGTTTTCTGAGTGAAATTTTTACAGGAAACAAACTGCAAATAGAATCCGAGTTAAGGAATGGAATAGTTATTCTAGGTATCAATAGTGATTACGCAAAGACAGAGAGGTTGACACAGCTTTAAATACAGGAGTCCGAGAGACCGTAACGTGGCCAGAATCAAAAAATGGGAAGTGCGGACCCTACGAGAACAAAAAGGAATGCACAGCCACCGGGCATAATCGTATTTCAAATTTAAAGGTGAGGGTATTTTCGGTACAAAAATGTATAAAATATGTTCACATTTGTAGGAGCTGCGTCATCGACTATGCCAACGACTCTGCGCGTCGGCCTGCCTTTCGCGATTATTCTCACACCACGTGATCAAGCAAAAAGTGACGTGGTCAGAATCAAATAATGGGAAAGTGCAGACCCGAACAAGATGGAAAGTGCAACCGCTGCCAACATCAATAATTGGCCTACCGGATTATTATTTTTATTTTAAAAAGTTATAAATTAAATATAAAAATTAATTTATGATTAATAAAAAATAAAAAAAATTAAAATTGATAATATTTTCGTAAAATTATAATAATAAATTTATACTTTAAACAATAATTATGACTTAAATCAAGCATTCAACAACAAGAAATTATTTCACTAATAACATTTAAAAAAATAGTTAATATTAATTACTTTTAGGTGACATTTGATTCATAAAATATTTTTAACATTTTTAAGAATATTTTAAGAAAATATTACATTCTCATATTTGATTCAAAGTTTGAAAAAAATATATTTGGAAATGTCACATTTTCAAAAAAAAAATTTTGTCCAACTCTCTCTCAAAATATTCTCATGAGAGAAGGTGGGAATTTCATACTTTCATGAAATGAGAATGCTAATACTAAAATATGAAAATAAAATTATTTTCACATTTAATTTATTTTCTTATTTATCACTTTATCAAATAAATTTTAATTCAAACTGGAAAATAATTATCCTCACATTATTTTTAAAATATTTTTTATTTTTAAGAAATATAATAACATTAAATATTTCTATTGTTGTTCCTAATATTTGAAAAATTATTTAATATAATTATATATACATATAATTTTTTATTTAAAAATAATACAACGAGATTGGATATATTTATACATAAAATATAAAATAATAATATTTTTATATTAAAGAAGAAATTATAATATAAATTTTAATACTAGTATAAAATATAATTGTAAAAATGATTTAGTCATGAAAATTTATAATTTTGTAAAAAAAGAATAATAAGTATATTTAATATTATGATAATAAATAAATTATATTCACTTTATTTTAAAAATTGATCTAATAATGATACTAATAATTATAATAATAAAATATAAAATATTAAAATTTAATTTATTAGGTGTTAAAAAAATTATTAAATATAATTTATTATATTATATTTGATTATAAAAATTTTGATAAGGGTATTTTTGAAATAATTTTAAGATTCCAAATAATATCAAATATGAACAAAACATAGTAATATAGCATATCTAGTAATCTAAAAAAATATTCCTAAAAAATTTATAGTAAACTAAATATAAAAATATTATATTCCTATTAATTAAATTCTTAAGAATTATATTCTCAGAAATATATACTTTCCTAAATATATAAGATTCTGCGAATCAAATGATATCTTATTATATAAATAATCTGATTAACATTAAATTAATATTAAAAGGTTTTTTATATTAATTTAATATTGATTTTAAAATATTTTTTTACATTAATTTAGTATTAACATCAAAGTAATATTAAAATATTTGCATGATTTTTTAAATCAATTTAATACATAAGAATCTTGCAAAAAATTAAACTAATGTTGAAAGTTTTTAAGTTAATGGTAAATTGACGTAAAAAAAAAAAACTTCCATAAATACTTTAATGTTTACCAAATTTTTCAAATAATAATTTAGTGGTTCCTTCTGTAACATATTTTGCCTCTCACCTTAGTTTGAAATTTAAAAAGATGATAGTTCACTGCATTTGTTAAAAACTTTTTAGATTTTAAACGACAGGTTAAATCGCGCGTGAGTCCCTTTCCAGACTTACTTTCTTCTCTCTCTTTTCCATTTTTTCACCATTTTTAGGCACTAATTTTTATAATTTTAAATTCTTTTTTATTAACATTTATTACTTTACATCTTATATTCTATTTTTCTTTTTTTATCTATTTTATCATATCTTTTTTTTTTTGCAATTCCATTATTTATAACTCAAAAATCAATATGACTAAATAGTATAAATATAACATTGATATGTATTATTTTTATTATAAAAATATTTTAAATTTAAATCTTAATATTTAAAGTATTAATTGAATTAATTAAACATATTATTTTAGTAAAAGTAATTGAAATTGAAATTTATTTATTTAAAATTTTATTTTAATATCATGTTTTCAATTTCTATATTTCAAATGCATCAATTGAAATTTTGTCAAAGTTTTAGTATAGAAACTATTATTTTATTTTTATCTAATAGATATTAAATATTAATTCATACTTTTAAAATAAAAATATTAATTAATTATAGTTTCATTTTTAACAAAAATATTTTAAAATTGAGATGATTTATTTTTTTCGTGTTACAAATATTTTCTTAGATATCAAAAATCAATCCCAAGCATTTTTTTCCTTCTACTGCTATTGCTTCGTAGTTCATCCACCTAGTTTTTTAACTAACATTTCTTTTTTAAAAAAAAAAATCTTGTCTCGAATAAAGTCTAATGATATAGTGTAATTGATGTAAGTGACCTTACTTAATGAAATAAAATATTTGTTGTTATTGTTGTTGTTATATTTGATATAATGGAATGTAAAAATATTTTTTTTGTCACAAATGGAAAAAAGATTTGTTTGTTAACCACTGTGAAATGAAAATGCCCATTTCATCATTTTATCAAATGTTGAAATTCCTGTGTGATGAAATTATCATTTCATTATTTATAAAATGATTTTTTTTACACCTTTATTCATTATATTTTCATATATTATAACATTATACTTTTTTAATAAATAATAAATAGTATCATTTTTTATCATTCTTCTTTTCAAATATTTTGTTAATTATATTTTTTTATAATAAAAATTAAGTTAAAATATTTTTATATTTTTATGAAATTTATTTAATTTAAAATTTGATAAATTAATTTTATGATTTTATTATATATTTTTATTTATAATTTTGATAATTAAATTTCAAATATATAATTTTTTATTATTGATCATATCATATTTTCTATTTAACAGATATTACTATTTTACTATTTAATATACATATTTAACTGCAAATTATATATATATATATATATATATATATATATATATATATATATATATATATATTCAATTATAAAGAACTCATAAATAAATAAAATATAATAATACCAATTTTTGTATAAATATAATTTATTTTTATTTGTTTTATTTTTAAATGTATTGTTATCATTGATTTTTTTTATTTCATTCTTACAATATTTATCGTAGAATTATAAAATTATGCATTCTTAACCATGCCAAATATGATGATGGGATAGTCATTTTATTTCATCACACCAAATATAACATTATTAATTTACAACTCACTCAATTTTTTCTTATTTTATTTATTTAAATTTCATTATTGTCATTTTTTGTGCCAAATAGTTGTCACTTTCACTCTCTTTTCTTACATTATGTTTGGTTAGGTAGAATGGAATGAAGATGGGAAAAAAAATAATCAAAAAGTTTGTTTGATACATGTTATAAAATGGAAATAATCATTTTTTATGGAATGATCATTCCATTAAATAATAGAATTCTTATTTTATAGAATGAATGATTTCACCATTTATACAATGACCATTTTCTATCTCTATTTATCACTTTTTTATACATTTTAATATTATCCTTGGTTAAAAAAAATAAAATAATATCATTTTGAATATTTCTCTATTTAAATATTTTGATAACTATATGTTTAGTAATTAATTCATAATATGATATTTTTGTATTCTTTACAAAAAAAATTAATATAAAAATTTTAGTAAATTATAATTTTATATTTTATTATAGATAAATTTTGTTAATTATAATTTTAATGATAAAATTTAAATTGTGATAATCTTTATTATTAATTATACAATGTGTTTTAATAATATTAAATTATTCAATAAGATATCTATTAGTTTTGTGATAAGGATATAATTGTCATCAATTCCACTTTTTCTACTCCATTTCTATGTTATTTTGATGTACCAAATGTGAATATGGAATAAAATGTCCCTTACCGTACCAAACAATTATAAAATATCATTACATTCTATTCTCATTCATTTTCTCATTCCCATTCCAAACATAATTAGCATTGAGATTTTCACTCTTAGAAACAAATATAGGTAATTAGTAGTTATGTTCATACTAAGAATATTTAATTCAAGTGATATATAATATTATTTAAAAACTTCTTTTTTTCATTCTAAATTTGATTCCAAAACTTTGCATATGTACATTGAATGATTTAATTGTTCTTTTCATTACTTAAAAATGAAAAAAAAAAAAAAGGCAATGTTAATGACTATAACTTCCTCATTAAACATTTATCATGCAACATGTTACAGATTCAAGAATTTTAAATTGTAGGGGCAATATTTACACATAAAACATATACTATTATATAAAGGAAATTGATGAGTTTGATGTCCATTTTTCATTTTAAAAAATAAATATAATTCTCATGTATTTTAAAGATAAATAGGATAAACAATAATTTTTATTACTTAAAATGTTAAACAACTACATACTAAATAAAAATATTTTTCTCTTCTTATGGATAACTTATTAATAAAACTCCCTTACATCAAATTAATGACGTTTAAGATGAAATAATAGCTTAATATCATTAACCAACTACTTTACCAGCAGCTTTATGAATAACTTAAATTAATAGTAAAAATAACTAGTCACACTTTGAATAGTAATAATATTTATATAAATTAGTGTTTTTCTTCATTAAACAATAACATTGATGTTAATTTGATGAAATATAAATATTTCTTTTGTTTATCATTACTATAATTAAAAATTTTGTGTTAATTTTTATATTCATTAATTTTATCTTTCACACATTAAATTGGAAAAATTTTCAAATCTTTTCTTGCATTAGTTTATCATTTTATTTTTACCAAAACTTGATTTTATAGGAGTTAGGTCCAGCATTAAAGTTTATATACATATATATGTAGTGACAATGCTGTAAATTAGTCTTTCTTCTTTTCTTTTTCATTTTCTTCAATAAACTATAATACCAATGTTAATTTGATAAAAATATTTATTTTGTTCATCATTACTATAATAGAGAATTTTGTACCAATTTTTGTATTTGTTTATTTTATCTTTCACATGTTAAATAGGATAAGCTTTCAAATCTTCTATTACAATAAGTTTCTTGCATTAGTTTATTTATTTTATTTCTAATGAAAAACTCTATTTTTATAAAATTAGTTCTAGCATTAACATTTATATATATAGTGATAATGTTGTGAATTAATGTTTCTTCTTTTCCTTTTACTAACCTCACTGCACTTGCTCCTCACATGCTTAGATGCCTTTTTTCTAAAGAAATTAAAATTTTTAAATATTATTAGTTGCTATATACAATTCATTTTTCATTCAAATAATATTTATATTTAATAATTACTAATAATATTTGGTGTTTTTAATTTCGTGAAAAAAAAAGCTTAACACATTAGGGAATGCATGTGAAAATGCTAACAAAATAAAATTATTATAAAAATTTTAAATATCTATACTACTATATAAAAAGGATTAGAAGGTTTGGTATCCACTTTTTATTTTTTATAAAAGCTTATGGTAACTTATTTTATAAAAAAAAGGAAATTATGTAAATCTGCAATTAATTTATTTAAGAAATAAATATTAGTTCCTTTAACATTTACAAAAAATTTAGTTTCAATTAAAATTTTTCTCTTATTTTTATTCTTATTTATTGATTACTCTTTTTCCTTCTATCAACCTTATTAGTATTTATTTATATTATCACCTTATTTCTCTCATTCTCTTTGTATCAATATGTTTCATGGAATCATTCTAAATTTTTTTTTATCATTGGGAGTTTTCTATAAATATATCAATTTATTTTCAAAAATTAGAATCTCTATGTTTTAGATTTGGATTTTTCTTTTTAATCTCTCTCCTTCTTTTTATATAAAAATTTTACTTATTATTAACGTTGAAAAGGAAAAGATTTTATTATTCACCTTTTTTGCTTGACAATGTACATAATTTTATTTGAATAATTGAATTATTATTTTCATTTTTTTAAATTAAATTATTTGTATTTATTTTATTTTTTATTATTTATGATCCTAATATTTCATTCAAAACATTCATAAATATATTTTATTTTGTTTGTAGGATTTTCCTAGTAATTAAATTTCTATGAATTTCAAAAAACTTAAAAATATTTAAATGAAAGATTTATATTCTTTTTCTTTTTATAATTGTATGAGTGGTAATTCATTTAAAATACATATACAAGATTTAGAGTTTGAACTCATAACGGGAAGAGAATGAGGCTTTTAAGATAACATTTGTTATTATTATACCATTAAGAGTGCTAGCAAAATTTATATTTTTTATAAAATATAAATATTGAATTCTTTAATAAAATCCATTCTTTCCCATTAAATATCATAATGATAAATGAAAATTCAAATATAATTATTTCTAATAATTGCTTCTTAAACATTAAATTTGATAATTATTAACTTCTTAAATAGTAATTAGTAATTTGAAAAATTAATGACCATCATCAAAGGCATTTAATTATATTTTTATTTAGTTTATAGTATTTGTCAATTGAATAATTTTTGTAAGTCTCAAAAATTTACAAAATTATATACATTAGAGATCTATATTCTTCTATATGAACTATGAATATTCAATTCTTAATCAAATCCATGCTCCTAAAATAAAAGGTCATTTTTCTTTATAAGATAATATCATTATAACAAAAAAATTAAACAAATTACATAATAATTAAATTTGATTATTATTATCCTTTTTAAAATTAAATTTAAGAATTAGATTTAGTGACAATTACCTATCATTTTCTATTGTTGCTCATTGAATATCACAATGATAAAAGAAAAATTAAATATAATTATTTCTACATATTTGATCTAGCTTGGAGCAAACTAAAGTAGGGATATTACTAGTTTGCATATATTATTAGGAGACGGAAAATAAGACCAATTTTGTCTATATATCTCGCTTAGCAAAAGATAAAGTCTTGGCCTTCCAATTGCTCAACCTATACTTGACTTTCTCAATAATAAAGTTGAATGACTTTGTTGACACTCTTCTATGATGAAATAGTACTCCCAAATATTTACCAAGATCACCGTAGCATTGAAATTGGTTATTGTCACTAATTTTCTTGACTCCATTGTGATTCACATTTTTAGAGAAAAATATTCTTGTTTTATTATTGCTTACCCTTTGGCCTAAACTTTTGCAAAAATTATCTAGACATCACTTGGTAACATCTGTTTAGTCCATTGAGGCCATTAATAAAAATCTTTGTTATAATTTTGTACACTACATTACAAGGTTAATTGGTAGAAATTCCTTAATAAACTAAGGCTTATCTATTTTAAGAATAAGAACTAATAAGGTCTAATTGTTTTTCTTAATATTTTCAGGATGATTAAAGGCATGTTTCACTAAATCGTAAACTAATTTGCCAATCACATGCCATTGGCTTTGAAAGAATATTGTTTGTGATCCATCACTTACTATTGCTTTAAAAGTATCTATGGAAAAATAGCTTGTTTTATTTCCTCAATTATTGGAAATAACCTTAACAAAGGATAAGGCTAGAGAATTGTAGCTTTTACAATATAAAGTTAAGAGAAGAAGTTTACTGCCATCTCTTTAAAGGAATTAGGATTTAATTGCCATCTACCATCCTGGTCCCTTAGCATTTCAATCTTATTTCTTTTCCTTTTTATAGACATTTATGTGTGAAAATATTTTATATTTTTATCACCATAAAGGAGCCATTGACATCTTAATTTTCAAAATTATACAACTTTTTCTTAAGTTAGAATTCTTTTATATTCTCATTAAAGATTTTTTCAAATAGTGACAAGGAAAGTGTTATATCTTTTTTCAAGTGCATGTTCAATTCCTTCCAGTTTAGCTATAATAGTTCTCTTTCTTTTGAATATGTTTCCAAACATATCTTTATTCCATCTTTGTACTTTAGCTCTAAAATTTGTTGATACATTAAGCTAATCATCATTCTCTTTCCAAGCCTCATGAACAACTTCTAGAAATGAGTCATCCGAAAGCCAAGCGACATGGAACCAAAATGGGTGGTTACTATCGGGATTATAATTTTTTGGCATCAATCAAACTAACAAAAGTTGGTGATCTAATTTCATTGGGAAAAGATGAAATATAGATGCTTTTGGTTATGCCATCCTCCAATATTTGTTAGCATAGTAATAATATAAGCTTTCCTTCACATTGTTTCTTTCCATGTAAATTTAGGACCCTGAAAGCCTATATCAATTGAATTGCATTGATCAATACATTCTAAAAGAAGTTAAATACTCCAATGATTAGGCACTCCTTCTCCTTCTTTTTCAATATCTTATCATAAGCATTCCAATCTCCTAGCAATAACCATGGTTCATGGATGTTTAAGGCTAGTAAAATAAGGCTTTCCTATAAAAATTTTCACTGCATTGCTCTTGGCAAGCCATACATACCTGTTAAGAAACCAGCATTGTCAATTGTCCTAGACGTATATTTGGCATGAAAAATTGTTCATGAGTTTAGATAACTATAATATTATAGTGAGCTTTATTCCATAAAAGCCATAAACTACTCATAAAGTTATTCAAATGAATAAGGCAATGACCATCCAAATCGATTCTCCTGAAAATTGACAAAGCCTTAATGTCTTTGATCATAGGTTTTACTATCACTAGTATTCCCAAATGGTGCCTCTGAATTAAGCCTTAAACTTGGGTAACAAATATAGAGCTCTAGTTCCTCTACTGTTCCAGCTTGCTATATTCATAGAGAATGTTGGAAAAAGGTTAATGTATAAAGCATTAATATCCAAGTCACTTCAAAAGATGTTGTTTAATGTTCATGACCAATAGGCTAGCAAGTTCTACCTTTAACATCGAAGCAACAAATAGTTTCATCAACCAAGATGCATTAAGAGTATCTAGCGGATCTAGAAAATCCAAGTAATGTTCTCCTTAAACTTCATTATCAAAAGCTACCTTAGAATTATCCTCCACTTACATGGGGCCTAGTTGATCATGTTCGATTATAGTTTTGGGTTTCAACAGTGTAGTAATTATTTGCTGAGGTTTTTTTTATGTATTTTAATGGTAGGTTCTATCCTAACAAAAAGGTTAAATCTAACTTTCTCTTATGTTTTTTATTTAGATGATTTTTTTTGCCAGCTTGTTCGAGTTAACCTACATTTATAGTTGTTGAATTCTTCTGAGACTTGTTGTTTATTACTAATGATTTGTCACTAGTCCATATACCTTTGTTTACATTTGAATTGGCATTAACTTCTATCATCATTTCCTCCTTAATTTCTTTTTTTCCATTCACAATCATTTAATCATTTTCCAATCTTAATAAGGCATCAAATCTAGATTTTTCTCCTTTCTTGTTGGTACTGGGCCAAGAATCCACAATTGTAGCCTTATCTTTGCAATCGGCTTTCATAGATTACATTGTTTTATTCCCTTGTGGTCATCATTTCCTTGTTGGTTTATGTAGGATCATCCAATTGCCAAATTTTATGTCTTCGACAACTACCTTAAAACCTAATTTAATGTTTCCCTGGTTAGCAACCTCTATACAAAATGGTAAAGTCTTTAAGTTTTTGTCTTGGATTTTGTCACTTGAAGTTGGAAGTTCCTAAATAGTCGACTGAAAGAGTTCCTTGTTGGTGTGTGTCCTAGGAGCCAATTATGAAGATGATTGTAATAATGCACAATATATTATGTTTTATTTCCTAGCAATGCTATTATTATATTTTATTTTTATTTTTTTATTATTATTCTGCACAATTTATAACTTAATATAATAATTATCCGTAGAATAGTTTTACTATTTCTAAAATGCCCCTAGTCAAGTATTATTGCGAAAGAGATAGTAATAATACATTAAAACTAGCGTGTATAGTGATTGATGATTATGAATCATGAATATGTGATATCAAGTCAATACATGAGTACATTATTAGTGAACGAATGTATTGGACTGACTTGCAACGAGAAAGTTACATAGATTATCATATGTCATTAATTATTTTCATGTGACCATAATGCACATAGTCCTTTAACCTGGTGTCACTATGGTTCCTTACATGAGGAGTCACACACTTTGATGTCGTCTTGTATCACCTTTGACCGGGATGTATTGTAGGATATTGATTAGATGTGTCATAAATCATGCAGAGAGATGTGAGTGATGTAGATGGAAATTTTGTTCCTATTACATAGTAGAAGTGATATCCATAGGCCCCTTGATTGAGTGAGATTAAGAAATGCATGGCAATGCTCAAATTGATCAATATGAGATATTGATCATTTTCTTAAGTTAGTCTACTCAGTATCAAGAAACATAAATTGAATGTCAATGAGGATGACCCATTCCATGCCTCTAGTTCGATTTAGATATCATTACAAAAGGGACTATGTTACAAAGTATTATCTACACATTAAGTGAATATTGAGTCACATATATTTTTACTACTTGGGTGGCATTGATGTATTTCTAAATACCGTTCACTGTCTATGGTCCATAAATAGGCTATTACTAATATAGTAAAACTTATAGGGTCACACAAAAGGAGTAGGAATGAGACAATAATTAATTAAATTTTAGTCTAACTAAAATTTAATTAATTAGGCTTATTTTCATACATATATATATTATTAAAATAATAATATATTTTCACATAATATATATGATATATTATGTGATATTATTTGATATTAAAGTAATATTAGATAATTATATTATTAGATATTAGATAATTATATTATGAGATAATATTATTTTCTAATATAAGATAACTATATGCTTTTTAAATATTAGATAATTATATTATGAAATAATATTATTATCTAATATTAGATAATAGATAAGTCTTATCTCTTATCATTCTCTCCATGATAAGGATAAAGTAATAGTTATCAAGTATGGTTAGGATTTTTGAAAACATTATCCTAATAGGACTAAGAATGTAGTTTGCCTTAGTTCTATAAAAAAAAACTTGAAGGCAACACATTGGACAACCCATTAGCTTTCATTAAACCTTAAATTCACTTAGAAAACGCACCAATCTTAATTGTTGAGAGAGAGACATATCCTAGTAGATTCGTGAAAGGTGATAAGTCTTTGTTCACTCCACATGGATACCGTAGAGATGTTGTACCTTTCAGTCAGTTTTAGATTCGTGATTCATCTCGATCTCTGAAAGTTTCATTCAGAAATAACACAAGCATACAAAAGGTAAAACCCTAACATTGATTTATGCCTTTCTACATGGATCCTTAGTGAGTTTCAAATCAAAATTTTTATTTTCCACTGCATATGTTGATCTAAATCGCAACATTCCTTGCAATGACTAAATCTTCCACTAGTAAGGGAAATTTACTAAAAACTTTTATATTATACTAGTAGAACACTCCTCCGAACCTTAACCTTCGATATAAGTTATTTCCTCAAATCAACTTCAACATAGATCCTAGCAAATATCCCTTTCTCTATCAGTGGTTGTTGTTCTTGCTCCCTTAACATGTGAAGATTCATTTTGAGAGTTTCCATACCTTGTTGCACAATCTCCATAAGAAACATTGATTATAGTATTCAAGAGGAAAACTTAGGACTTTAATCCATATAACAAGCTTTTTGTGTTGAGCATCAAAAGGGTTAAAATGTGGTCTTCACCTTTATATTACTAAATAACGATCCATGATCATCCATGGACCATTCTTAATAACATTAATATAGTCATCCCTTTTGTTGAATCTAATGATATAAAAATCATTGCCAATGTCTATTAGTTATATGGCCTTTTTTGACATCTATATCTTCTCTAATCTAGCCTTAAGAAATCTATAAGCCATATTTTTCCCTTACAAGTTTATTATCAGAGAAGATCTCCATAATTTGCACCAGTCCCAACATTTTCTACACTCAATGTCACTATTAGATATAGTGAGTCTAGTTGTTTCAAAGGGACATTCATTTCCTCTTCATTAATCATCTAAAGCTATAATCTCTTCCTCTTGGTTGATGTTGTGAGCACCATTAATATTCACTAGTTTATCTTTACAAGATAACAATGGTATCACACTAGTTTTCTCATTACTATTTCCTATACTCACCTTTTCATTCCCTGAATTACCCTACATTTTCATTAGTTGCTCTTGCAATCCATCTTCTATAGGTTTTGCTTTCTTGTAGCTACATTTTAGAAGGAGGTTTGACTCTTCTCTTGTCAATTCTCTTGACATTCTAGAGTTCTAATTAAACAAGATAAAAATTTTTAAGTAATCCTTGTAAGGTATATGAAAAGCATTTCAAAAATTTTAATGAATTTGAATTTATTTCCTAATTTTTTTAATAAAATGCAATTTAGGTGATTTGAAATTTTTTTTGTAATTACAAGAATAATTAAATTATTAAACATACACTTACAAAATTCTAAGATTGAACCCAAGATATAAAAGAAGAAAAAACCTTTAAATAATGTCATATGTTACTCTTAAACTAAAGACTCTTGACATTTGTCATTTCCTCATATGTAATGCCATTTTTTTAAATAAAAAGAGAATTCATTAAAAGTATAAAACATTATATGTTGCTTTGTTGGCTTCATGGAAAGAAAACCTATTAAATTAAATTCATTTTCAAACACGTGATTCACCAAAAATTAGATGAGTAGTAAAAGAAATTGTGAGAATTTTCACTTACTCTTCATTGTATCTCTTTTAAATTAAATATTTTTATTTAATCAAAGATTCAAATGATGGTAAATCTACTAAGAGGACTATACTTGATAAAAGTTATATAATTTTGCATACTTTTACTTAATAAAACAATGTATATTAAAAATTTATTATTTACAAATTTGAATGTATGAATGTAAAAAAAATATAATAAATTAGATAGATTCCAACACTTTTGAAACAATATTTTCTTTTTATTATATACACAATATTTCTATGTTAACAACAAAAGGAAAATAATAAACATTCGCACAAACAAACCTACAAGTTAAGCACTGGTTTATTCTACCAAAAAAAAAAAAATTTAAGCACTGGTTAAGAAAAACCAGAGACTCGTAAGGTCATTGTATTGGTAGAAACATATTAGCTAATTCTAATGATGGCATTTGTCTCTCCCATTTTCCCCCCTTCCTTTTTGATGACATTTGTTTCTTTCTAACACAATTATTCTAACTTTTATTTGTTTTAATTATTAGGTCATATTCAAAAAGCTTCCTCCATATTTCTTTCTTTTTTTTTTTTAAGAAAAATTCAAATTATCTTTACTAACTATGTGGTAGTTGGATTTTACCTCCACAAAACAAGCAAATCATCTCCTAAAGTTATGCAAAACTTAGATTCCATTTACCATTAATAATTTAATGAAAAATATTAGAAAAAATTATAAATTAACCCCATCAACTATAAAGTAGTTGCATTTTACTCTCACTAACATTTATAATCTATAAATTAATTCCTTAATTCTATGAAACTTGAGATTAACATTCCTTATCTACTTAATTAATCTTTTCTTATTAAATTACATAATTTTTGAAATATTTTTAAACTTAACTATGATATTATTATATGTTAGATTATCATATCATTTTTTATATAATTTTTATGTTATATAATCAGTAAAAATTAAATTAAATATATAAAATTTTAATTAAAAACTTGAAAATGAGTTACAAAATTATGTGTAAAAAATGACATAATAAATTAATATATAATAATATTATAATTCATATTCATTAGTGCTACTCAATGTTAACATCACTACTTGATTTTTTTTTCATTGAATTAGTTGCTCATTTTATGGAATATGGGCCGAAAATATTAAGTAAAGAAGTGAAGTAACTACAAAGTTATATTACATAAAAAATATTAAAAATTTAATATTTTCATTTCATATAATCATAGTCAATTTAATTTTAATTCTATAACAATCATAGCAATGATGAACAATAATTTTTACTTTGTTGCCTAAGATTTTTCTTATAATTTACTTTGTTTAAAATTTAATAATTGTATAGTATATGACTTATTTTTATTTTTATTTTTATTTTATTCCTTTAAAATTTATAATTCCTTATAATATTCATATTTAGATTAATACATTCATATCTTAAAAGAGATTATATTAGTTAATAAATTTACTTTATCTGTATTTTTATTTTTTTAAAATAAAATTTTAGAAGAGAAGTGATATGCTTGGAGTAGTAAATTCATCGAGGAAGGAAATGCATATTTTGGTGGTAAGTAATGATCAGATAAAATTTAACTCCAAGTCAATATGATGTAAGGATTGGGGAAACACTTAATTTTTTTTTAAACAAATGTATAATCTTATATAAAATATGATAATCTAAGATTCTATTTAATCTTTCCTAAAAATTTGTACCTGTTAAGCTTCTTTTTGTGATAGAAAATTAATTTTAATAAATGTTTGTTTTAATTTTTGGAAAGGATTTTTATATATTTTTTGGAAAAAATGTAAATAAAGTAAATTTATTAACTAATATAATCTCTTTTTAAACATGGATGTATTAATATAAATATTTATATTATAACAAATTATAAATTTTAAAGGGATAAAATAAAAATAACTCATATACTATATAATTATTAAATTTTAAATAAAGTAAATTATAAAAAAAAATCTTAGGTAACAAAGTAAAAATTATTGTTCATTACCACTATGATTGTCGCAGTGTTAAAATTAAATTGAATATGATTATATGAAATGAAAATATTAAATTTTTAGTATTTTTTATGTAACATATTATTTTTATTTATGTTAAATTTTCACTTAATATTTTCAGCCTATATTCCATGGATGAGCAACTAATTTAATGAAAAAAATTGAATAATAATAACTAATGTTAAGTAGTACTAATAAATATAAATTACAATATTATTATATATTGATTTATTATATCATTTTTTCACATGATTTCATAATTTATTTTTAAGTTTTTAATCAAAATTTTATATATTTAGTTTAATTTCTATTAATTATATAACGTAAGAATTATTTGTAAAAAATGATGTAATAATCTTACATATAATACTATTATGACTCAAGTTTATTTTTTTTTTAAATTCATGTAATTTAATTAAAAAGTTAATTAAGTAAATAATGGATGTTAATTGTAAGTTTTAGATAATTAATAAATTAGTTTATAAATTTTGAAAGTTAATAGAAATAAAATATAATTATCTCATAATTGATGAGGTTAATTTATAATTTTTCTAATATTTTTTATTAAATTACTAATGGTGGTGATAGAATCTAAGTTTTACATAATTTTATAAGGTAATTTGCCTATTTTCATAATTTGTAAGGATAAAATCTAATTACCTCATAATTAGTGGAGGTAATTTACATTTTTTTGCTTTTTTTCCGTTAAATTCAAATTTTGAAATCATGCCTGATGTACACCTCTCTTCGATAAACATAAAAATCACGTTACTTTTTCTGTCTTCATTTTCTTTATTTAAATTTCTAATTATTATTTTGAAATCTTATTTCTCTTTTATTTTGTGCGTCATTTTTTTGCTCCAAATTTTCCTTTTATCAATTTCATATTCTTTTGCAACAAAATGAAATCTGATACTTATGTAATTTTCCTTTTATCAATTTCTGGAGGTAATTTACATTTTTTCCCCTTTTTTTCCTTTAAGTTCAAATTTTGAAATCATGCCTGATGTACACCTCTCTTCGATAAACATAAAAATCACGTTACTCTTTCTGTCTTCATTTTCTTTATTTAAATTTCTAATTATTAATTTGAAATCTTATTTCTCTTTCATTTTGTGTGTCATTTTTTGCTCCAAATTTTCCTTTTATCAATTTCATATTCTTTTGTAACAAAATGAAATCTGATACTTATGTAATATCAAACATTTTGATATTAATTTCACCCAAAAAATTAATATTAAACTATTAGAATACTTATTAACGATTGTTTTATATTTAGAAATAGAAATTGTGGAATCAAGTTTCAAATTTTCATTTGCACAAAATAATATATAATATATATAAAACTTTTCCCTTGCAAAGCATTAATTATATGATTAAAAAATTATTATACATTTCCGCAAACAAAACCGGAGCGTGTGGAGAACCGGGAGAGATGCAGGTTTAAATTTTTTATTTATTTTAGACAATAATTTAAAATTGTATTAAGTCTATTGACTGACATCCTAATTTATTCCCTTATAAATGAGATAGGCATTAGTCGACAAAGGAAGGATAACTCTTCTCAAATATTCGGATAAGTATAAAATAAAAATGCCATGCGACACCAAAAATAAAATAAAATATTTAAATTTAGACATGAAAATTAATTTTATAATATTACTTACTATCATATTAGTAAAAAATAAATTTAAATTTGATTCATTATCAATATAAATTAATTTTATATTATCATCTATTTTTATATTGTTATGTCATTAAAAAATTCTTAAAATTCTTTTACTATTGATAAAAATTGTTAATTAAAATTATCTTTTAATGAAATATCATCTTTTTATTCCCTAATAATGTTAAAAATTTTACACTCATAGTAGATGAAATTTAAATTAAAAAAAATTTAAAACTTAGTTACTAGAGTAAGAAATTATGTTAACATCAAATTAGCCATAACTTTTTATTTTGGAAACAAATTAATCCTATCGCTAATGTTTTCATTAGAAAATTTGAGTTACAATTATCTAATTATGGATTAATTAAAAATATAAAATATTGAGTTGAGTTTAAAAATTAATTTTTAAGGGAAAATATCATGTTTTGCTCTTAAAGGAAAAAAAGTTTCAAATATTTAATAGTGATACTTGCTTGAAAAAAATTAACCAATAAACTAAACAAAGAACAAATTCATAAGAAAGCAAAATAAATATTTGATCAAAGTGGATTAACTTTTGAGTCCTTATAATATAATAAACTAATCCAAAAAAAATTGAGATTCTAAGCAATACACTTTAAACTCTAATAGTAATAACAAATAACATCAATCTTAAAAAAATAATTGCACCAAATGTTAAAATGAATTGTAATCCAGATAACTAAATTAAGGTTCAGACAACAAAAATTTCAAAATTTTCATTATTTATAAATAAGAAATATAAAAAATAAGAAATTTTAAAGTGAAATAATATTTTGTACCCTACAATTACCTTGTCAAGAGTAATAGATATGGGAAATTCTACGGTGCCCCAGGGGGTTTCAAACCCGGGGTGACGTGGCGCGTTCTGAGCCGTCGGATGAGATTACACAATCTCATCCGACGGCTTTTGAGGGCGCCACGTCACCCCGGGTTTGAAACCCCCGGGGGCACCGCAGTGTTGCCCGATAGATATACATTAAAAGTTTTTTTTGTTATTATTATCACTCTTTTTTTATTTTTTGCTATACTAAATTTTTTCTTTTTTAATTTTTTTGTTCTTTTTTACTTTTTCTATATTTTTTTATTTTTTTAGTGTATGAGGTTAATGATGCCTTTTTAATAATTCACTTTTGAAACCTTTTGTTATTTAATTAGTAATTTTTAATCTAGACTTTGATTTTGATGTTTGGATTACGATCCATTTTAACATTTGATGTTTTTTTTCTTTGATTGATTCTATTTGTTATTATTACTAAGTTTTGAGGTATCTTGCTTTGAATATTCATTTTTCTAGGTTAGGTTATTATACTACAAGGACTTAAAATCTAATCTACTTTGATCGAATACTTGTTTTGCCTTCTAATAAATTTGTTTATTATGTGATTCATTGATTAATTTTTTTTAAGTAAATATCACTATTAGTTATTCAAAGTTTAATCTTTTCTTTGAGAACAAAATAAAATACTTTCTCTAAAAAAATTAATTTTTTAACTTAACTGAGTATTTTGTATTTTTTATTGATCCATAATTAGAGGAGATAAAATTTAATTGTAACTTAAATTTGTTAATGGAAGTACTAATGATAAGATTAATTTAATATCAAAACAAAAATTAGGACTAATATGATATTAATATAATCATTTAAGACTAATTTGACATTAATCTAATAGTAGGGCCAATTTGATGTCAAATTTAACAAAATTGGATTAAATTGATGTTATAATAAATTTAGAACTAATTTGATGTCAATCTAATCTTTTAAAAATAAATTTGCCAATTTTCTCTAGTTATGATTAGTAAAACTCTTAATTGCTCCTTTTTTATGATACGCTATTTTTTATTTTTTGGTGGTGTAAAAATTAAGTATGAATCAAATTTAAATTCAAAATAAAAGTAAAAAAGTTTAAAATTCATCTACTATGAATGTAAAATTGTTTACTCCATACCCCATCATCATTAAAAAAAAAGCAAGAGTAATTGTCACAAAAAAAAACATAGTAAGAATAATTAATGGATACATTGGTTTATTATTTTTAAAAATATTTTTTATTTTTTTAAAAAATCTATTTGATAATATAATTTCAAAATCTTTTTTAAAAATTGTAATTCTAAATATATAACTTAAAAATAAAAAATAGAGACAACTTTTAATTATTTTCTAAACTCATTCTCTTATTTTTTTCAAGTGAGTTTTGAAAAAAAAATATTTTCTTATTTGCAACACTAACTACCATCTATTTTTTTATTTTTTAATCCAAAAAATAGTTTTTGAAAATAAAAAATAATTTTTAAAAATAATTTTTAAGAATAATTTTTTAAAAACACAAAAATAAAAAGATATTTAAACATACCTTAAACTTTTTTACCATTCATAAAATAGTTTTAATAATTTTTTAATTGCGTGATATTACATGGGGTATCCTCGTGCAATAGTTATTTAAACTGACTGCTAATGCAATTTAATTGCAAAGTAAAAAATTATATGCAACAATTTTGAGAAACTCTGTGGTACTATTTTCCTAATGTATCTTTCTTAAGCAAACTTTTCACTCAGTTTTAAGTAACCTTAGATCTCAAGAGAATTAACCTAAGGATTTATTTTTGATGCTGGGAAGTGTATAAATGTTTTATATTTTCACCTAATAATTCCTAATTATTTTTATTTTTATAATGATGGGTTAATTAATTCATTTTTAGATAGCTTAAAAAGGATCAAATTAATATACTAACCTTTTCGCGCATACTCCCGTGCGTCCTCAAATACTTTTCTTTTCAAAAAATAATTGAAAGATTTAATCACTATTGCTAATTGTTAATTATTGACTATAATTATTATTTTGCATCAAAAATAATATTTTCCTAAAAAAATAACATATAGTATTAAACAAGTGAACATACGTTCAATCCATACAATTGAATGAAAAGAAATCCTATTACAAATTAGTTGTTATTTAAAATTCTAGCCAGCAGCACTAATTAATTCTTATCAATTTATTTCATGCCAATTTTGTTGGTAGCTTTCAAGCATCATCATGCAATAAGATTGGTATCAATTTAAAAATTGCAAGACTTAGATCTTTATAAAATTAAGTATTAACTAAAATGAAATACGATTCGATTGAAAAATATCTCACTTTATTTCTTTTTTAAATTGATTCAATTATAAAATAAAATATCACGCCCTGTGTATTGTGTATTTAGGGGAAGACATTTAGTTCTAGGAAGTTATAGAGTGTGTTTGTTTATATTTTCAGTTTTTTGTTTTTAAAAAAATTTTATAAAATATGTTTTAAAAATAGTTTTCAAAAACAACTAAAGAAAAGAATGTGTTTGGTAAGTTATTTTAAAAACAACCTTGAATTACAGAAATATCATTAATGAAGTGTGTTTTGGAAATAAAAAAAACTTAAAATTGTTCTTGTTTTCTTTATTTTAAAACACATATTTTGAAAACAATTTTTAAAACTAAAAAGAAAAAATATTTAAACAAACAGATTCTTTTATTCTTTTATTCTAAAAATACAAAATTATTTTTAAAAACACCAAACAAACAGACTCAGTCTCTTGATAAGGTTACCTAAGGCTTTTTCTAAGTTTTTTCTTCAATAATTTCATCCTTATACTTTCATTATTTCATATATATTATCAATGAGAATTTAAATTTGCTCTTTCCATTGTTAGGACATATTCTTAAAGTTGTCAAATAAATCTAAGCTTACTCCTCCAATTGTTGAGACATATTCTCAAAATTGTCAAATTGGTACATCTGATCCATCCATGAACCACTTCATATAATTAGACTATAAATAAATTGATCCACAAAAGATGCCAATATCCAATTTTTACAATTTAATTTTGAATGTAAGTGCTCTATAAAGCTTATGGACTGTCTTATTTTTTTCCTAATATATCAAGTTAAATTCTTCTAAATCCCTTTTTAAGTCATTTTAATCTCTTAATTCAAAATCACATTTTTAGACTTAACTAATTTTAAAATTATACTTATTTTCAATGTTAAAAAACTTATTTTATGAAAAGTGAAAACATTATATACATGAATTTGAACAAAAACAACCACTTTTGTACCTCTTGCAATATAAATAATTGCCAACAAAAAATCATAAATTGATATCTTCATAAAATTCATTTCTACTTCAAATCAAATTAGAAAAAGAAAATATATTTTCACTTTATTGAGAACTTCCGTCCTTTATTAAGAGTTTGGGCATGCCAAAAGAGGGAGAAGAAACATTAAGGGGATAAGTAAGACCCCACACAAGATTGAGTGAGGGAAGAATAGAAAAGCACAATAGGAGAGAAAGAAGAATTGATTAAAATATATAAGAGATAATTGTGAAAAGCTATAAAATTAAAATAAGGATAATTTTTTAATTGCTATTTAAAATAAAAATGAGGGAAGTATCAAATTCAAAATAAAATAATTTTTTCATTATTATTTGAAATAAATGTAAGAGAAAGAATAATTGATTAAAATACACAAAAAATTACAAAATCAAAATAAGGATAATTTTTAATTTTTTTAGGAAGTTACAAAAGATAATTTTTTAATTACTATTTGAAACAAATTCAAGAGAGAAAAGAATTGGTTAAAATAAATAAGAGATAATAATTCGTAGCAAAAAAAATAAGAGATAATAATGGGAAGTTACAATTCAAAATAAGAATAATTTTTTAATAACTATTTGAAATAAAGGTGAGAAAGAAGATTTAGTTAAAATAGATAAGAGATAATTGTGAGAAGTTACAAATCTAAAATAGGAATAATTTTTTAATCACTATTTGAAATAAATACAAGATTACAAATATTGGTTTTTTTTTAAATAGATAAGAGATAATTGTAGAAAGGTACAAACTCAAAATAAGGATAATTTTTTAATTATTATTTGAAATAAATGCATAGAGAGAAGAATTAGTTAAAACATAGAAAAGATAATTGTGATGAGTTACAAGCTCAAAATAAAGTTAATTTTTAAATTACTATTTAAAATAAATGTGAGATTATAAATTTATCGTCATTTTATTGAATTTGAAATAAATAAACATATATTAGTTTTTTTTTGGGGGGGGGAAGTAGAGTTCAATTACCAATCCTCTGCATAGTAGTAATAGTTAAATTTAGATTTAGATTAGAAGTTAATAAATGTTGTCTAAAGATGAGCAACTCAGATAACATATGATGAAAGTTTTAGATTTGAAACTTCTCGCCATCAATCTAATAAAAATATTTAAAGGTGGCGATTGGACAATAGAATCATATATTTTTATCATTCTTAATATTCTTGAAAATGTAATTTTTAAGAATTCCACATTATCATATTTGATTTAACTAAAAAATTAATAAGAATATTACAATATTATATTTTTATTAATTTATATATTTTTAAAAATATTATAAAATTATAAAAAATACACTTATCAAAAATTGAATATTGGACACCATCAGAGAGTTGACTAGGCAACATTAATCAATGATAATCAATCATAATGTTATTGTAGTAATGGTTGATAGTGATTGACAATCTAACAATGGTGAGTCATAATAAGCAATAATCATTAATAGTGAGTATAATGGGCTCATCATCGGTGATGGTGCATGGTCGCAAATGGTAGGCATCAACTATGAATAATGTTGAGTAATGATTAATAATAATGGATGGTAAATAATAATTAATAATAAATAGTGATGGATCAAGATGAAAATATGTTAAAGGTTCCATTAGCAAACTTATCTTTTTATCTCACTAAAATATTTACGTGTCATGAGAATTATGATGATATAAAATATTCATATCTCCGTAAGAATAAATTGAAAGAATATTAAACTATTAGGAATTTATCCATTCTCCCACTGTATTTTTCTTAATTTTGGATCAAACATAGCTATCTAAGAAACCTCCAAAACATAAAGAAAAATTTTGTGGATCAAATCTGACATAAACTCTTATTCGAAGTCAGAGCTTTTTTTTTATTATTAAATCATTTTTTTAAAGTAAAGATGGTTCCAATACCAACAATGGAAAAGCAAGATTTATAGAAATAAAAAACCACACATTATAGTGTACATAACTTGAGATAATTAGAAGTTACTGTCACTTACACAACTTGCTCATAGTATTTAAGCATCTACTATATTTTTTATATTTTTTCTTTAATTTGTTGCCAATTGCAATATAAATTAAATAATTTAATAATGAATACATTTAAAATTTTTAAAAAACTTTGTTCTTCAAAAGTAATAATAAAAAATAAAAATAATTGGTGACAAAGACCTAACCTTTGTTTGCTTTGTTTCCTCCGATTCAATTTTGTTGGTTTACTTCGCCTTTGTCAGCCTTCTTTCCTTCCTTAAATCGCACCTATCCCTTTGATTCTCTTCTCTATATTTTAACTATGTTTTTGTGGAGGAAATTGGTAATAGTGGATGATTTATTTTTTCTATTTATTTTAGGTTATGTTTTTAGAACAATGAGGTTTGGGGTTAAAAGGAGCAACAACCACCTCTGAGGGCTGAAATTCATCTCCATAGTAAGTAGCAATTATGTACACTAGTAATTATTATAGATACCTCTTCGATTATTGATTTTTCAGTCATGAACATCATTAATCACTAAATTAGATCGAGATATTAGTTTCACTAGCTCAACTTTTGCAAATCTTTGAGGGATCTTGTTAGTCTAGTGGTATTCATCTCTCTCTATGTGAGTGGCTCTTGAAGTTGATGTTTCATGCTTTAGATTTGATATTAGTCTTCATTGGTTCATATACACTCTTAGTTTCAAATTTTGAAAGGTTAGGATTGCAATAATTTTGCTTTCGGTGGATATTTACACTATCTGTGTGGAAATTAAATCATCTATATTATGAGATATTTCTCTAGCTTTTGTCATATAATGGATAGAATAGGATTAAGGAAGGGCTTTTTTGGCACAAAGTTCCATGGAGAAGATTATTAAGGAGGAATAATTGATGAAAGGAAAGAAACTAAAACATCCTATGGAATTAGATTTGCAATCAAAGCAAATCAATTTCATCAACTTGAAATATGTGGATGAAATTTGCATTAGAATTTGATAAATTTGAGAATGAGTGAAAGGAACTTTCTTTTGAGATGACTAACCCTGAGAATGCTTATACTACCTAATCTTTGCCTTTTAAAGTGCTTTCATCAAGTTTTAGTAGAAAATGTCAACATCAAATTACTTCAATATAACTTGTAACCATATCAAAGTGAAGTTATAAAGGTCAATGATTTGGAACATCATATTTTTTTTAATTGAAAAATGAAGAATTGGTGTTGTTATTAGAGAATATTCACTTTAAGATGAATGGATTGATTGTTGAATTACAATACTTTAAGGAATAAAACTTAAAACTACAAAAGTTAGTTGCATTCTTCTGAATTACAACACTTTAAGGAGCAAAACTTAAAACTACAAAAATTAGTTGCATCCTTCCTAAATGATTAGCATCAAGGTAAATACTACTTTTCTAATGCAATGCTTAAAAAATTTACTATCACTCCAAAAGTTGGTGCATGTTTGTCCTTGATGATGTAGGTAATACTCACTTAGCGATTAGTAGATTCTATTTTAGTTATCAACAAGTAGGGTACTTTAATTCCAATTGCATTAAACCTAACTCAATTAAAGTTTTTTTTTTGAAAATTTCCACTGCTATCCATTTTAATTTCAAAATCCAAATGGACCCTTTTCTAGTGGAAATCTAGTTTGGCTCTCATCATATGCATGACTTGCTAAGTAATCAAGACACCTCCTCACAAACTAATACTTCTAATTTACTTCGGCAAAGCTAATACAACCTCACACATACGTGATATGCACAAGAAACATCAAGATAGGATAATGCAGTGGTGGAATTAAGACTTGAAGGTTAGTAAAGTTAAATATATTTTAATATTTTAGTGAGGGTGAAATTTGCAAACTAGTGGAGTATTTTGAATGAAATATATAATTTTATATATGATTTTAGAAAGCTAGTGAGGGGGGCACATTCTCACTAAAATACATCTAATTCCACTACTGGAATGATGCAAGAACATACACAAGTATATGTTAGTGAATATCATATGTAGTTAAAAGTGAATAATGTCATAGTTTCTAATACTAACACTTTATCAATTTCAAAACCTTGTTCATTGACAAGTTTAAGGAAGGCTTTAAAGGCTTGTAGCATCAAATTTAAAGTGTCCTGTATGAAAGCTAAAGATTTTCAACTACAGAGATTTCTACTCAAATATCAATAATTATGGGAGGACCTAAAATATCTATGTCATCCACTAGGACATTTTCAAAGTTCAGCTTAATCATAAAACTTTCTATTTTAGATTTAACTAGTAACTTGCTAGTTTGTTTATGTTTTGTGGGTTATGTTGGTCTTATATGTTTCTTTAGTTGTATAATAATAGATTTTTCATAGTACTTTGTTTAAATTATGTTTCATTGAAGTGACAATAAGGGTAATGAAAATCATGTGGAATGAAAAGTGAAAGGAAGAAGAATGAGGAGGATAATATTTTCATTACTCATGTTTGAATCAATAGGAAAGAAAATAGAAGGAAAATTATTTTATTTTGTTTGATTTGATGAAAAAGTGAAGAAAAATTATGTGTTAATATTACAATTATACCATTATGTAAAAATAATGCAATTATAAAACACACTTATTTTTTTTAAATAACTTAATGTTATGCAATTATATATATTATTTATATATGAATTATGCTTTGTCATAAATTATGACTATTTTTGCACTTGTTAAAATTAGATACACTAAATTAGATATAATTTTTTGTTTGAAATATTTTAATTATTAATATTTTTACCTTTACTTATATAATGCACAATTTTTTAGTATTTAAGTTTAATCTATTTTAAGTGTAAATTAATTTTATATTATCACTCATGCATGTATTTTCCCATTAATAAAAACTATTAAATCATTACTGGTGTCAATAAAAATTATTAATTTTTAATAACCTATTATATTTTTATTTACTATTTGTGCAAAAAAATTACATTAATAATAAATTAAATTTTAACTTAATTTTTTTAAATATGATTTGATGTATAATTACAAATATATTAGTTGATTGGTGAGCAAGACAAAAAAAATTAATATTGTTAGATTTATGCAAACATGTGTGTACATATAAATCCAATAAACGCACAAGAGTAATTTAATAGGTTTGACATATTGGTAAAATGAGTAGAGACAAGTTTAATAAAGTTTAACTCAGCCCAAAAATAGATCAAATTATTCTGAGTAAGCTTAAATTAGTTGAAGTTAACTTATAAGAGTTCACAACTAGCTCACTCAACTCAAACTAACTGGATAAGTAATACTTAGCTAAGGTGGAGTGACATTAGTAAATGCAGCTAGGTGGACTATATGATGTGGCACAAATGTGTGACACATCATCATCATGTGGATTAATAGGAGGATGACAAGTGTCATTGTTAAATTTTCAACATGTGTCACAATCTGAATTTGCCAACTTGAAAGGTAGCTATTGGTTGCCAATGATTGTTTCTCTTCATTGAACTCACATGTCTCTTCAGAAGGTAGTGACCATTTGTAAAGAGACATTCTACAACCTATAAATAGACCATATGTGTGGCAAATTGTGTAGTGCAATACATAAAGAATTCAGAAGAAAAACACTCCTCCCATTAATGCTCCCTTTCCATTAAGTCTAGTTTTGATCTACATAAGTTTTTGCAAGAAAGATAATGAACAAGTGCTTATTTTCACTCCAACAAAAGTTGATTGCAAGTTTAATCTCTGGTGATTCATTATGTTATTTCTTCCATCTTATTTAATTGTTGCATAATTAATTCTGCAAAGGACAAGTATGTATACATGATCTTATGATTATTTATGGAATTACTTGATAATTCCCTTCAGTAGTATCAAAGCTTTGGTTATGTGATATGCTTGTTCTTATGCTGAATAAGCGGATTTTATAATGACTAATATGTTTCCATGTGTTTTGGAGTGATGAAATGTGAAAATAAAAAAAATATATAATTTTTTGGATAAATTCGAATCAAGGGATGCAACATTCTTAGAGAATGAATTTGCTAAGATAGGAAATATTAAGAATCAAAGCTCTTTAGAAGAACTTAATGAATCTGAATAATCTAGCACAAGTGATGTGTTAATACCTTCTCTTTTAAGTAGGAGGGATGTTGAGATAGATGGAAACTTAGAGGTTCCAATGGTTCGTGATCACCAAGATCATCATATGATTGATGCTAATGATAATCAAAATGGTAATGGTAATCAAGAGGAAGTCCTAATGAATAAGGAAGAATTACCTCATCAAGAGCCTATTGAACATATAAATACCCATGATGAGTCCTTTAATCTTCCTAATTTACGTCGTTCGTCATGACAGTTCAAACTGCCAAGCAAGTGGTGGATATTGGATAAATTTGAGGCTTATATAAGCACACTTGAGATTGATGAGCCGAAAAGTGTAAAAGAGGCTCTTAATGGTTCAGATTCTAAAAAAAAATGGATGATTGCAATGCAAGAAGAATTAAACTCAATGTATGCTAATGGGGTTTGGGATTTAGTGGATCCACCTCAAGATCAAAAGGCTATTAGGAATAATTGGGTTCTCAAAATAAAAAGGAGATAAAAAAAAGGTTCCTTACTTCAATGCCATTGGATGGCTAATGTATGTCATGTTGTGTACACAGTTTGACATTAGTCAAGCTATAGGTTTGTTAGCTCGCTATTCATCAAAACCTAGCCCTAAGCATTGGAAGTGTGTAAAAAGGATCTTTTGGTATCTTAAGGGAACCATAGACTTATGATTATGCTACTAAGGTGGCACTTTAAAATTACAAGGTCACACTACTGCTAGTTAGGGGTGCAGATAAAAGTGATTGTGGATTTACATCAAGTTATATTTTTTTGCTTAACAATGTTGCTATCTCTTAGAATAGCAAAAGGAAGACTTGTATAGCTTTATCCACGATGGAAGCTGAGTTTGTGGCTAGAACAGCTATCGTACAAGAATCTTTATGGCTTGGCTCTTTCCTTAGTAATTTAGGTTTTGTAGAACCTAATAATAAGCCATTAACCATCTATTGTGATAGTATGGCAACCTTAGATTACACAAAGAATCCAAAATATCATAGGAAAACCAAGCACATAAAGATTAAATATAATTTTATTTGGGATGATGCAATTGAAGAAAATGAAGTTCACATAGAGTACAACCCTACTGGCCAAATTATTATGGATCTTTTGACTAAATCAATATCACCGTCATTGTTTACAAAGCATGTAAAGGTAATGGACCTTCGTAGATTGTAACATTATGTAATCTTCACGTTTATCATTTCGTAGTACCATTTTATGGAAAATTTTATTGAATTTTTATGAAAGATTCAATTCATGTTTGTCATACTTATTGCATATATGATCACAACAAAGAAGGAAAAAATTAAGGTATGTTGAATATAGGTTAAAGGATTGGCTTTCTCATGCAAATAATCCACTTCTATTCTTTGTGTAAGAATAGAAATGAGATCATTCAAGTGAATAAGCATAGACTATTCTATTTTAGTATTGAGTAGGAATTATGATTTATTCTGGGGGAGTTACATGTCTAGCCTATTACTACTTGAGTATTTGGATTGTCTTGACTTAAATAATAAAAGATGAGGTAATGTTTGATTTACCGCACATGTATGGCCACACATACATGTAATAAACCTATGTAGGTGTGAGTTCTCATTAGTGAGAATTCATTTTTAATCAATGTGTTTGATTAATTGACACCAATATGGTAACATGTTAAACATACGCTCATAATATTAATTATTCTCTAGTGGGAGATTTACTCAAGTGGGAGTTTTATTAGGAGAAACACAAAAAAAAATGATTTAAGAGGGAGAATGACAACTTCCTTTGTGGGGTAAATCATTTAGTTGTACAAACACTACCATATGACCAAAACAAAGAAAAACAATAGTGTTATCCCTTGTCCTTTTGTGTGTGAGTCTCTTTGGCTGATGGTTTTAGTAACTATTAGCTATTATTGAGTGTTTTGAATTATGTCATTTGCTTTGATGGCAAGTACTGACAGACTAGCGAAAATGTAGTTAGAAGGAACCCACTCAAGCAAATGTATAGTTGAAAGCACTAGATAATTAGTGCAAAAGGAAAGATTTTATAAAATACAAATGTCATTCATACTTGAATAATGGCCATGCATATTGCTTTATGTAATATGGATTTGAGTATGAAGTGACTTAAAGAAAAATAAGTACTTGGCGTCTAGTACGGTTCCTATTAATTGAAAAGGAATTGAATGTTCTCAGAGTATGTATCAATAAGTCTTAGGGCATCATAGGCATGGCTGAATGATTTATGAATCATTTAGCATATGATGACTTCTGAGTCATTATTGGGTTAACATCCATGATAGGTCATGAATAGAACAAGGGTTGAGGAAGAAAATCTCTTATGTACACTTAACCATTGCATAAGTGAGATGAACTTAACTAAATGCCTAAGGTCACACAACCTACTTGCAAATATTTCTTGTGTAGAATAATATGATCTTAAAAGTATTTTTTGTTTTTTCATTATTGACAATATTAAGTATGTCTTATGCGAGTGGGAGTGTATAGGAATTCCTTTAGAAATTAGCGTCAAACGCACAAGTACTTGTTACTAAGTCAATCTAGTGTGAGTGGGAGCTGTTCGATTTATACAAATATATGTGTGCATATAAATCCAATAAATGCACAAGAATGACTTAATAGGCTTGACACATTGGTAAAATAAATAGAGACAAGTTTAATAAAGCTTAACTCAGCCCAAAAATAGCTCAAACTATTCTGAGTATTCTTAGATTAGTTGAAGTTAGTTTATAAGAATTCACAACTAGCTCACCCAGCTCAAACTAGTTGGATAAGTAATACTTAGTTACGGTGGAGTGACACTAGTAAAGGTAGTTAGGTGGACTAGATGATATGGCACAAATATGTGACACACCATCACCATGTGGATCAATAGGAGGATAACAAGTGTCATCGTTAAATTGTCAACATGTGTCACAATCTAAATTTGCCAACTTGAAAGGTAGTTATTAGTTGCCAATAATTGTTTCCCTTCTTTGAACTCACATGTCTCTTTGGAAGGTAATGACCTTTTATGAGGAGACATTTGCTTTCAAATGAAGTAACATGTCCCTTCCAACAATTATGACCATTTGTAAAGAGACATTCTGCAACCTATAAATAAACCATGTGTGTGGAAAATTGTGTAGTGCAATACATAGAGAATTTAGAAGAAAAACACTCCTCCTATTAATGCTTTCTTTCCATTAAGTCTGGTTTTGATCTGCACAAGTTTTTGCAAGAAAGGTAGTGAACAAGTACTTGTCTTCACTCTAACAAAAGTTGATTGCAAGTTTGATCTTTGGTGATTCATTGTGTTCTTTCTTCCATCTTATTCAATTATTGCATAATTAATTCTGTAGAGGACAAATATGTATACACGATCCTGTGATTGTTTATGGAATTACTTGATAATTCCCTTGAGATACTTATCAAAGAAAAATTATAGATTTTTCCTTGACTAATAAGTTTACATAAGATAATGAAGACAAATAGAGAGATACCTATGCTCTGATTGTGATGGAACAAATATGAAAGACAGGTAGAAGATAACGAAGATAATGGCATTTTATGGAAGTGAAATTCCTTTTCCTAGTTACACGTAATTTTCATCCCATTTTGGAAGGGTAAAATTTTAAATGTGTCGTACACTAGTTTTCATTTCTATTTTACATTCATCCTCATTTTCCTTGTTGATTCAAATGAATAAAATCAATTATTATCCTCTTTTTTCATTCTTTCATTTCCCTTCCCTATTATAGGGGTGGTAATTTTTTATATTATATGATAATCAAACATGAATATAAAGCACTTTATATGAATTTGAATTGTAAACAAGTTGATTTGTTTGATGTAAATAATAAATAAATCAATTTATATTTGTGAATGGCTTAACATACTAATTTATTTAAAAATTTATATTACAATTTTAAAAATATTATTTAAAAAGTAATTAATAACTAAATTATAAATAATCATATATAATAAAAATATAAAATTCATATTTTAATAGAATGACAATAAAAATTCAAAAAATATTTTATCAATGATTAAAAATATTTTCTTACAAAAAATAACAAGTAACTAAATTTAATAAACAAGTTTATAATATAAATTTTATTAATTAAAATTATTAAATAAATTGGACAATTGCTTCGTATTGGTGCATTTAATAAATAAGCTAACTTGATACGACATAATTATTATTTAGGACAAGTTCAAATTGAGCTTTTTTAAGTTGTTACTAATTTTTATACAATACGAATTCAATACGTAAGTACAAATAGTCATTCCTATTCT